>JAZGTH010000030.1:6402500-6835174 GCA_036877525.1 Chromobotia macracanthus
GGGGGGGGGGGGGGGGGGGGGGGGGGGGCCCGGGGCGGGGGGGGGGGCCCCCCCCCCCCCCCCCCCCCCCCCCCCCGCGCCCCCCCCCCCCCCCCGGGGGGGGGGGGGGGGGGGGGGGGGGGGGGGGGGCCCCCCGCCCCCCGCCGGCCGCCCCCCCCCGCCCCGGGGGGGGGGGGGGGGGGGGGGGGGGGCCCGGGGGGGGGGGGGGGGGGGGGGGGGGGGGGGGGGGGGGGGGGGGGGGGGGGGGGGGGGGGGGGGGGGGGGGGGGGGGGGGGGGGGGGGGGGGGGGGGGGAAGAAGGGGGGGCGGGGGGCCCCCCCCCGAGGGGAAAAAAAACCGGACCCCCCCCCCCCCCCCACCCGAAACCACACCCCCCCCCCCCCCCCCCCCCCCCCCACCCCCCCGCCCCCCCTTGGGCGGGCCCCCCCCCACCCCCCCCCCGCCGCCCCCCCCCCGCCCCCCCCCCCCCCCGCCCCCCCGGGCCCCCCCCCCCCCCCCCCCCCCCCCCCCGCGCGGGGGCCGGCCCCCCCCCCCGCCCCAACCGCACCCCCCCCCCCCCCCCACCCCCCCCCCCCCCCCCCCCCCCCCCCCCCCCCCCCCCGCCCCCCCCGCGGGGCCTGCTGTCATTATTCCACTACCAAAAAACAATATGCCCTCCTGCCTAAACGACCCGTGGCACTCACCTCACAAATCATGAAAGTTTTTGAGAAGCTTATCAAGAACATCATCTGCCCCTTCATTACACACAACATTGACCCCCTCCAGTTCGCCTATCGCCCCAATAGGTCTACTGAAGATGCCGTTTCCCACATTCTCCATGCCACTCTCACACATACAGACAGCAATAAAGGAAATTATGTGAGACTGCTGTTCATAGACTATAGCTCAGCCTTCAACACCATAATCCCTCATATATTGGTCTCCAAACTGAGAGACCTAGGACTGAATTCCCACCTCTGTGAATGGGTTCTGGACTTCCTTTCATGCAGACCTCAGGTAGTGAGGGTAGGTCAGAACACCTCCAACATCATCACCCTGAGTACAGGAGCCCCACAAGGTTGCGTTCTCAGTCCCCTGCTCTACTCACTGTATACATATGACTGTGTATTCTCTCACAACTCCACATCTATCATCAAGTTTACAGATGATACAGTGGTGATGGGCCTCATCTCCAACAACGATGAGTCTGCCTACCATGATGAAGTGGAGAAATTAACATTATGGTGCCAAGCTAACTGTCTCTCCCTGAATGTCAGTAAAACCAAAGAAATGGTTGTTGATTTTAGGAGAATGCAGCAGCGGACCTACTCCCCAGTAATCATCAATGGGACCCCTGTGGATAAAGTGAGCAGCTATAAATACCTCGGTGTGAACATCTCTGAGGATTTAACATGGTACGACCACATCCATATGGTCATCAAAAAAGCCAGACAAAGACTGTACCATCTGAGAATACTGAGGAAATTCAGTGTTTCTCCTATGATCCTGAAAACTTTCTACACTGGGGCTATAGAGAGTGTATTGACTCAGTGGTATGGAAACATATCAGTCAAAGATCGAAAAGGTCTTCAGAGAGTGGTGCGCTCAGCTGAGCGTATCTCCAAGACGGATCTCCCTTCTTTGGATCACATATACACCAGGCGATGCAAAGCTAGGGCTACTAAGATCCTCAAAGACTCCACCCACCCTGGACACCGGCTGTTCATACTGCTACACTCAGGTAGACGCTTCCGCACCTTAATGGCTAAAATGGAAAGACTCAGGAGGAGCTTCTTCCCTTAGGCCATCAGACACTTAAACATGGACAAACACACTACATTTAAGTGACTCTGGCATACCATGCTAGTTATACTCTTTTGCACACTGCATTCCACTTGCACACTGCACTTGCACTTTATTTTTAATTTATTTGTAATTATAATTTATTTATAATTTATACAATTCATCTACGCCATCCACATACAACCTATTCTGTTATTCTGTCACTTGTACAACTGTATTTTTGTATTTTGTATTTTGTATTTTATATTTTGTATTTTGTATTTTACATATTTCTGTACTCTAAGTACTTTAACAATTTTGTGTGTTTTTACTTTTTAGTATTTATCTCACAGTCTAACCGAGCATTCAGATTCACATTTCACTACTTGTTGTATTCTATATAACTTGTATGTGACAAATAAATCTTGACTCTTGACTCAGTTACAATATAATTTAAAAAAAACCCCAATATTCTGATCATCAAATCCAATACAGGTAAACATGTATGCTGTAAATATGTTGGCTTTTATTTAATAATTTAGAGTCAGAAAGGTGCTGATTTGGTCTTAGTGATCTGGATGTGCCCCTCCGACTCATGAGCCCTCATTTTATAAATTTAAGAAATACTCTGCTCCATCAGATATCTTGTACATCCTATCACACATATTCTATTACTGATTATATATTGTAGTGTGAAATCTGTGATAGGCCTTTTATCTCATCACTGAGTACACCTCCATGGAGTAGTCTTTGTTTTCACATTATTGTTAATTGTCAAATTACAAAAACAAGAAATACTTTATTAATTGACTTTATTAATATGTATTTCCTTGAGGTCTGAGCTTCCACTAGCTATTTTATCTTTTAAATACTCAGAACAATATGAAAGTGAAGAATTAGAATATTAGAATACAGTTGGAATATAAGATTGTTGGCAAAAACACTATGAACATATTATAGTGCTTTGGCCAACGTTCTTATATTTTGTTTGTTAATAGCTGTTGACAGTTGCCTTTGATTCTCAATGGCTCACTATAAACAGCAGTTTGGCAACAGTAACCCATGTGACTCAGAGGCCTGAGGGAGCACAGAGGATTCAGTCATCCACCCACACAGCAGTGTGATGGGGACACATAAACCCAGGTCTAAGCAGCATTTGTTTGGCTGTCTAGATTTTATTTAACACCAGTTTATGTCTGTTACGGACATCCTTTGGAGAGATCGGGTCCCTTAGGCTCTCAGCAGTCTATTATTGTCAACATACCACGTTACACACAAAGATAAGAGCCCCTGCCTACCAGTAATATTTTACTATTAAATTTTTCCAAACTAATCCAAATGCTGCAACTACTTGCAACATTGTCCTATTTTTTATATGAATGTTTTGTCACTTTTTTTCTAGGCTATAATGTTTTGGGCTTTGTGTGACTGTTTCTGAAAATTAGAACACAAAAGTTTTTCTGTGTGCAAAGATTACACAACACTTGTTCTGTTAAAATATAACTAACAGTGCTATGCCCTAATAATCTCCTCAAAGCCCTGTATTTGTATTTGCTGTGAAAGCCATTGTGTGTAATAGCCAGTTCCCTTTTGAGGGAACTCAATGCTCTGTCATGGCTTGATGCTATTAACACATTTCAAGCCTGCCCAAGTCTGAACATGTGAAATCATGGCTATTTATAGGCAGTACATAATTTATACATCATCAGAAAAAAATGTAATTCTAAGAAGTTTAAGAAATGCATGCCACCCTGCCCACACTATCACGGCGGGTGACTTGCACAATCAGTGTGCTTTGTTTGGGAACGAAGCATACTAGGTCAGCTCTCAAGGGAGCTGGCTGTCCTCAGTGTAAGTTGCTTCTGCTGAGGATGCTCCTGCCCAGCCAGGAATCTGCAGTGTCAAGTGGTCCATCAATAATTTCTGCTATGGGGGTCGGGCAGCACTTTTAAGCCTCAGGACAGCAGCAACAAGCATTGGACCAAGACCTCGAGACTCTCTTGGCAAAGGGGACCATACAACACGTCCCCCACCCATGATATTTGGGATTTTACCGTTGTTATTTATACAGATTCAAAATCTTGATGCTCAAGATTCAGATTTAATCTGAGAACTGGTTTGTCACAGCAGATCCAAAGGATGCATATTTTCAGAGATTTTACCAGAACACAGATAATATTAGAAGGCAAAACTTCCTAATATCAAGTGTTTGCTTTCAGCCAAGCCATATCACCACGCACCTTCACAAAGTGTGCAGTTCTCAGTGGCCGCCCAGTTCTTGTCTGTGGGAGGGCTGGCATAACAGATCCAAAGAGGAAGTGGATTTGTTTGCCTCCAAGGAGTCAACCCACTGTCGCCTCTGGTTCAGCCTCACTCACCCAGTTCTGTTGGGGCTGGATGCCACGGTACAGACGTGGCTGAGGCTGCATCTGTACACCTTCCCTTATAGCCTTTATCTCAGGAGGGAAGTTTTGATACCCTTGTTAGCACCATTCTGGCTTGCTGAGTCTGGTTCTCAGACCTAGTGTCTCTCCTGGACAGAGATCCTTGGGAGCTTCCAGTCCAGAGGGATCTTCTCAGGTTTGGGGGTGGATCTTTCAACCGCAGACGGAAATTTGAAAACTGTGGGTCTGGCCCCTGAGGGAAGTAATTCCTAAATTCCAGTCTCTCAACTGATGTTGTAGACATAATTCTGATTTCCAGAGCTCCTTCCACCACGAGTATTTATGCACTGAAGTGACAGTTCTTTGTGTCATTGTGAGTGACACTATGTTAATTCACTGCCCTACTGGTTTGGCACTTTAGTTCTTTCAGTAGTACATGTCTTTGGGGTTAGCTTCTGCTACCTTCCAGGTTTATGTGGCTGCCGTGTCTGCCATGAACCGGTGATGGAGCCTCTTTTGGGAGACATGCTTTGGTGTCTTGTTTTCTGTGTGGTGCCAGATGGATGAGCCCTTCCTGTTTTATGTAGGTTCCTTCTTGGGACCTTACTGTAGTCATAAGGACTGCAGACTATTGCAGCAGTCACCTGCTGTGCTTCAGCCCTTCTGTCTGTCACTGGATAGGTCATAAGCCTTCTCTTGATGTGTCCAGTTAAAGCTTTGAGCATCTGTGTCCACTGCTCAAACCAGTGGCATAAGATCTCTAAGATCTTAGTGTGTTTTGGTGGTCACAACTGAGGAAATGCAGTTACCAAACAGAGCTTAACTCACTGGATCACAGATGCTATTACCCTGGCCTATGAGGCTTGCGACCTAGTATCACTAAAGGGTATTGGGGCCCATTCTACCAGGAGTGTAGCATCATCTAAGGCACTGTCTACAAGAGCACCTCTAAGGGATATTTGTGCTTCAGCAGGCTGGATCTTTCTGTACACTTTCATTAGATTTTCATTAGTGTTCCTGTAGCTCAGTAGTGTTCCTGTAAATCAGTTGGTAGACCATTGCTTTAACAGTGCAAAAGGGGGATCAATTTCCAGAGAGCACACATACTTACAAAATTTATAAATTGAATTTACTGTAAGTCGCTTTTCCCCTGAGGCAGAGAAAAAGACGCTGTGTCACAGCCTTTCTTCAGACTTAGAATCCAAAGTGTTTACACACCTGTCAAAGCACATTTCACTTTTCAGAAGTGATCTCTGAAGCCCATCCAAATCTATATTAATGCATTGGCATTAATATAGGAAAGATAACTTTCCAAGCCTCAAATGTAGATGTCATGTATATACACTACCAGTCAAAAGTTTGGAAACACTTGACTGAAATGTTTCTTATCTTAAAAATCTTTTAATCTGGAGACATTTCATTAAACGTTAAAAATGTAAAAATAAAAATATATTTGTGCCAACATATTAATTTCAATTTAATGTTTGTTATTAGAAAACTACAATTTAAAAAAAAAAATGTTTTTTGAAACAGGCGCTTTGGACCAAATAATGAAGAAAAAACAGCCAATAAGAGTCCAGGATAGAGGGGAACTCCTTCAAAACTTTTAAAATCTTTTCAGGATGATTCCTCAAGAAATTGTGTGATGGAAAATGTCAAGAAATTTTTTGTAAATTCTAGATGAAGGGTGACTATATTCAATATGCTAGAATATATCCTATTTTACCTTATTTTTAATTTTCTTTAGTCACAACATAATTCCTAAAGTTACATTTGTGTTTTTTCATAGTTGTGATAAGTTTACTATTATTCATAAATTAAAAATAAATATGAACAAAGAAAAAGTAAGTGTTTCCAAACTTTTGACTGGTAGTGTAAGTGGTAGCACAATACTATATCACCAGGATTTTTGACTAAACAGAGGAGAGAGCATCTCTGCATCGTTAGAATTGGCCAGACATTTGAATGGACTCCATAGCAAACAAACACTCATTCTGTCAGTCAAAACTGATTTGATTGAACAATGTACATGAACAGTGGCCTCACATAAAGAACAATTGTATATTTTGTTATTAGATTAGATTCAACTTTATTGTCATTATGCAGAGTACAAGTACAGAGCTAATGAAATGCAGTTAGCATCTAACCAAAAGTGCAGGAATATAGTGATTTATATATATACAGATAAGTACAGGGGAGTTGAAAATATACAATATTTACAAAAAGTGTGGAAATATAAAGATATGATTGAGGTAGAAAAAACAGCAGCAATACACATACAGATATGTGCAAAGGTGTTGTGTATCAGTAGTGCAAATAGCATGGATGTTAAACAATGTACAGAAAGTGGGTAGTGCAAGTAAGAAGAGTCTGACCATTAAACAATGTACATGTGCAAATAATAGTAACAGTAGTAATAATAGTGACAGATTGTGCAAATATGAGTAGTGCAAATAAATTCATAGTAGTTAGGTCCTAAGCCTACTGGTCCGTAGACTCCTGTAGCGCCTGCCAGATGGGAGGAGGGTGAAAAGTCCATGGTTAGGGTGGGAGGCATCCTTGATGATGTTCCTAGCCTTACCCAGGCAGCTCTTGAGATAAATGTCCTCAATGGTGGGTAGCTGAATGCCGGTTGTCCGTTGGGCAGTTTTCACCACCTGTTGGAGTGCTTTGTGGTCTGAGCAGTTGCTGTACCATACTGAGATGGAGTTAGTGAGTATGGTCTCAATGGTACAGTAGAAGTAGAAGTCCACTAGTATCCTTGGGCACAGGTGAACTTTCTTGAGGCTCCGTAGAAAGTAAAGGCGCTGCTGTGCCTTTCTGACTAGGGTGGAGGTGTTTATGGACCATGTGAGATCATCAGAGATGTGGATGCCAAGGAACTTGAAGCTCGACACACACTCCTCAACAGCTCCATTGATGTAGATGGGGGTATGTGCGTGGAATTCACAATGATCTCCTTGGTTTTCTGGGTGTTTATAACCAGATTGTTGGCAGTACACCACCCTGCCAGGTGCTGTACCTCATCCCTGTAGGCCGACTTATCGTCATCTCTGATCAGACCTACCACTGTGCAAACTTGATTACGGTGTTGGAGCCATAAACAGGAGCGCAGTTGTGGGTGAACAGGCAGTACAGAAGAGGGCTCAGCACGCAACCCTGTGGCACGCCAGTGTTCAGGGTGATGGTGGAGGAGAGGTTATCTAACTTAACAGGCTGGGGTCTGTTAGTCAGAAAGTCCAGCGTCCAATTACAGAGGGATGTACTGATTCCAAGATGGCTGAGCTTGGAGATCAGCATGGAGGGTATTACAGTGTTGAATGCAGAGCTGAAGTCAAGGAACAGCATTCTAACATGTGTGTTGTGACTATCAGGTGGGTTAGGGCAGAGTGCAGTATTGTGGCAATTGCAACCTCCATTGATCTGTTGCAGCGATAAGCAAACTGATGGGGGTCAAAAGTAGCAGGGAGACAGGATTTAAGGTGGGCTACAACCAGTCTCTCAAAGCACTTGGCAATGATGTGGTAAGTGCTACAGGATGAAAGTCATTAAGGGCCGAGGCAGTGGAGTGCTTCGGGACTGGCACGATGGTGGAGGTCTTAAAGATAGTGGGGATAGCTGACTGGGCCAGGGACAGATTGAAAATGTCTGTAAAAACCTCAGCCAATTGCTCAGCACAGGCTCTAAGCACACGTCCTGGTATACCATCTGGGCCAGCAGCCTTCCATGCATTCACCCTGCTCAGAGTGGAGCGAACATCTGAGGTGGAGAGTGTGAGAGGCAGGTCATGAGTTTTGGGTTCCATTTTGTGGGAAATCTCTTTATTGTTACTATTGAAGTGAAAATAAAAATGGTTGAGCTCATCAGGGAGGGAAGCAGAGCTGGAGGGAGTCACAGTGTTGGGTGGTTTGTAATCTCTGAAAGACTGTATGCCTTGCCACATATGCTGGGGGGCCTAAAGAGTTGAAGTGTTCTTCGATTTTTTGCTTATATGCAATTTTGGCCTGGCAGATGTGATAAAATGCCAAGGACACATTTTTGTAAATACTAGTCAAGAAATTGCTACTTTGAAGATGGACTTTTAGCATAATTCTCATATTTGTGTTTAATTTGTGTTATTCAACAGTTTTGATGAGATTACTGTTATTCTAAAATGAGTGAACCTCTAAAGTCAGGGAACTGGAGACACACTGTTATACTTATGTATCTGCATGGGGTCATTCCATAGATGGATGCATGTGGTGGGGTGTGCAGAGTGTGTAGGCTGTGGTACCATGACTCAGAAGTATTTTATCTGATTTTATCAGTATTTCTTTCATCTATTTCTTTCTTCCCATCTACGATGCGAGGAAAGGATACAAGATGAGGAAAATTTATTTGTGAAAGGGAATATTCTGCTCAGCTGTATTTTCTCACTGTGCTTAACAAATGTTTCTATCAGGGTCCTGGCTTCCTGTTGTGAGTTCTTCTAGATTATCTTGCCAGGATCCTAACATTCCCTGTGTTCTGTGTCAGAGCATGTTGTTTGGATCCTAAACCCCGCCCCCTTGTTTCCTTATTAGTCTCGTTATCGGTTTATTTCCCTCACCTGTTTGTCCTTGTTTTGTTTCTATTTAATGCCCTTGTGTTTTCTGTCTTGTGCTGGTTCGTTGTTTGCCGTTGCTGTTTCCAGTCTTGTCTGTCTTTTGTCGGATTCTTGCCTTGTTTTTGCTCCGTGTTTTGCTGCGTTTTTTGCTCCGTGTTTTGGAAAGTTTTTGAGTTCTGTTTTAAAAGCCTTCTTGTTTTGCCCCCTCGTGGGTTCTTGTTTTTGTTTTTTTAACAGTAAAGACATTTTGTGTTTACAGCTGTCTGCAACTGGGTTCATTCCCCATGTGTCCTTGATATTTTCGTTATGTGCCCATAGAAACCGACTTTCAAAAATAATGTCATCACGCACAATAACCTGTTTGTGATTTTATCATCTCATAACAACATTATTTACATTACTTTTGACATTAAAGTACTGTTATTACTTTTGTGTTTATTATTAGTGTATTAACATGGTATTAACATTATTTTAATTTACATTTTTATCAGTATCTCTGGTTTAAATCAACTGCATAATGATTTCATTGTACAATAAGCCTTTGAGGTTTTCCTTCAGTGCTGTGCACTTGTCTGATAAGATTAGACTTCAACAGCAAATGAATTCAGTGGTTTAAGGGCAGTTCTGTCTAAGATACACTTAAATCATGATGCAGATCTCTAAACAGAACACAAATGCTGCAATGCCGTCATCTAGTTGGGGGTTCATCTCAACAGCTACAACAGATGTCCTGAGTTACATCAGACGGACCTCTGCAAATGAGCTCTAGCTGACACTGCTGTGTCTGTGAGAGAGGAGAGCTTTCAGAATACCTTCATGTTCCTAAACCATTTTGTTTCCATATTCAACATATGGAATTTGAATTAATCCACTGTATTTGACTGGATGTAAACATGTTAGGCTATGACATTAATTAATGTCTAGCCACTGAGAAATATTTGTTTTGAAGTTGACTTTTTTGTGGATTTATTTGTTATAGAATCATGCACAATAAGATCTTAACAAAATTATTAACATAAGAGGACCATTTTTGATTTCATGATGGCAGTCAAATTAAACAGAATGTTAAAAAAAAGTGACATTTGACTTTTTGACATGACAGTCAAAATTCCAGCCTAATAGAAATACCAAAATAAAAATCTTAAGTGATGAATAATGAGACATGATAAAGTGAAGTTGAGCTGGATGACAAGGGTTCAAATCCCATGTACTGTAGGTGAAATTGTGGTTGTTCTGAGATAAGCTTTGAGATATACACAATGCCTTTGTTTACACCATTGAGATCACACACTATTGAGGTCTCTTTGTATCAGAATGGAATGTCATGGTCTATATTTTTGTCAAGGTCTACATTATGTATAAGAGCCTATACTCTGCTTTGAGAAATGCATATCTGTAACCCAAAAATAGAACTTCAAAATAAATACACAAAGTCTATGAGACATTAGAGGTTATTGACTTTTGTCATATTCCAGGCAAATTTTGTTGTGTGGTGTCTCAGGGAATTTTAAACAGTCGACTGTTTAAAATTCCCTGACACACCACACAACACGAGTCAGGAGCCCTGTACCATCTTGTACCATCAGGAGAACTGCATTTGACCAGCAAACAATTTTCTCATCCTAAAGTTTTCCAAAGAACATCCCAGCCTAACATTTTTATATCGCTACAAAAACAAACAAGTTGGTTTATTATTGTATATGGTGGCAAGTGAAAGGTAGTATCTATTTACAATGTTTACAAATAAAACACATAGGGGAAGAGGAACGTAAGTGGTGCCAAATCAAAGAAAATAACAAAACAATTCTAATTAGTTAGGACCCCCTAAACTCTTCAACAGTTTAACATAGATAATGAGATAAATCTTTAGCACCTGAGATTCACCACCTAATCTACACTGTCTATCCGATCACAAAATGAACAAAGGGTTCCACTTCCTCCTAACCTTGTGCTTCTATACAAAGGAATGATATCACATGGTCCACAATTTATGTCATGTAACATACTTAGCTATCCTCTAGCTATCCCAACACAGACAAAGTAACAAAACAAGACGAATGTATTATGAACAATGAATATAATGAAAACAAGTGACTTACAAAGAGGGTAAACTGGACAGTATGACATACAACAATTAGAACAATTATAACAGTTTAAAACAAATGGCAGCGAAAATGACAATGAAAACAACAGCCGAAGTTGAGAGAGATAGAGAGAGAGAGAGATAGAGAGAGAGAGAGAGAGAGAGAGAGAGAGAGAGAGAGAAAGGCAACACAACAAACAAAACACAACAAAACATATATATGGAAAACAAACAAAAAACACAGGATGTAACACTGTTTTATTAAAAAAGTAGTTATTACATCTTTAACACACAGGCACACAAGGTGATAGCTATACAGAAATTAAGATTCAACGACTGAATATCAAAACTGGTTGTGGCTGATACATAGAAAACATTACACAGACCCAAAAACACACTTTCACAGATGTTAGCAGATACAACTTTTTTTATTTTTTTATGAAACATTAATTTCGTGGAAATATTGGTAATAACATGAATAGCAGAGATAAAAGCTGTTGTTTGTAATCTGAAAATATATATATGATACTTTTTGTGATGGAGAACCTGTGGGGTATCTGTTCTTACTGTTTCTAAACATTTGAATAACATCATTATTTATGCAGGGTTCTGTTATTTTTTTTGTATTTAGCTTGATGGACGTAAACATCCACATAAGTGCACAGTTGGGGTAATGTTTCTTTTGATTTAAGACAAATACCGATTAAAAAAAAAATGGTATGTTCCAATTACCAGGAACATACAATTGTGTTTTAAATTCTGCTAGGTAACCAAAGGAGGTGATACAAAACAAGCAGATTGTATTTTTTGGTTCTCTAGTAATTGGGTGCTGTCACTCCTGCAGGAAAACGTCTGTTGGGGTCTAGCTGCTGACTTGGGCTGTGATGGAGCTGGCGCAGCACCTGCAGGGGGATGGCTTTGGTGACAAGCAGATGAAGTCCAGGACCTCAGGGTCCTATGGCAGGTTAGGCCGAATCATGCCTGGGCAAGATGTGCTATCAAGACCATCAAGAAAACACTTTTCTGCATCTCACAGCGCAGTGCCCATGCCATGACCTTCGTTGTCCTTAGAGCAAAGCCGTTCATTTAGTGCAGTACTTCCATAAACTGAGGTAAATTTAAAGGTTTTGAAAAGTAACTTTTCAGTTTTTTTGGTCAGTAAATGGTCAGTTTTTCTGGGTGGATGCATTCTGTGGCCACAGGTGCACCACAATAGCTTGCTCAATCTGTGCACCCTTTGTACTGCCCCGCCATCGAGGGTAGTGAGGATGAAGAACCTGAGATTCCATGATTCTGTAATTCTTTGTGCACTTCTGGGAAGAAAGGAACTGGGGTGGGGCAGTACGCTCCAAGACTAAAAACGAACATCTAGCTGCGAATGCTGGGAACAAGGCGGAGGATTCCACTTCAGCCTGATGTCACAGTGGCATCAGATGGTGGAGACTCAAGGCGAGTTGTTTGCTTCTAAAGGCAAGAGGCCACCCTCAGATGCTGCAATAGATAATTGATCCTCCTCAAAAGCCTGTATAAGAAATTAAGTTCACCCTGAGGTTAACCCCCTAACTCATCTTTAAACTCAAGCAGAAGCAGCATATCCTTGGAATGGGATGGCCATATGGATTTACCTTGTGGGAATACTTCGATTGTCATCCCCAAATCCCCCCAGTGCTTGTCACCATTACGTTATGTGCATTCCATTTGCTGAAAAGGGACCGGGATGGGGAGCAACCAAGGAGACTCAAGAGAACAAGAGTAGTGACCGCATTGTTCCCATGGACAGTGAGAACATGTACCATTCACAAATGCTGCATGAGCATGGCCCATGGCCCCAACATCTGAAGCAGACAGTGGGAAAGAGGTAGAAATACACAGAATACATTAAAAGGCATCTTTAAAAGACTGTGCTTATTTAGCAAAATATTGCTCTTTTAGTTGCCAAAGCACAGAGGGAACTTTATGATCTGTGCCATAAGAATCCAACAGCTTTACATCTTTCTTCTGAGGTGAATGTCTGTAAAATGTCTGTAAAAATGGGACCATTCAGCTCTGAAAAAAAAATCTCCATCCCTCTTTGTACCCATATGTCTGGGGGAATAACATGGAAATTCCACTCACCAATTCGCATTGGCCTTTTCTAAAGCATTACTGGTGTTTGTGGCTCCTAAGAGTAACTCCTAGAGTCATAGTCAAAACATCGAGAGAGTGATAAACAAAACAGAACTTCTGACCAATGAAAATGTAAATTTGAGCAATACATTTTTTTCCTTGTGAGCCCCCACTTTTAATTAAGATAAATTAAAATTAATGAAAGTTTTTCAATGCAGCATTACAGTGTGAATACAGTGGACTTGGCAAATTCTGTTTAGGAGCGCAATCCTTCTGTTCATTCCTCATTGGATCTTACTCTGTTGTTTGTTAAATTATCCATGCAGGCTTTAATTAATTTTGCACTCTGTATTCTACCTCTCTGTTACAGAACTAGATGGATGCCCCATACTGGGAGGCATGGTACAGGAGGTCACAAGCCATCATGGTGCAAAGGAATCCATTCAATTGTTTGTCACCAGCACCCCACTAAACCCAGACATTCCAGGATTGTCATTGCAGCAACAACATATCCCAAAACTCTCTTAGGCTTATTTCCTATTATTTGTTATCAGTTATTTAAAGACAGTCCTGACAATTTCCTGGGTTAGCTCTTATGCTACAAAGCTGAAAAATGTATGTTTCTGGTTCACACCATCTGCTTTCTAGACTATGTGCAAGGGAGGCCCAAATGGACCAGACTAAGATCAAGGCAATGGTGGATTGACCTGAACCTAAGTCAGTCAAAGACTTTTTGTAACATTTCTTGGGATTTGCAAACTTAACTATAAACTATAACTATAACTTAAACTATAAACAATTCATCTGGATCTGTGGCAACGCCTCTCTCATGCCTGCACTATGGATTACCTCAAGCTTTGTCTTGGAATCCCACAGTAGACCACATCTTGAAACACCCAGACCCTACACTGCCATTTGTGATGGATATGGATGCGTTGGACCCAGGTGTGGAGGCTATTCTTTCCTAGCTTAATGGTTCCCCAAACATTTTTCATGTGCTATCTTTAACAGGAAACCTTGTCATAGTTCCACCTCCATACTTCCTCTGTACAGTTACACAATGGTGTAATCTTCTGAATACTAAATAACTAATAAATATTATCTTCTGAAAATATTTATATTAATGAAATACACATTTAACATTACTATATATATTATTACTTTGAGCAACAAACATTGTAACAAAACAATTAAAAATATGCTCACAATGCACACAGTGTAAACACAAACTCAGACATCCCACCCCGTAAAAACTCATTTCAGGGAGGTAACTGCATGGGAAATGCATGTTTCTTTCACAAGGACACATGCAATATTCATAAAATAAATCTGTATCTATTTGCTTTAATTTGTTATCATAGTAACTGCAAGTGTCTGCATACTAAATTTAGTTATACAAGGCATGCTGCAGAAACATGAGTGAGGGCATTTTATCTATGGTTTTGAACACCACAAATTTTGGCCTCTTAAAACGCACTGTATTAGGCTGAAATGGCAAAACAGAACCAAGAAAACAAATTTATATATATATTGTCAGGGTCCTGGCTTCCTGTTTTGAGTCTTTCTAGATTATCTTGCCAGGATCCTGACATCCCTGTGTTCCGTGTCAGAGCATGTTGCTTAGATCCTGACTCCTAGTCTTGGTTCTTGTTTCTTGGAGTTGGGATCTGAACTCATGCTCTGGGTCCTTGTCTCATGTGGAAGCACATGGCCTCTGTTTTGTTTACTTTCGCCATGTGCTCTCCGGTTGTGCGTCTTGGCCCCACCCCCTTGTTCTCTTGTCTCGTCTGCGCTGATTTCGTGCACCTCTTTGTCATTGTCTTTGTGCTATTTAATGCCCCTGTGTTTTCTGTATTGTGTCAGTTCGTCCTGTTCCCTGGTTCCTGTTTTCCTGGCGCTGCGAGTCATGTCTTGCTTCTAGTCCTGTCTAGTTTTTTGTGTTCTAGTCCAGTCGAGTTTTTCATGTTGATTTCCTCCATTTACTCTTAAAATTGCAGGTTTCTGTCTTTAGAGATAGAGTCGTACTGTTATACCATGGGGCAATATTCTTTTCTCTAACTTTTTTTTAGTTTGAAGGGTGCGACGGTATCCAAAGTAGTGGTGAAGATAGAGTCCATGCTGACTGTCAAATTATCTAGATTTTTTGTATTTATGGGTGTGCCGAGTAGGTTAGACATATCAGGCAGGTCATTTGTGAATCTGACTTTTGTGTTTGAGGTAATGGTTCTCCCCAATCGATAGCGATGCCTGCCCTGATCTCTTGCCTGTTTTTACTACTATTGCTGTTTGATAAGTACCCATCATTGTTTATAAAAAAGCTGCATTTTGACCTGGGGTATTTGGGGTAGAAGGCAGCTAGCTCTGCTGGCCATGACCATTTTGAACACCACAAATTTTGGCCTCTTAAAATGCATTATATTAGGCTGAAATGGCCAAACTGAAACAGTTTTCAGCACTGTTCAGCCATCCAGGCCGTCATGCCAGAGTCACCAGCCCACCTGCCTTCTGGATGTCAGTCATTTGACTGTATGATTAGCATCTGGAATGCTCTCCATACAGGGGCTCATGACATGAGGAATCAAATTTCCCTTGACCTTTTGACATGTAAGAGGTCTTGATATCATTAATACATCCTGCAAATTTCATAACTTTAAACGTCAATAACTAAAGAATTTATATAAATGCTCTCTGAAATAAAAACATAGTTGGATATGACATCACTAGGCAGATTCATTTTATGACCTGCCCTAAGGCAAGATGAAAACACATACTTTTACATCATCACATTGTTGGCATAAATTATTAATTTTGAATGATTTGTAGGCAAAAAAAACTTACACATCATTTAACACATCAGAGAACAATGTGTTAAGTGTTCTCTGATTACACATCAGAGAACAAAAAACATATCATGTCCCTTTAGGTGAGGGGGCTGTCACCACATCTACTAGAGGGCACTCACCAAACCACTGTCATTCTATTAAGAACTACATTTCCCAGTTTTCTGTGCATGAACTGATTAATGCCACATCTGATCCTTGTTACCTGCTAAGTTTAAGGACTATGCATAGTTTACTCATTGTGAAATGGCAAACATGGCAGACAGTGATTGCTATTCAATCATTAACCAGCATTGTTTATAATAAAGCTATGTTTTGATCATCTTTGTTTTGGATCAGTTTGTAGCAAGGAGTGAGGGAGGCCAGCATTGCCTGTCACATCTTCATGCCATTGTGGGATACAGAAAATCAAACAACTAACCAACTCTGTAGGTGCCTATCACAGGACAGTATTCACACTATAATGGGAAGCCAAACACTTTCGGAATCTGCTACCTTATTAATAATCTCCCAGGTTGCTTATTGATTTCTCCCATTCACTTCACTGATTTCTTGAGAGTTTGGATGAGGTAAAGATACAATGAAGTGTTATGGGCTGATGAATTATGCGACTGATGAATTCACTGCAGATGCATTGTGCTTCTGTGTAGATCTATGAATTTATGTAATTGCAGTAAGGGCTGTGCTAAAACAGGGATGTATGTTGCTGGTTCAGAGGAAGCTGCCTATGATGGCTGTGACCCATCAGCAGGGGGAAATGCAGGTTGTACCCTTGAGCTGTGTTTCACCTCAACACGCTGCATGGTGCCTGGATTTATATTGGTCTATTATAAATCAATTTAAAAATTTTAAAATCTATTCATTATTTTAGTTACCAGTATTTTGGAAAAGTACTGAGTGTTTATTCAAAATCAAATTAGCACGGCTTTTCAGTTACATCTGTGATCTTTCTAAATCCTGTTTGCTGCATATCTTACAGAAGTAGATACGCAGAACAGAGTGAAAGAACGAGTGACTCTGAATCTCAGTGTTGTTGTTTTTTATCAGGTCAGAGTATTGTGTGATTTTGCCTGCATTAAAAAGCATGTTGAAGAGCTGAAGCAATATTTCAGGACGGAGTGCTGTGATTGGCTGTGATTTGGCCATAAGCATGAGACCACAGATTGAGTGTTGCACCAAAAGAGATTTGTTAATGACTAAGAACTTATTACCAAATGCATTATAAATCATTGATTAGACCAATGACCATTATAAAGACTAATGGGTTTTTTGAGGACAAACATTATGTTGGCTTGACAATACTGACCTGAAAAGTATATATTGATGTGAAATACTTTAGGTCTGACTGATGGTAACAACAACTCAATGGTAATAAGTTTGGTGTCAGTATGTTGTTAACATTTTAACAATCTGATTTAAATATTTAACATTAATTAGCATGGTACAATGACATTTTAGCAACACTAAAACATTTTACCATGATGCTAACACCTTTAAACATTGTCTAACATGAATCTAGCATGTTTTAACTTGATGCTAGCCTTTGTTAGCATTTAATAGCATGAAATTAGCACATTGTAACATGATGGTCCTTGGGGTGGTTGCTAGGGTGTTGCTATGTGGTTGCTATGGTACTCAGGATGCTTGGTAGACTGTTTCCATGCAGTTGCTAAGCATTGCTAATTGATGTTAACATGTTTTAGCATGATACTAACACATTTCACCATTAATTAGCATAATGCTAACACGTTTTAACGTGATGGTAGCACTTTTTAACATTAATTAGCATGGCACTACCACATTTAAACATCACATAACATTAATTAGCATAATGTTAGCCTAAAATTTTGCATGTTGCTAACACATTTTCGTATTAATTAGCATGATGCTAGCATATTTTAAATATAGCATGTCAAATATTTGGGTCGCAAAATAATAGTACTAACAACATAGGTACATTTTCTGAAGAAAATGTGAGTGGTTCTTACTGTCGCAAAACTCGGGCCAGATATTTAAAAAATATCATGATGTTATCATGATTACACATGATGCTACATGTTTTAACATGAAGCTAGCATTATTTAGCCTGATGTAACAGGATTTAGTATGATGTTAGTATGATTTAACAATGCTATCATGTTTAAATATGATTTAGCATGATGTTTTAGCATGAATTAGGATGAAATGTGTGATTCTAGCAAGGTTTACTATGTTTTATGCATTAAACCATGCATTTAACATAATGCTAACATGTTAAAAGTAACATGTTTTAACAATGATTAGCATTGTGCTAGCACTATTTAGCATGATGCTAGTGTGTTTTAGCATGATTATAGCAGTATGTATCATGATGCTGACATGACTTAACATGATGCTAGCATGAATTAACATGGGTAGTTCCAATTGTTGTTATGTAGTTGCTAAGGTACCTGTGGTGATAGCTTGGGTGCTGCTATGTGGTTGCTAGAGTCTTGCCAAGTGGTAGCTAAGGTATTTGAGATGGTTGCTAATGCATTGCTATGTGGTTGGGAGGTGGTAGCTATAGCATTGCTATGTAGTTGCTAAGATACCCGATGTGGTTGCTGGGCTGTTACTAAGGTACCCCAAATGGTTGGATGGGGGTTGTTATGTATTTGCTATCCAAAGTGGTTTCTAGCGTGTTGCTATGCTGTTGCTGTGCACTGTTAACATGAATTAGCATGTCATGTTTTAGCATGATAGATATATTGAAATATGGCTTATTTATGATTTTCATTCACATTGCATTTATTCATTTGGCAGACACTTATATCCAAAGCAACTTAGTGTATTCAAAGTTTTATCTTTACTTGTGTTAACGAAATGCTCTACCAGTTGAGCTACAGGAACATTGTCCAACCATGCTCCATCAACCATTTAGAGCACTCTAGTAACCAACATTAGCTGCATCTCAGCACCAGATCATGGGAGTTATGATGCTATGCATGACCTCTAAATGGTTGTTAGGGTGTTACTAGACAGTTAACAGGGTAAAATGAATAGACAGAATGTGTGTCTGAATTAAAAGTTCCCCCATGTCTTTATGACGTTCCAGTGCTGAGATATAGGTAATTTATGTTGGTCACTAGAGTGCTTTGAATGATTGCTAGGGCATGGTTGGACAGTTTTCATCTGTACCATGTTCTGATGCGTTTGTTGTTGCTTGCTAAGTCAAGCGATAGTCTCTACGACATTCTGATGCAGAGCTATGATGTCACAAAATTCAGCCCAATGTTAAGTCTATGGAAGTTTTCACCCACTTTTTCATACACCCGAAAAACATCATACAACAGATCACTTATAAAAGTCAGAGCACACCTGTCCTCAATAAGCCAGTCGATTTGACCCCACATTCTTGGATCTACAACAAACAGAGCAGGAGTTACATACTGAAGTTTTGTCCAGAAAAAAATATGCAAGAGAGTAATAGTGATACTTTGCTTTGCAAGTACCACTAATAAGCTTAAAATTAAAGGGTGACTTTTATACAATGCTTGCCAAAAAGTGAACCATTTTATAAGCCACTAAACTCATGCTATTACTTCTTATTAAAGATGCTAATGCATACTTTATTACCAAAAACATATTTGTGACTTATGTCAGGATACAAAAAAATGTGTGTTCATTCTCATTAGTGTACCGTTTTGTTTGTGAGTTTAGGGTCAAGGGTGTAATAACAAACACTTAGATTTAAAGTACAATTTAACAACACGTATATAAACATTACATGAGGTACATTATGTAATTTTTTACATAATGGTACATAGTAGTTAAAAGTACATAGCAGTTAAAGACACCCAGTATACTGTGGGACCAAAAAGATCTGGGAGGATATAATGCCCGGCTACATTAGTGTTTGAAAATCCAAAGTGGTTTAATTTATCATTTTTAATTTAACACAATTTTTAACCTGTGAAATTCAATAATTTTATGTCCAATGAGGGTACATATACACAACAATTATGTACGAAAAACTACTATCAATCTGATGTAATGGAAAAACTTAATTTTACACATTGGTGATTTTGTATTAATTTGCATGATGGAATTGTACAAAAACAAAAGATTATTAGACAAAAGAAGGCATGAAGGTCCACACCAATCCACTCCAATCATCATATGAAAATGTGACTGTGCATTTTTAAGAATAAGTTTGCACTCTTTATGATGCAAAGACAACCGAGGCCAGTACAGTCTGTGTTATGCTTCCGCTTGGCTGAACTGCAAGTATATTTTGCCATGGCAAGCACCACATTTTCTTCAGAAAATTACATTGTTATTGCCCTTAGTTCAAAAGATTTCTCTTGTAAGCAGCGCAGTCAGACTTCCTCCATCACCTCTACTTAAAAGCCACAATCAAATCTTGTTTACATTAAAAAACAACACCTGAAGCTCCTGAAGAACAGGTTTAAGTTTACAGACCTGTTGCTATGACAGCAAGAATTTCAGGGTGAGCTTCAAGAACAATCCAGGATGTGTCCAATTGTGTCCTACTTTTCCACTTTCTCAATAATTCACATATGAAGGACAGGGCCCTGGGTTTCCCCAATACATAGGTCGAAATGTACAGAAATATCCTCATTAACTGTTCCACATCAGTTCAATTCATTTTTATTTATGCATTGCTTTAAAGCAACTTTACATATAATGAAAAATAAAACAAAACAGAAACAGAAAAATTGTCAAACGTACATATGGAAAACAGAATACAGGATATTCTTAGAAATTTTAATTGTTCATTTGGACAATTTGAATAAATGGACGTACAGTTGAAGACAAAATTACTAGCCCCCCTACAAAATAGTAATTGTTTTAAAAGTATTTCAAAAGTCCTTTAACCAGAGCAAAAAAAAATTAACACAGCTTTTTTAGACATCCTAATTTTATTACACAAAACACAAAAACTACCAGGGTCAAAATTATTAGCCCCCCACATTCTAATAGTCAATTGTGTTTCCTTTTTGCTGGATAACTGCCTGCAGTCGTTTGTTGTAATAGTCAAAAGATTACAACAAGATAAAAGTCTCTGACACTTCATTTGAGGAATCCTGGCCCATTCTTCTTTGGCAAATCTCTCAAGTTCCTCCTGATTCGATGGTTTTCTGGCATGGACATTTCTCTTTAGGTCACCCCACATATTTTCTATTGGATTTAAGTCAGGGCTTTGTGCAGGCCATTCGATGACATTCACCTTGTACGTCTGGAGATAGTTCTTCACCAAGAGAGACGTATGTTTAGGATCGTTGTCATGTTGGAAGATGAAGTGACGACTCAGACCTAGTTTCACTGCTGACTGCTTAAGGTTTTCTTTCAAAATATCTGCATATTTTTCTTTATTCATGATCCCTTCCACCTTGACAAGATTTCCAGTTCCAGATGCACTGAAGCATCCCCACAGCATAATACTCCCACCACCGTGTTTCACTGTAGGGACGGTGTTCTTTGGGTTGAATGCCTCTCCCTTTTTTCTCCAAATGTAAGCAGTGTCTCTGTGGCCAAAGAGCTCTAGTTTAGTCTCATCAGACCATAAGACACGCTTCCAGTGTGAATAATCTTTCTCCAGGTTGTCCTGAGCATACTTAAGTCTGGCTTGAAGGTGTCTTTTCTTCAAAAGTGGAGTTTTTCTTGGTCTGCAACCTCGCAGTTCATTCCTGTGCAGAGCTCTATTGATGGTCTTCTTAGAGACTATGATTCCTGATGTGGCCAAGTCATTCGCCAGTGTCTTGGCAGTTGTTCTGGGGTCTTTAGACACATCTCTCACTAGTTTTCTTTCCAGTGTCTTTGAAATCTTTCGCTTCCTACCTCTGCCAGGCTTGTTCTGCACTGTGTGGCTTTCTTTGAATTTCCTGATTATACCTCTCACTCCGGTTCTTGAGACTTGGAAACGCTTGGATAGCTTTGTATATCCTTCTCCTGTTTTATGTGCATCAATAATTCTTTGTCTCAAGTCCAAACTGATTTCCTTTGTTTTTGGCATGTTCCTTTCTCAAATGACAGCTCAATGACTCATACTGAGGCTTTTATACTAACTTAATTTAACTTAATTATTGAGTGAGATCACCTGTTTCACCTGATCACCTTTACACACATCACCTGTGAAGGTAAAGCACATCACTGCACAAAGGTGGGTTGTGCGATGACTTAATAAATGGTCATTTCTTATAGGGGGCTAATAATAATGTCCCTGGTCATTTTAGCTTTTTCTTCCATAACAATATTTTGGTGTGCAAATATAAATATTTTGGTCCTTCTAGCGAAAAATAGTATGTTCAGAAATGCTGTGTTAAAATTCCCTGCTCTGTTAAATAGGTACTTGGGAATATCTTGAGGAAACCTAAAATTTCATAGGGGGGCTAATAATTTTGTCCTCAACTGTATATCAGAAATATTTGCCATTACGTGTGAAGGCTCATACCTCTTTCAGTGGTTTATGAGAGGGTATTCAGACCTCCTACTAAAACAGTATGTACTTCTGAGACTATGCAACATTTAGTCAATTAACATGATAGATGATAGTTATCACTTAATCAAGATATGCAGTTTCAGCTCACATGAAGAAGGCACATGGAAAGAAGGTGACATTTTATGGGACAGGGGTATAAGGGATTTGCAATTATATCATAAAATACCTGAACATTGCACAATGAAAGACAATGGGAGACAAAGAAATAGCAAAACAGTAGTCTTTAGAACTGTAATTAGATGATTAAGCTAGAAGTAATATTAACAATTTACAAAATCCTAAGCAAAGTTAAATGTTAGCAGTCTCCCAGTAAGCAAGCCAACAGGGCAAGAAATGTGTTTGGTGCAAATATTAATAACATTTTAGGAATTACATACAGAAAAGGATAAATTATAAATGTATTAATACAAGAAGCATAATGATATTTTCTCCCATTTCCATTACACAGCCTCTGTTTCAATGCTTTTTTAAGTGAAATGAAAATCAAAATTAAGGCACACATGAAAGGTTAAAGGGTTAACATGCAGAATCAGTTGCTTGTGTTTGGACCACAATGCATCAATGTTTTAGTCAGCAGTACAGCAGTTGAAGATGATTACACTTGTTTATTCCCTTTGATATAAATCTGCAGCACTGACTGATCAGAACAGTTTCTGACATCCATCTTATAAATACATCACCAGCGATTTGAATGTCTCACCAAAGTCAATTTGAAATGGTGTTTACAAGCCAAGCTTTTTTAAATTGGATATATGATGAAAATATGTATATATATTATTGTATGTATATATATTATTTTATATTATATGTAATGCATTATTTTGTTTTGTAAAATATTAATTAACATCTTTTGGTGGGCATCATTTACACTTCCAAGTAAAAACTATAATCATGTCACAGTGGGGCTGATGTAGTCAGGGACAACACACAGCCAATCACACCTACCCGCCCCCAGTCACCTGAATTCTAATCACTCTAATCACCCACTCTGTATAAACAACAGTCACTCCTCACTTCCTCATCCTTTCTACTCTCTAGCTATATGGATTTACCCGTTCCTCCTTTGCTCTTTAACTCTTAACTGGGATTCTCTCCATCGATCTTCTGGTTGTGGATTATCTCTTACACTCTCCTGAGCACCAGGACCTGTTGCACAGAGAAATTCTTAAGCTAAGTAGCAACAAAGCTAATCTGCTCTTAGCTAACTTACCTGTTTATAAACATCGATAATGTTTATCTTTCCAATTCTTTGAATCTATTACTGATGTTTTACTACTGTTTGTTATCTGTTGTTTAATAAACCAGCAGTATTCTTATTTACCTCTTGTTTCCTTATGTATTTGCAGACAGAAGACCGGACCAACTAAACATTAATATTATTCAAGATGGATTCTCGCAACCCTAACTAACCAGATCCATTAATTAAACTAGTTAATTCACTGTGTGCTTCACTTACATCAATCTCCACTCCGTTATCTGCCTCAGCCAGTCCCATGGCCTTACCGTTCACCTCCTCAGTTGAGGAAGTGGAACTTGCCTCACCCCCATCTATACATCCAACACCAGAACCCATGCAAGTGGATTCTCATTGTCTTACAAGAACTTAACGTACTTGTCATATTGTTAACGGATTATGTTTATACTGTGGATCCTCTGGTCACCTCATCAAAGCATGTCCTACTCGTCCCCCACATCCTAAAGTGAGTACCATTCAAGTCAATCCAGCAGTATCTACACTGAAACTTCTTATGGTTCATATTAGTAATTCCTGTCTGCTTCTTCCAGCACAAGCCCTCTTAGACTCTGGATCATCTGGTTTGTCTGCCCTCATATATCTTGACATAATAATTAATATTGCCCTGAAACAACATGCAGGCTAATGTGTGTCATGGAGGCAGCTATTCCTATTCCCATGTATTTGTACAATCAAATTTCCTGTCATATTTACAAAAAAATCTCTCACTACCTGCCTTCCCTCAAACACACACACTGAGGCCAGTGCGAATAGCGACAGGTCAGTTATGATGACATGGGGGTGATAACCTTTGCTCAATTTGCAGAGTGAGGGAAGTGCAGGCTCAGCACAATGCTGACAGCCATCAATTGCTGCAGGGCTGATGGGAAGCGATAGCCAGCGCATATAGAGTCTGAGCTGCAGAGACATCTCTGACACAAATTTTAACACACATTATACATATTATACATTAACACACAGGTTCCCTGCAACAGATTTACAATACAGGAATTCACACCATACAACCACGTTGTAATTCAGTAACTATGACAACTCCAAAAGTATGTCCATGAAATTTATGCTTTGACATTTCTTACCAGGTTTTGTGAGATTCACCCAGTAGCAATGAATCTTCAATATACGCTAATGTAATGCCAACAACTCTGGTATTTGTGGTGGGTTTTCATAGGCTGAAACTGTTTTTGCCACCACATAGAAGACTTTTCAAGTGAAAATGACAATGAAAATGTTCATATATCAATAAATCCTGCCTTGAGTTCAGGTATTTCAAAGGTGAGTCTCTAGATAAACTACACAGACTCAATCCCTGTCTGTTTCAGGGGCCGCCAAACACAGGGCCTTTACATTTGATGGATTAGCCCTTCTTTCATCCTTCTGCTCACTTCATATGACATTAAACATGAAAAGCGAATGCTAAAAAAACTCAAAATGCTTGTCAGTAAGGTTGGTTAATACGCTGGTTCTCCACAAAATGCCGCTCTTGGGTAGAGCGCTTGGGTAAATCTTGGATAGCCGCTCTTGTCTGACGATTCAGGAAAAAAATATAAAGGCATATAGCTGACTATGTTAAATGCATTTATGTTAAAAGCAAATACAACTGACTATGTATTTATGTGAAAGTGACAAATGTGACCTGCATTTAACCCATCGCTGGTGAGCTACTGAACACTGGATGTGAACATACGCAGATCTGGAGCAGTGGGCAGCACTGCTGCGCCCAGGGAGCAATTGGGGGTTAGGTGCCTTGCTCAATGGCACTTCAGTTGCTACCTGCCAGGGCTGGAATCAAACCGGTAAGATTCTGATTACAAGCCCAACTCACTGTCACCACAATTATCCCCACAACTGTGCTTAGCTTAGCAAAATAAATAGGCTTAACTTTTGACATTTTTTAAAAAAAGTTCCCATATTAAAATTATGATTTATAAATTACACATATCAAACATATACATATTTGTGTATGTGTGTGAAAGTCTCATGCCAAGTAGAGAAATAAAGTCTAGGGCTGCACTTCCACTTATCAGATATAAGAAAGGGGATCCAAATGTATGGTTCTGTAGCAATTGACATTTTGTATCTCAGCACTTGTTATTCTTATGTTATTGTCTCCTTAGGAATTGTTTTGTTGCTTTCCTCATGTTTCCTTATGTGGAATCTGCAGATTTAACTGTAGATGAGTCATACATGCAGGAGGTTTCAGATTAGTTGCTAAAAAAATTCAAGCACCCTACAGAGATCTATCATATTGGATGTATGAGGGGCAAACATTTGGCTTTATGAGCATTGTCCATATTGTCCTGGAGCTATGAAATGAAGTGTGACAGAAAGAGAGCGACAAGGATGATATGGGGGTGGGGAGTGGGAAGACAGCGGAAAAGCCAAAAGGCAGAAAAACATAATACTTCCGCTGCACTCAATTAAAGGCAAACATCACTGTTGTCTGCCAACCTGCATGATTCTCCTGCATGATACAGAGGCATATCTCATTTAACTGGTCTAACCACTAATATTATATATACAGTCATGTGAAATTAGGACACCCTGTGAAAGCATGTGTATTTTGTAACATTTTTAATATATGTTTATTTAGTCTCAATAACAGTTATTTAGTCTCAGTAACAGTATTTAGTCTTAACAATACAAAGAGATTAAAAAAATATAACTAAACAATTAAAACTGAAGAAAAGTCTTTTCAAGATCTTCTGTAAATGTAATTCTACAAAAATGCCTATTTTAACTGAGGAAAAAGATAGGACACCCTAGCCCCTAATAGCTAGTGTTACCTCCTTTGGCTGAAATAACTGCAGTGAGACACTTCTTATAGCCATCTACCAGTCCCTGACATCAGTCTGAGGAAATTTTACCCCACTCCTCAATACAACCTTTTTCCAGCTGAGATGTTTGAGGGGTTTCTTGCATGTACAGCCCTTTTCAAGTCACCCCACAGCATCTCAATGGGATTCATGGTCCAGTTCCGCTTCAGCTTTAATTTTTCTAACAGATGGTCTCACATATTCTTCAAGCACCTTCTGATACACAGTAGAATTCATGGTGGATTCTATGATGGTGAGCTGACCAGGTCCTGCTGCAGCAAAGCAGCCCCAAACCATGACACGTCCACACTCCATGCTTCACAGTTGGTATGAGGTTCTTTTCCTGGAATGCTGTCTTTGGTTTACGCCAAACATGTCCTCTGCTCTGGTGTCCAAATAATTCAGTTTTGGACTCATCTGTCCAAAGAGCATTATTCCAGAAGTCCTGGTCTTTGTCAACATTCTCTCTGTCAGAGAATGTCAAATGTCAGTCTGGCCTTAATGTTTCTCTCAGAGAGCAATGGTTTCCTCCTTGCACACCTCCCATGCAAGTTAAACTTGTGCAGTCTCTTTCTGATAACAGAGGCATGCACTTTTACATCAACAGTAGCCAGAGCCTGCTGTAGGTCCCGAGATTACATTTTAGGGTTTTTGGAGACCTCTTTTACCATCTTGCGGTCTGCTCTTGGGGTGAACTTGCTGGGGCTACCAGACTTGGACATGTTGGCATTTGTTTTGAAAGACCTCCACTTGTAGATGATCTTTGGGACAGTGGAATGGCTGATTACAAAATCTTCTGAAATGAAATCCCTTACCAGACTCATAGGATACTATAGTTTTTTTTCTGAAGGCCTCTGACAGCTTTTTTGCTCTCACTATGGTGCTCACTCTCACTTCAACAGTCAGGAGCACACCAAACTAGGTTTAGATAGGGCAAGCCTCATTCAAAATGCTGAGTAACGATCTAATAATTATGTGCACCTGGTGTGATACACCTGTGTGTGATTAGAGCCATTTTAAGAGGAAATACATGTGAGGGTGTCCTAACTTTTGCCTCAGAATTTGCATTTTGTGGAATTTTTACAGAAAATCCCCTCTTCAGTTTTAATTGCTTAGATATATTACTTTAATCTCTCTGTATTGTTACAATTGAGATTAAATATCCATATATCCAAAATGTTGCAAAAATACACAGGCTTTCATAGGGTGTCCTAATTTTTTCACATGACTGTATAGTATACTATTTAGTATAATATATATATATATATATATATATATAATTACATACTAATATGTGTCCATCTGTACAAAATCATACAGGCCATGACATTAGGTTTATGTGTATTATTTGACTGCCTGGGTGTTTGGCAGATGTTCAACACAAAGAACTGGTAACTAAAACTTGGTTTAAAAACCATTAAACCTCTTGTCGTTATTACTGAAACAATGAGCCTGGCTAGACCTGTGCTTTTGAAGCAGTGAATCTCCAGATTCTCCTGTCCACCCTATAAACTGGGTGTAACAGAAAGTGCACTTTGGTGACTTAAGTCGTAAGTTGTTCCCGGAGGAAATAGTGTCTAAGTCACAGCAGCTAACCACTGGTGTGTCTCAGGGTTTAATGTTTGTACCCTCATCCTTCTTAAAATATGTAATCTTCCTGAACCCAATCATAAAAATACCTGTCAGTACATGTTGCTGCTATAAAGCTGATATGCTGCACTGTCTTTCCTGTGTGCCTTTCGTACATCTTAACCTCGTGAAAAGAGCTTTTAACTTTTACCAGATTTGATTAAAGTAGTTCATAACTAAATAAGTAAAGGCACTTTTTTAATTTAACCATACCACACAGTTTAACCATTTTTTGTTTATTTTACTTTTATTTACTTTTCATTTTGTTATTGGGTATGTACTCATATTTTTATGCTGTTTTATTACCTGTCTATAGTATTTTTCCTCATTTGTGACTTAAAAAGTCCCTGGTAGACACATGCATGTAGATATGGACAAAGCAGTCTTTGATAGTGATAATGATTGAAAATGAGAATACAAAACCTTAAAGTGCATTTTTCCTTTTAATCTTTGACTGTATAGCTGTGAATAAAACCAAACCCCTTACCAAGAAAATCAAGAGTAGGATGAGTGATCAATATCAATCAAGTGATCAATATCAATCAATATCTGGGGATAATAAACCCACTCACTGCTACTGTTAGATACAACTCCAGCTCAACATTCAGACTGGTGATGAATGTGAACAGGTCTCCCTGGAATTGCCATTGGTGAGACCTTGAAAAGCTAATCTAATTCCTTCCCATGCTGTTCCTTTTAATTACATTGCAAATGTTGGCAAAATGTCAAAGTTCCTCTCTTTAACACTGACAATGTAATTACAACAGACAGCAATAAAGCACTGAACAAATTCTTGTCTTTCATAATTAAAAAATAAAATGTCTGTTAAAAACACAGTAAAAGAAGGCCAGACCTATGCATGCTGTAGGGACTCACTATTCTGTTATATATTATCTGTTCAAAAGGTACCTGAAGTAGGTAGGAAAGTGCTTGTCATTAGGAATGTTTATTAACGTTTGTTATTATCCCTTTTCATGAGGGACCCAATATATATTTGCCCCAATCAATATGGTCATTAAATATTCTTTCATGTGAGCATAACATGCCTTGATAACAGATCGTTTTGATATACAGACAAAACAGGGGTTTGCCATAAGGAGTTGCATTGCATAAATGCTGTCAATGCAAGAAAACATCACATTTTTATGAACTCATAAATTACACACTTCACCTTTACACCTCAGAAATTGAGTGGATCATATAGAGTGACTAGAAGTGAGAGGTTTGAAAATAATGAGGAATTAGTGATACTAACCAAAGTCACTTTTTAATTCCTTTTTTAGTTATTAAAGCTTAAGCTTAGATTAAAGCTTATATTAAAGTTGTTGGGCACTAATGTATCACCAGAAGGTGTATTTTGAATATGTGTATGAGGTGTATGGATTTTATTTCACTTTGCCGTAATCATTGTCTTATTTGGTCCTTCAGAATGAAATTGTCTAAAATGTCAACAAATTTCCAATTTTGAGTAATGGCGTCTTTTGTATCACCCTCACATTCAGGGCAATGTCACATACAGTTCCAGATATAGCTGGTTGTTATTAAAAAAAGAGATATTTTCATGTTGTAGTGATCATGTCAGTAATTTATCAAATAATAAGAAAAAACCTTATGGCTGGGCAGCATGGTTTGAGTTCGAGCTCTGTCAAGCTATCTTAAAAATTCGCTATTGCATCAAAAAACTCTTGTTACTATTATTGGTTCCCATATCAATTCCATATCACCCTGCATTGTTTACATTTCACTGTTGCTACTCGCTACCCATTTGATGTATGCTAATAATGGCGAATGTTTTGTATTTGTGCCTACCCTTGAGTGCCGGTGATGACTCGTTTGAGCTGCAAATGGTGCTTTTGGAGTTAGAGAAAGTGGAGAAGCTGATTACCGACCTTTCGAAAAGCAGGCCCAGCTACGAGAGCGGAGAACCGCGCTGGAAACATCTTACGCAGACACACCCAGACCTGCAGTAATTCTGCAGCTTGTAGCTAACGCTGCAATCACCTCTACACCGCCTGTCTCTATGTGTAGAGCCAGTACATGACCAGCCCACGTGAACTTTACCCTGGCGCCAATACACCAGGTTTAAGGTCCGAGCCAGGTTTTCGAAATTGCTACCCACAACCACTTCACCCCCCTCCGCACAATGGGTCACGATGCAGTGGTCATCGGAGACTCCATCATCCAGCATGTTCAGGCTACCTCCACTAAGGTTAAGGTGCACACACACTGTTTTCCTGGTGTTCGTGTTCTTGTCAGTGCTGCACAGGCACCCGCAATCCTGAAGGTAAACGATAACATCGGAGCTGTACACGGGAGTGAATGACATCAGGCTGAAGCATTCTGAAATCCTGAAGAAGAAATTTGGGAAGCAGCCTGATTGACATGGCACACTGCTCATTGCCCACAGCGAAGATCATCGTGTTAGGACCACTTACCACGTACCGACGAGGAAATGAAAGGTTCAGTAGACTATTTGCATTAAACGAATGGTTAATCTCTAATGATGGTTAATGGTTAATCTCTGGTTAATCTCTGTAATGCACAGAAACTACTCTTTATAAATAATTGGAATCTTTTCTTGGAGCGACCATGGCTTTGTAGTCCTGATGGCCTGCACCCCAGCCGACTCGGAGCAGATCTTATGTCGGACAATATCTCCAGGACACTGCAAACAATTTTACTAGTAAGTTCAGATGTATCTCATCACTGTTGCTGTTCTGCTTTAAAAACAAATAAAAATGCTTGTATAGTCAAGTCAATAGAGACTGTATCTGTTCCCCGAATGGTGAGGCAAAAAAATAGACCTGTGGCAAGACCTAGACAAAATCTTATCTTGATTAAAGCAGAAAATAACAACATGAGAGAACAAAAACACCTCTTAAAGCTTGGGCTCCTTAACATAAGATCACTAACACCAAAGGCGGTTATTGTAAATGAAATGATCTCAGATAACAGTTTTGATATACTTTAACTGAACTGAAACTTGGCTCAAGCCAGATAAATAAATTGGTCTAAATGAATCTGCCCCACCACGCTATTCTTATAAGCATGAGCCCTGTCTGGTTGGTCGTGGTGGTGGTGTTGCTACTATTTATAGAGACATACTAAAGGTTTCTCAGATCAAACAACTTAGTTTTACTTTCTTTGAATTGATGGTACTTGGTGTTACTGTACCAAACATAAGGAAACAATCTACACTTACTTTTGTGCTGGCTACTGTGTATAGACCGTATAGAATGTTTTTCTCACTGATCTGTTGGTGACTGTTGACAAAGCTCTAATTGTTGGAGATTTTAATATTCATGTAGATTATGCAAATGATGTGGTAGGAACTACATTCAGGGACCTGCTAAACTCTTATGGAGTCACGCAAAACATTACTAGATCTACTCATCACTTTAATCACTCACTAGACCTAATTATATCACATGGACTGAACCCTACAGATATAGATGTCACACCGCAAAGTGACGAGATCACTGATCATCATTTTATTTCATGGGCAATACAAACAGCTGATGTTAGCTCTATCGCTCCTCACTATCGATTGGGGAGATCCATTACCTCAAACACAAAAATCAGATTCAGAAATGCCCTGCCCGATATGTCTAACCTACTCGGCACACCCATAAATGCAAAAAATCTAGATAAATTGACAATCAACATGGACTCTATCTTCTCCACTACTTTGGATACCGTCGCACCCTTCAAACTAAAAAAAGTTAGAGAAAAAAATATTGCCCCATGGTATAACACATGGGGTTATTCACAGCTATAGGCCAGGATGATCTTCATAAGCTTATCATAACTTCCAAACCAACAACGTGTTTACTAGACTCCATATTGACTAAACTATTGATAGAGCTACTACCAGCAACTAAGGAGCTTCTTCTCAATATTGTAAACTCCTCTCTATCTCTAGGTCATGTCCCGAGTCTTTTCAAGTTAGCAGTTATTAAACCTCTCATAAAGAAACCTCAAATAAATTAAAATGAACCGACAAACTACAGACCCATTTCAAATATCCCATTCATGTCTAAAATATTAGAAAAGGTCGTATCCACGAACTGTGTACCTTCTTACACAGTAACAATATCTTTGAAAAGTTCCAGTCAGGATTTAGACCACATCATAGTGCTGAAACTGCCCTGGTCAAGATTACAAATGATTTAATTCTAGCTGCAGACAAGGGTTGAATCACATTGTAAATTTTACTTGATCTTAGTGCAGCATTTGACACAACAGATCATTACATTTTGTTAGATCGACTACAAAATTACGTTCGCATTCAAGGTCAAGCTCTTCAGTGGTTCCGCTCCTACTTGTCTGACCATTACCATTTTGTTCATTTAAATGGGGAATCATCAGAATTAATGCCAGTAAAATATGGCCTGCCCCAAGGATCTATTTTAGGCCCTCTGCTATTCACATTATACATGCTGCCCCTCTGTAATATTATTAGAAGTCATGGGTTAAATTGGGGCTGTCCAGCATCCTTAATAAATAGGCTACAGTTAGTCCAAAACACAGCAGCTAGAGTTCTTACCAGGTCCAAGAAATATGACCATATAACTCCAATTTTGTCAGATCTACACTGGTTACCTGTTAAATTTCATATTATTTATAAAATTCTACTGCTTACCTACAAAGCCTTAAATGGGTTAGCCCCTATGTACTTAACTGATCTTCTCTCACGCTACAAGCCAATGTGTGCCTTATACTCTCAAAACTCTGGTCTTCTGGTTATTCCCAAAATTGCAAAGTCCACTAAAGGCGGCAACGCTTTTTCGCACTTGGCTCCTAAACTCTGGAATAGCCTGCACAATGCTGTTCGGGGCTCAGTAACTCTCTCGCAGTTCAAATCTAGTTTAAAGACATCTATTTAGCCAAGCATTCTCATAATGCTTCTCATCACTTGTTTCTCATTCTACCTCAAAGTAAAAAAATCTTATGCTCTTAATGTTATGAACAGCAGTTATGCTAATTATTTTCTGTTTTGATTTTCTATCCCGGGGTTTCAATTCCGGGTTAGCTATAGATTACATCTACAGATGGACTCAACATCCAACAGATCTACCCAAGCTCCAGTTCCTCCTGAAAACTGCCCCTGCTGTGGTACAGTCAGGTGCTCATCCTCGTACCATAGAGCAATGACTACTGCGACACCTGGCCCACCCAAAGCACCAGGAATATGTGATAGACATCTTTTTTTATTTTAGCTTTAGCTAAGGACTGCAGCATTAGCGTGCCAGAGGAGAACTGTCCCTCCCTGCTAAGCCTGGTTTCTCTCAAGGTTTTTTCTCCATTTATATATCACTGGAGTTTTGGTTCCTTGCCACTGTTGCCCTGCTGGCTTGCTTACTGAGAGACTGCTGATATTAGCTTAGAACATTTGCTTTGTACATTGTGTTATTATCATTGTTTATTAATTTTATCAATTTTGAATTTACTTCCTTTTCTCTACCTAATTTTCTCTCCTTCTTTCTCTTTCATTTTCAATTTCAGTTTTCACTGTTATATATTTTTGGATATTTTAATTTGTACAGCTGCTTTGTAATAGTGTGCCACTGTGAAAAGCGCTATATAAATAAATTGAACTTGAACTTGAACATTTGGAAATTTCAGATGCCTGGATCTTCTTATGATATAGAAAGTTTGAATAAATCAGCATTGTCCAATATATGAAAGAGACTTTATATATGGATGCAAAATTCATAAATGATATGATTATAAAAAATATTTAAATTTAGGTAGTAATTGAGGAAATATTATATTACATAATACAGTACAGCATTTCCTCATTTTGGACAGAGTACAAGACTGTGCAGATAGAGTCACTAATTGCATAATTCACACCAATAAGAAGGTGCCACTGTAAGAATGAACAGATGGACGTAGATCTGTACCATGTCTCTACAAATTCAGCACTGCTTTTACTTAGACGTTTATTGACAAATATGTTGCAATAAATCTTACATAGTCATGTAATATAACATAGTAATATAATATATTAAGTAATACAATATTATATTATTTTGTAAACACACACTAAACATATCTGTAAGTATAAACAATCTAACTCTTTATTAACTGTAGTGAAAATTAGACAGCAGGTAAAGCTGAATGGGCAGCAACAGCAATGATGAAGATGAGTTTGAGGTTGAGTAGCCACACACACACACACAGTTTGAACAGTCACTGATTGTAAACGTAACCTTTTGTTGTAGGGAGCATTCGTGGCAACTGGGGAACCAGGATGGACCAGAGTGAGGAAACTGGAGAGGAAACCAGACCGAAGAGAGAAACATGAAGGTAAGTAGACTTCAAGAGAGTATAAATCCAAAAGATAGCAGTCTTAGCCATAGACAAGACCAGATGATGTGTGTGTGTGGAATATCCGCATATATGATGCTGGGGTGATGAGGTAATTGGTAACAGATAACAACGATTAGTACTCAGGAGATGGTGAACGGCGTGACTGGTTGAGGGTGGAGCCTGGAGAATCTGGGGACAGTACCCCTCTCCATGGCCCACTCCTGAGGTCTGAAGACATTGACAGTGACAGAGGTGGATGGCCTTTGCTGTGTGGTGCCATTTCTTTTGGGTGAGCATTGTGGAAGGAGGTAAGTAGATCAGGACCGTAGCCCTCCCAATCTACAGGATATTGCAATCTGCCAACTCAATGTCAGGAATCCAGGAACTCACGTATAGTGAACATTCCCCCATTCTCCTTGACGGGCAACAAGGGGGTTTGTCACTATCACCAGGCTCTGAGGAGGACAGAGATACAGGTGAGAGGTAAGGCTTGAGTTGTGGTACATGGAATACTGGGTGAATGCAGGAGTGCTCTGGAAGTCTGAGATGAAATGATACTTGATTGATCTCCCTAATAATCTAAAATGGATCAATGTACCTGGTACTCAGCTTCTTACATGATAGGCATAACCTGATGTCCTATACCTGTTCCATATCTTCATACCTTTCCAGGTTGAAAAGTGGAAGCTACAGACAGGAGGGTATCAGAATTTGCTTGGGTCTCTGGATGGCTCCTTGCACATGATGATAAGCTAAGTCCCAGCTGAGCCCCTTTCACCCTGGAACCAGTGATTAACTGATAGAACATTAGCAGGTTCTACAGACCATGGGAATAATAATGACTAAGTACATGGCAGAGTACATGGAATTGAGTTAGGCTGGTGCTTGGGTGACAGAAGGTTCAGAGAAAGCTGCCATTTCCTGGACCTTCAAGTGACATGCTTACAGTAATGTGTAGAACATTTATGAAAGTTTTTCAAACTCCTGAAATGAGCTGGGGACCTCTGTCTGACACAATGTCCTCAGGTATACCAAAGTATTGAAACACATGGTTGAAAAGAGTCAAGAGTCAATATTTATTTGTCACATACAAGTTATATAGAATACAACAAGTAGTGAAATGTGAATCTGACTGCTCCGTTAGCCTGTGAGATAAATACTAAAAAGTAAAAACACACAAAATGTTAAAGTACTTAGAGTACAGAAATATGTAAAATACAAAATACAAAAATACAGTTGTACAAGTGACAGAATAACAGAATAGATTGTATGTGGATTGTAAAGAAGTTGCGGTTGAAAACTCCTTGAGAGGATTTAATTGGCAGGATTTGAAGAATTGGTCCACCACTACAAGAATGCAGGTATTTTCTCGGGAAGTAGGGAGATCTGTGATAATATCCACCCCCAGATGTGACCAGGGGTGATTTGGAATGGGCAGAGGAAGGAGCTTGCCTATTGGAAGATGGCAATGGGTTTTAGAAATGGCACAGTCTGTACAGCCACTCAAGAACCTTCTAACATCTTTTGACTGCATTGACCCCTTGATGACCAGTAGCAACAGAGGAATGAGTAGTATGGATGAGCTTGGGTCCGTTGGGTCCTTGGGACATATAACCGGTCTGGTGGACAGCCCGGTGAAGGATTTTTAGGATCACTGGTTTGATCCTCCTCATGGTTCCACTGGATGGGGTTTACAATTATTGGGGGGGAACAAATAAATGTTTAGGCTGTTTAGTTGATTCATCTGGGGAGTAATTGTGAGACAGCACATCAGCCATTCTCGGAACCAGGGCTGTAGGCAATTTTGAAATCGAATCAGGTAAAAAACAGAGCCCAGCGATCTTGACGAAGATTGAGATGCTTAGCATCATGGAGATTTTTGGAGGTTGGATGGAGGTTCTTACATTCTTTTCATAGAGTGAATGAGTGACAAGTTCCATGTGTATTCCATGATTTTTGTTTTGTAGCAAACATTTACATTCATGCCTTTTTCCCATAGTGCATCCTGTTGCCATCTCTTCCCAAGGTAATCAACACACATGCAAAAGCCATCCACCTGATCTAAAATAAAACATGATTCAAGATCAGGCAACCTTCATCGTTTGCTTAATAGTCCAGTTTTGATGCTAACATGCCTATTGTTGGCACTTTAGGTGGCGGATTGCATCATGGGCTAATAAATAATGTTCAGCTTCTTGCACAGACCAATTGTTTTGCTTCATAAGACCTCAATATATCATCAGGAGCCACATGTATTAATTTTGTTTTGTATGTATCTGTTTTATTGTGTCAAAGAGATGGCACTTGTTTATTTGCATTTATAAACCACCGAAGACCACAGTTTCATATACAAATCTTCTTCACCAACAGTCATGTGAAAAAATTAGGACACCCTATGAAAGCCTGTGTATTTTTGTAACATTTTTGCAACATTTTGGATATTTAATCTCAATTGTAACAATACAGAGAGATTAAAGTAATATATCTAAGCAATTATTTTTCTGAGGGGATTTTCTGTAAAATGTAATTCCACAAAATGCAAATTATAACTGAGGCAAAAGTTAGGACACCCTCACATGTATTCCCTTTAAAATGGCTCTAATCACACACAGGTGTATCACACCAGGTGCACATAATTAGTAGATCGTTACTCAGCTTTTTGAATGAAGCTTGCCCTATCTAAACCTCAGACATTTAGTTTGGTGTGCTCCTGACTGTTGAAGTGAGAGTGAGCACCATGGTGAGAGTAAAACAGCTGTCAGAGGCCTTCAGAAAAACAATTGCAGCATCCTATGAGTCTGGTAAGGGATTTAAAAAGATCTCAAAAGATTTTGTAATCAGCCATTCCACTTTCCGGAAGATCATCTATAAGTGGAAGGCTTTCAAAACAACTGCCAACATGCCCAGGTGTGGTCACCCCAGCAAGTTCACCCTAAGAGCAGACCGCAAAATGTTGAAAGTCATCTAAATGTTAAAAGTCTCCTAAAATGTCATCTCAGGACCTACAGCAGGCTCTGGCTACTGTTGATGTAAAAGTGCATGCCTCTACAATCAGAAAGAGACTGCACAAGTTTAACTTGCATGGGAGGTGTGCAAGAAGGAAACCTTTGCTCTCTGAGAGAAACATCAAGGCCAGACTGACATTTCCCAGAGAGAATGTTGACAAAGACCAGGACTTCTGGAATAACGTTCTTTGGATAGATGAGTCCAAAATTGAATTTGGACACCAGAGCAGAGGACATGTTTGGCGTAAACCAAAGACAGCATTCCAGGAAAAGAACCTCATACCAATTGTGAAGCATGGAGGTGGAAGTGTCATGGTTTGGGGCTGCTTTGCTGCAGCAGGACCTGGTCAGCTCACCATCATAGAATCCACAATGAATTCTACTGTGTATCAGAAGGTGCTTGAAGAATATGTGAGACCATCTGTTAGAAAATTAAAGCCAAAGCGGAACTGGACCATGCAACATGACTGACCCAAAGCATACTAGTAAATCAACCAAAGACTGGCTGAAAAGGCAGAAATGGAGAGTCCTGGAATGGCTGAGTCAAAGTCCAGATCTGAATCCCATTGAGATGCTGTGGGGTGACTTGAAAAGGGCTGTACATGCAAGAAACCCCTCAAACATCTCACAGCTGAAAAAATTCTGCATTGAGGAGTGGGGTAAAATTTCCTCAGACCGATGTCAGAGACTGGTAGATGGCTACAATAAGCGTCTCACTGCAGTTTTTTCAGCCAAAGGAGGTAACACTAGCTATTAGGGGCTAGGGTGTTCTATCTTTTTCCTCAGTTAAAATAGGCATTTTTGTAGAATTACATTTACAGAAGATCTTGAAGAGACTTTTCTTCAGTTCTAATTGTTTAGTTATATTACTTTAATCTCTCTGTATTGTTAAAATTGAGACTAAATAACCATATATTAAAAAATGTTACAAAATACACATGCTTTCACAGGGTGTCCTAATTTTTTCACATGACTGTATATCTTGGAAGCTATGAGTATGAGTAAATTACATAGGTACTCCATCCAAAATTGAAAATTAGCCCATAAATTACTCACCTTCAAGGCATCTCAGGTGCATATGTCTTTCTTTATATTTTCTATTTTAAAAAGCATATTTAGCAATCAATGCAATGTATTATAATGTAAAGCGCCAATGGGACTCAACTGTTGACTTGGAAAGGGCGTGCAGCCATGTTGGCTGTACTCACTCCTACAAACGTTTACCTTCAGATGTAACATATTGATCACTAAATACATTTATGAAAGAAAACCGATGAATTCAAAATTCATACAATTCAAAATATCAAAAAAGTTACACTTCAGGACACATTTTTACTCGTATAACTCATATGGATATGAATCTTGGGCACTATTCACTGCCATTTTAAAGCAGGCTAAGAGCCAGGATATTATTTAATACGACTATAATTCTGTTCGGCTGAAAGTCATATACACCTACAGGGCAGTCGTGGCCTAATGGTTAAAGAGTTGGACTTTGAGGGGGTTCAATTTGTCCACAGGAAACAACTGAGGTGCCCTTGAACAAGGCACCTTACCCCCAATTGCTTTCTGGGAGCTGCAGTGATCACTGCCCACCTCTCCAGGTGTGTGTTTGTTTATGTGTGTTCACTCCTCACTGGATGGCTTAAATGCAGAGGTCACATATCAAGTATTGGTTACCGTACATCACCATTAAGTCACTTTTCACTTCAGTCACTTTTGGTCACTTTACCATTGTCACCTTTCACTTTCACTGGCTATTTTTATTTTTGGGTGGTGTATCCCTTTAATAGAAAATGTTTATTTTAGGATCAACTATTCCTTTAAGGTGTGTCTTTGTACCTTAATAGGCAAGCAACATGAAAATTTCAGGTTAAGTTTAAGGGACTTAATTATCAGTCCATTAATGTCACAATGCAAATTTTATATAATTTAATAAATATATATATCGTTGTGTTGATTCATTTTAAATTTCGTATTCCTTTTTTTTTTGCAATTTTATGTTTTTTTATACAATATCCGCATAAAAAACTTGGAGTCCCCCTTCATTTTTCCTGATGACTGATTTGCGATTGAAATAAGATAACAAAACACATCTGACACTTTTATAGCAATAAAATCCTTGTGGCCAATGCAACTTACTGGTGTTTCCTGGTGGCTACTATAAACAGAAACGTGAAGGTTCAACGTCATGAACCAATCAACATGCTATTTAAATGTGAATTCATAGTGCCTGTTACATTGTTATCAAATGGACCTTCAATGACATTTAAAGCTCTTTCCATACAAAAATATAGCTGCAAGTAACGATGACGAGCCCAAGCACTACGATGTCATCGCCTCATGGAGCATCTCTGAAAACAATGCATGGCATTCTGTAAAGAGCTTCAAATACACCTGAATACAGTTTTAAAGTTTGATGATGGTTGACTTCCTGTTGGGCAAAGCTAATCAGTGTCAGGGCAATAGCTGTTCTGGTCGATAAGACGAGTATATAAACCATGTTCCGTGTGCTGCATATATATATATATATATGTATACATATATATGCAGTGATCGGCCCAAGCACTATGCCGTCATTGGCACCTGGTGCTTCTCAAAAAATGATACATTGTTGTCACATGCATTTGCATCCATATGCATTCTCAAAATAACTGAGGACTATTTTAAAGTTTGAGGCCCTAATAATGCTAAGGAAAACAACAGGGCCCTTTGAACTTTCAGTGCTTGGGTCCAAATAATGCAATAACACCTTTTAGGAAGTTGGATGTCATATTTTCTTAGCAACACTGTCACAAGAGCCTAACTCTAGTAAATCTGTGATTCAGTTCTATGAGGCCAGAGGATTGGGAAATCAGCAGCTTTTTAATATTTTAAATCACTTTTTGGTCCTGTGACATTAAGTTCAGGCAGTATAAATATTTTATGACTCTTTAGTTCAGCATAATTTCATGCAAGCTGCTAGTGTGGTGCATTTTTAAACATGACTGAATCTTAGCAGACCTAAAATAAAATGGCTTTAAAATCTGGTCAGATGGCAAAGAAAACAACAGAAAAAATGTAACAAATGTACACTGCATGTCTGCTGACAATATAGGCGTTGCATGATTATGCCAAATAAGCTGACAGTATGTACAGTAGAGTCATGCAAATGCATTAAAGTCAACATAAAACAGCATTCACAATCTATTTGACTTCTATATTGTACATATTTACTATTTTAATTATAGCGAATTGATTAGATGATTAAAAATGTCCTCATATGACACATTGTTGGACTGGTGATGTCAGGCCAAAGGAATTTTACATAATTTTTATGTGTATCACAGTCTGCCGAACCAACATATCTATTGTTCTGTGTAGCCTATGGCTTAGCTAGCTCGATGTTATAGCCCTGTTTTGTCAGTTATATATTCTTTTTCAAACATTTACATTTTCAAATATTTAAAAACATCTGTAATTACAGATTCAACCATACGTTATGTGGATGATCTTTTTCTGAAACTTTTCTCTGTCTTTGTATTGCTAATAATGTGGATTGGATATGACAAGCTGTATTAAGATTAGTGTTTTGTTAGAAGCTGTTAGATGGTTAAAGGATAAAGTTTCAGCTGTGTTGGCAGCAAACCAAAAAGAAAACATTTTCAGAGCAGGTCATAAACCACAGTAAATCCATATATATATATATATAATATATATATATATATATATATATATATATATATATATATATATATATATATATATATATATATATATATATATATATATATATATATATATATATATATAATGCAAGCATCGTTATTTTGTTGCCTATCTACATTCGTTTCTGCTTTCATAATACTAATGAGAACATTCTTTGTTCAGCCTAACAACTAAATGACATCTCTTCTATTTTTTGAGGATATTTATCTTGTTCATGGGGGAAAACGTATTTGTCACGTGTCTTTGTGCCCTTTTCATCAATGTATTTGACTATAGTGGGTGCAGGGCCACATGGGTATACGATGAGACACTGGCTAGCTATTTCTCTCCCTACCAAGCAAAGTAACATCCTTTGGTTAAATCTCCTGTGGTTAAATCTCACAAGCATCAAGGACAGAGACAAGGTCTTTCTGAGATCCATCATCTCTGCCAAACAGAAATACTGAGGCTTCTGTGCCCAGGACCATGGAGGTGTGCCTCCTCAGGATGGTGCACATAGAATTACATCAAGCAATTCCTGCCCAACTTCCTCATGACACCGCAGTTCCATCCCTGCTGCCTTTGGTGCTCCGTGGGGCTGCAGTATTCAGTAAAATGTTAAATGTTCAGTTGCTTCCTGTTACTTCTCAGAGTACAGAACATTTAATGCCCCTCCAACAGGATGAGGTATCATAATTTGGAGTGTCCCCTTTGAAATCAGTGCCCCTTTTGGGAAAGCTGAGAGCGTGGAAATTACTGCCAAGTATTTCTCCCTGGGTTTTAAGGGCAGTAGAGAAGGATTACAAAATACAGTTTGTCCACCACCCTCTGTGTTTTAACAAGTGGTTCCTACTACTATAAAACCAGAACAGATGCATTTACTGTGTTTATTGCATTTACATTTGGCTCCATTGTGACTAAAGGGCATTCACATTCAGAATTACATAGACGATTGGTTGATTTTGGCCCAGTCTCAGGAGCTAGTGCTTCGACATCAGGATGCCGTCCTTGCTCATCATAGATTTCTAAGGTTGAGACTCCTTGCCAAGAAAAATGTTCTCCCTCCTGCCCAGAAGACAATATATCTAGGGGTCATATGGAACTTGTCGCTATGGGGGCACAGCTGTCCCCAGAATGTGTCATGTCCATTCAAAATTTTAGTTTCAGACCAAAATTTCAGACCATTTCACTTGTGGTTCACTTGTGGTTCAGAACTCAGATTTCATCCAAGGGCCAATCCCCAGAGGCAAAGAAGGGTGATGCATGGTTGCCTTTGTACCCTTTCTATGTGGCTCTCACCTTGGAGTATTTTTGAAATTTGGTGTTGAACTACCTGCCCTGAAGACCCAGTTCACAGCCAGATTGTTTTAGTGCTGGAGTTCTTGCAAGATAAATTATCACCAGGCACGTCTTGCTATTCATAGGGTTTTTGGGGCTGCCATTTCAGCTTGCCATGCTCTAATTGATTCCTGTGGGGAAACATCCTTTGATTGCTTATTTTTGCAGGGCTAGATGACTGGGGCCACCCATCAGAGTAAGGGTCCCTTCTTGAGACTTAGCCATTGTGCTGGAGGGCCTTGTTGGAGTCCTTTTTGAGCCACAAGAGTCAGGGTCTGACAAAGTTCTGAGATGTTTTTCTAATGGCTATTACTTCTCTAAAGAGAATCAGGGATTTGCAGACTCTGTCGGTCTCACCGTCCTGCTTAAACTTTGCCCCTGGACAAGTCAGAGCTAGTCTGCACCCTCAGCCTGACTATCATTCTCTAACTATCTGACGGTTATTCTCGAAGCCTGAAGCCGAAGACTGTCCAGTTTGTGCTCTTCAGCCTTACATACACAGCACTAGCCAGTGGTACAAATCAGAACAAATTTTCATTTGCTACAGGGGCTGCAACTGAGCAGAGGCCACCACCAAGCAAACTATGTCACATTGGGTGAAAGATGCCATTGCTCTGCCCTAGGAGGCACGCAGTCAAGCTTCGCCTCTAGAACTCAGGGTTCATTTTACCAGGGGAGTGGCATACTCTAGGGCTCTGGCAAAAGGGGGCACCTTTTGCCAGATATATATAATATATATATATATATATATATATATATATATATATATATATATATATATATATATATATATATTAAAAAAAATCACAAAATATAGAATGACCAATCCAATGGTATGTCCTATGGTGCCCCCTTTTGCCAGATATATATAATATATATATATATATATATATATATATATATATATATATATATAATATATATATATATATATATATATATATATGCGTGTGTGTGCATGTGTGTGTGCGTGTTGTGTGTGTGTTTTAAATTTGAAAGGGGTACTTTTTCCAAGTATACAGTATTTAATGCCAGCATAATTGATATCTGGACGTGCTCATTAAAGCAGCATATTGATTTTTCCAGACTGGCTAGCAAAAAACAGTGGCACAGTCATACCAAAGTGATGCTAGACAAGGGCATGGACAATTTTGTACTCGTCAATTGCAATGTCAATGTATTCTGGTTGCTAGTTACTGTGTTAGCTTCATCTCATTACTAAGAGAGACATTTTGCTATGAATTATGTCTGACATAGCCTAAATAAAGCAACCTCTAAAACATTATGTAGATTTACAGATAAAATAAATGAGCAAATAAATTGTATGTCTGCAGTAAGCCGTTTCTATTTAGTTTCTATTCTGTGCAGCCTACAAAGAAAAAAATGTTAACGCAAGCCTACTTATGTCATGTCATCAATCGTTCATAACCAAGACTAACTTTTAGCAGGATAAGTTTAAAGTTAGCAGTTGCCAACAGGCTGTAAATTTCCTCCTTCCTTGGCATGCAGTATCAGATATAGTAAACAGACAGGCATTATTACAGCCAAGTTGTTGCCAGTCAATGGCCGGAACAAGGAGCCCTATAAACTACAGGTTGCTAAAAGTTTAGCCATAAAAAAATAAAATTTTACTTTATTCCCTACTCACTGAAACAACATTCATTAAAGGTATTTTGTGCTCTCCTGTGTTCAGTATTTGGACACAAATTAATTGCAGTATTTCAGAAGTTCTCCACTTCAAAATGTTGTTTCAGACAACTTCAAAATTGCAAAAAATCTTTCAAATGTAGGAAACAGACATCATCAGTTTTGAAATGCATACTTCACACCAACGTACTCCCTATTATTATTTTAAAAGAAGGACCTTAATCATATTAATGTCATCGTCGTATTAACCTCATCCATGCTTTCCTCAGTTTTTTTTGTGTCAGGATCGTGAAAACTGAGATAAGGGTATCGTCGTTTAGAATTAGAGCAGCCCGGTATGCTGCAATAACACCGGCATGAGGATTCAGCCATTAGTTTTGACTGTTGCGATTGTACCGGAAGTAGTGATCCATTGCTTCACTTACCAGAAATGGGAAGTCTGAGACTAAATAAAAATATAAGTTCAACGACAACTAATATCAAGCTTTAGAAATGAACATATGGTTTTGGTTTATTTGTATGTATTATAATATAGTCTAATATGCTGATATTGCAAAACATATTTTACATAAATGAATTACAGTACAGTATATATATGACATAAACTTTTAATTAATGTTTATAATAGTTCTTATGTGTTTGGCAGTAATTTTGCTATGTTTTGAGCAAAAAAAATCTAAATTACCCCCATGTTTCTCTTTAGTGCGTATAGTGGCAGAATAATACAACACCTATAAATAATTTGGTAAAAAGGAAAATTAAATTAAATTACAGGAGTAAAGTTTGTGAACAACCTTTATATTAGCTTGAGAAAGTCTAGTCTAATGTTTACGGTTGTAGTAGTTTTTAACATCACAAAATTCAGCTCAATATTAAGTCTATGGAATTTTTCACCCACTTTTGTTGTACGCCCTAAAAACATTGTACACCTGATCACTTATAAAAGTCATAGCACACCTCTCCTCAATAAGCCAGTCAATTTGACACCTCATTCATGGGTCTACAACAAACTGTGTGGGATGAGTTGCTTTATTTGCTTTGAAATTTTGTCCAGAAAAATAAGTATGCAAGAATGTCATAGTGATGCTTTGCTTCACAAGCACTGCTAAGTTTAAATCAAACAACAGTGTGTTAGCTCTCTTAAACCAACAATTGTTAATATTTTATTATGGTTTGTACGTCTGCAAATGAATGTTTTTAATGACAAAGACACTGAAATGTGTCCTGCAGTTAGCAGCACAGTACCACATTCAGGTGACGACATTCAGGTGAAACAACATAATGGTAAATTAAAAACGGCTGTAAAAAACTTACTTAAGGGGAACAGTTAATGAAATGAATCAAAAGCACCTAAGGACAAGTGCAAACACTGTAATAACATAGTAATGTTATTACAACTACTAACATAGTAAAACAATACCAACAAAGTGTGACTATCATAGATTTTACAAGCAAAATGGCCAGCCTTTCTCATAGGCAAGGTTTGTTGGTTGATGAGCATGTGAACAAACACATCAAATGTGAATGTTCAATGTGAATTAATGCAAATATAATTAGTTCTGTTCCTGGATGCTGACTGGTCAAAAGCCATGGTTAATGCATAAAACACTATTGCTACAACCTCTTCACGATTACTCTTTGTAATCCAAATCAGCATCCATATGGCAGATTTTTCATTTTGATACATTCTGTTTTCATCTCAGGGACTATATCTTTAAATGAAAGATGACACGTAAGGATAAACTAATTAGAAAAATTGAAGCCAATACAGAAAACAGTATTTTGATACTGTGACTGGCTAAAGACAGATATCTCTTTAAATTGGCAAATAAAAAATAAAAAGATTCCACCGTCTTATAACGGTGGGATGTTTTAGCACTTCATAACTTCCATGAAGGTCCAGAAGTTTTCTTAATAAAGATAAAGCAGTGAAAGATAACAGCGTTATCTCAGTGCTCCTCAGCAAAGGTAAAATGTCTCCATGCGTCTTTGAAAGCAGTGTTTGAAAGGAGGTCCAATTAAATTGTTTTCACTGACATTCAGGCATTAAGTGTTAGACCTCTGTTAATTGCCTTATGTTGCTTTGAAAACTCACATACAAAAGTCCTAATTGTCTAATTGTCAGTGCTCTTTCAAACTGCTAATAGACAATCAGCCTCTCACCTCTGTGACTCAGCTGCATCTAAATTTGAAAAGGAAGCTTCTTGTGATTCAAAGTTTATGTTATGAATGCTGGAGAACTTTGTTCACCTTTAGAAGAGCTTTGGGTATAGTACTGCTTTATCACACAGCATGTAACATTTTGCTTGACTTGCACAAAAGCATTACATGTAATGCTAATGGAAAGTGTGAAAGTGAACACTCATGCAGGAGAAACTTTAAAGATCAGTGCTGAAATAAAGTGCTGCTATTTAAAGACTAAGTACCACATATGGGCAACAGTTGTCTCAGGAATCCTACAATTCAACCCTGTCATATGTTGTTTCCCTCAATTTTGGAATAATAGACTTTCCTTTACCAAAATAAATGGTGTCAGAGTTTAGTTAAGGGTCTAATCTGCAAGTGCACTTCTTTAAATGGTTTAACCATTGCATTATGGTGCCAAACGTTTGTAGTGTGAAATGAAGCACGGTTAGAATATTATGGCTGGATGCAACAAACAGCCAATCAGAAAATGAACAACACAAGCCTCATATCACAAGCTGTGTACAGTCATAGAAACCCTGTGTGCTGTAAATGGTTGATTCAGCATTTGAAGGAAAATAATAAAATATGGTGACAGAAAATTAAGTAAAAAATAAGTCTAAATTTAGGTAAAAAATATTATCTGCAGATGTAAAACAGCCATAAAGCACTTGTTTTTGAGTAATGTGGAAGTGCAAAACAAGCATTTATTCAAAGCAGCCATGAGCTGTAAATTATGACAACTATACAAATTATAAACTTTAACCCATGTACAAATTTCCTTTTCTGTAAAGCACAGTTTTTTACCTTAAAATTATATATATATATATATATCAAAACTATGACACATGCGCTGTATGTCAGACACTGAAAAATTATGTTTTGTATTTTTTTTATTAAATCTTTTTTTTTCATTTAGCTAAACAAATTAATATTTCAGTTAAATTTTAAACAAAAATAAAAATACATGTAGTTTCTTTTTAGTGTAGTTCTGTTTAGTGTTTTTAGGTATTTGTTTTGTTTTAAAACTGCCCATATGATGTATGTTTAAAAGGGCAGGTGTATCTGTTGTGCTGTCACACCGGCTCTGTTTGCAGTGCATAACTGATCCACAAATTGTGTAGAGAAAACTCTATAATGGGAAAGTTCACATTACTTTATTTTGATTTCAAAATACATTTAGGAGAAAAGACCAGTGTATTTTATATAACTTTGATTTGTTTCATCAACATCGCTTTTGTTCTATTTGTTTTTCGTGTAGTGCGAGTTGTAGTAAGGTCATCTTGCTGTATTTGTTACTGCGAAGGTTAGGAAAAAGCATAAGACGAACCTTTGTATTCATCCCCTAAACCAGCACAGGAGAGAATTTGGTGTATATTACCATCTTGACTCTGAAACTGTCTCCCATGCCTTTTTCTTTGCTTGAAAGTCTTTATATGTGACATCATGTGGATTATAAAGAACTTGTTGTTGTTTTACCTCCACAATTAGACATTGTATCGTCTATTATGTCTACTACTCAGATGTACTCTGAAAATATATTTATATATTAACCATGTTTTGTAGTTCTCCTAATTAAATTAATATTTCAGTTAAGCTTTAAACAAAAATAAAATTAGCTATTTAAACCTGTAGTTTGGAGAGAAAGTGTGTTTTTAGGTATTTGTTTTGTTTTAAAATTCCCCATTTGATTGCCCATACCTTTTAAACAACTTGAAGCCTTCTCTGGGCCCTTTTTAGGAAAACATTTATGAAAAGGTTAAAAATTTAGTTATTTCAAGTTTTATCAAGTTATTTTTGATTCCAAGTTAAAATTTGACAAACAAATCATTTCTGTAGTAAAAGCCAGTTTTCTGCAACTTAAGGGGTTTTGCAAGCTTACACACTTGCTTAGTTTCAATGATTATTCATGCATTCATTTCAACCAGGCTGGATTACTGTAACACTCTTTACGCTGGAATTAACCATTTCTCACTCTATTCTAATTCTGTACAAATTGTACAGCTCGCAAAAATAAGGGAACGCGTTACATCTGTATTAGCTTCACTTCATTAGTTATTGGTCTTATACAGAATTAATTTTAAGGTTTTAGTTTTTGCATTTAAAGCACTTCATAGTCTTGCCTCTACTTACACCTCTATTCCCACTCTCCTGAGAGAATGCTTACATCTTCTCAGTTGTTATTGTCTGCTCCAAAGTCTCGATTCAAATCCAAAAGTGACAGGGCTTTCTCAGTTTATCAGATCATCCCCCACGTTATCTACTTTTATAAAATCAAAAACATATCTTAAAACATATCTTTTCTCTCAAGCTTTTACTTAATTTGTTAACACCTTTAGTTTTAGGCGTGTTTTTATTTGTTTGGTGACACATTAAAGCTTTATTATTTTATCTGTTTTTCTTTTATTTATATTATTAGATTTAAAAAACTTTGCATTTTATGTCTCAATAATGCTTTTTCTTGTAGGATAATGTCTTTTGTTGGATTGTGCAGCACTTTGGTCAGCATTCATGTTGCTTTTAAGGTGCTATATAAATAAACTTTACCTTGATTACAAATATCTAAATATCTGATGAATGCCTAAAGTATATGATTTGGGGTTTAAAACAATGTAATGCAATACAACTATGATTTCTGTGATGAACTATGATATGTAACCTATCCAAGATATGTATAGATCTCTAGAGATAGAGATCATAAATATGACAGATACTGTAAGGTGGTGACCATGAAATCTGTTTCAGGTAGGCTTGTGGCGATCATGAAGACTTTTAGTATAGTAGGTTCTTCACTTACTATTAGACATGCACTTATACTGATGCTGTGCCTTTCTTATAAGATGTACACTACCAGTCAAAAGTTTAGGACCACTTGACGAAGATGTTTCTTATGATCTTGAAAAGCCTTTAATCTGAAGGTGTTTCAATGTTTGAAGTTACTTTTGCAGATAAAAATTTAACTTTGCCAACATATTTCATAACTAAATTCTGTCATAAGGACAATGCAAGGTAAAATCAAGTCATGCAAGTACACATCTTTCTGGTATATAGCCGAGAACCAATCTAGATGCTGCACACATGTCAGAATGTGCCTCTGCATGAACATCCTGAAGGGGAGTCTGTGAGGGGTCTGATTCAGGATGCACAGATCTAGTATTGGTCGTAACCCACCTCCATTCTTGGGCACAATGAAGTAGGGGCTGTAAAACCCTGCCTCCTCTTGGCTGGTGGAACAGGCTTGATCAAGTTCTTCACCAGAACCTTGATATTTGCATTCAAGACTGCTATGCTTTCTCCTACTGAGAAGAGGATGCCACAGAACCTTGGCAGGCATCGAAGAGCATGGTAGACATTGCATAACCCAGCGTCCATGCAGTGACTTTCATTAGCTGCAGGGCAAGGTCCATCACCGTGCACAGTTCCTGCAATTGCAGTGGATTGAGACCACCATCATCCAGTTCCTTTAGTGCCTTGACTTGATGGACCTGCAGGATAGCCATGGCATGGAGGCCGGTGGCAGCCTGTCCTGCAGGCCCACAGCCTTTGCTATAAGTGAAGAAGAAAACCCACAGGTTTTGAGCAGGAGTCTCAGAGGCAGCAGCTTATGGGCATAAATGCACTGCAACAGCGTGCTCAGGGCCAGAAAGCATGTTGAGTAATGGATGTCCTGCGGGGTCTAGCTCAGCAGACCTTCATTTATTGAATCTCCCAAATCACTTTTGGGGCTTGCTGATGATACCTTGTGTGCAGCCACAACAGAAGAAAGAAGCCTGCAACCACAACATCCTGGTGGACATGTTCTCAACATGTGAATATGAATATTCAACAAACGCCACCTCAGCATGGGTATGGCCCAGACATTTGAGGCAGAGATTGTGGCAGTCTAAGGACAAGAGGTACCAACTGGAACCAGAAGCACATGCACTGAAAGGCATGATGATATCTATTAGAAATGTACTTTTATAGGGGAAATTTACTCTCAGTTGACCTACACCCTCAGGGGAAATCTATGCACTTGTTAGTGCCAGGAAGAAGAGAAATGAAATACAGCAAGCAAAGCAACAACATGGATCATCTCAGAAAAAAAACAAATCTGAATGACCAGTACACATCATCTGTGTGTACACACCACCTCTTTTATACTTCGATATCTGGGGCGACAATTGGCTTGCAAATTTCACTAACCAATTCTTATTGGTGCTTATTAAAGCCATGTTTAAATGCCAAATTTCATTGGCGTTTAATATAAAAAGCAGAATGATCAGTCTCCAAAGGTCAAACCCGACACAAATTGACACAACAGGATCTTAATTTTTATTTAAAAAGATATTTTTGAAATCAATTACCTGGACCATTTAATGAAAAAGCAGCCATGAAAAGTCCAGCATAGATGGAAATTCCTTCAATACTCTTTAAAAAACTTCCCAGGTGGTGACCTCAAGGAGCTGGATGATGAATGCCAAGTGTACGATTTGGCAAATTCTAGGTAAAAGGTGACTATATTGAAGATTCTAAAATGTAATGTCTCATGTAACCTCCATTCCCTGATGAAGGGAAGCCGCAGAAATAACTTGAGAGGTATGGCAGACTTCTGTCTGAGAGTATTCAGACAGGCTAGCATGACTGAGCACACTTGTTGGTAAGATGCATCATAGAGATTGAGTTCAGGTCCATACCACGATAACAGATACTCTGCACTTGGAAGAATTTTCTCTTTTCCCAGTTAACCTGAGGTCTTGGGAGGTGTATGTGCTGAAGTACAAGGTCCCTTGTACACACACAACTAATCTTGCAAGTCAGCTAGGATCAGCTTAGCAACAAGATAGTTGAGTATGTGCATGCCTTGTTCTCATAGTGGAGCAATGACAGCCCCTGCGACTTTGGTAAAGATGCAAGGAGATAGGGACAGACTGAAGGGATGGACCTTGTACTGGTATTCTCTCCTTTCAATAATAAACCATAGAAATGTCTGCATCGAGGGAGGATTGATACATGGAAGTTGTGGATTGATACATGTCCTTAAGATCAACAACCATAAACCAGTCTTGACTCCAAGACTAGGACTCAAGTCCTCAAGTCAGGATCTAAACTCATGCTCTGGGTCTTTTGTTTTCTGTGGAAGCACATGGCCTCTGTTTTGTTTACTTTCGCCATGTGCTCTCTGGTTGCGTGTCTTGGCCCCACCCCCTTGTTTCCCCTTGTCCTTGTTTTGCCCCTATTTAATGCCCTTCTGTCTTGTGTCGGTTCATTTCCTGGTTTTTCCCTCAGTTTGTTGGACATTCTTGCCTGTTGGATTCTTGCCGTGGTTTTCCTCTGTGTTTTGCCGTGTTTTTGCTCTATGTTCCTGTTCCGTGTTTTGCTCCGTGTTCGCTCCATTTGTTGGAGAGTTGTTTTGAGTTTTTTATAAAGCCTGGTTTTGTTTCCTGTTTTACCCCCTCGTCTGCAAGTGGGTTTGTTTCTCGTGACCATGACAGTGGGACTTCACACCTTTTAAACGAGTTCATAAGGACTGCATGTGTGTAAAACAACCCCCAGCATGGTTTCTGTGCTGAATACAATTTTGTTTGAGCAACCAGCACATGGAATTGAAGGATAATCTGCTCACAACTTGACAGAAAGTGACTTTTGAGAGCTGCCTAAGTTCCCCATTAAATAAACAGACCAATAGACCATCATTTATTTAAACCGTATTTACTAGCGTCACTTCCACTATGTGAATAGAAGTAGCACTATGCTCAATTCATGTGTTATAACACAAATGTAAATCACATTAAAATTGCCTGTGAGAGTTAAAGAGCCTATACAAAGTGGAAGATATTTTTAGTCCGTTTATTTAGAAAGAATGATGCTCAATAATACAGATATTAATTTGTTGTTTTCATTAATTTCACAAGTTTGGAACAGCCTTTTCTTTGAATGATTATTATTATTACTGACATTTATATACTGATATTTTCTTCAGAAAAAAAAATAGCAGGAACTGATCTACACATTTACATGACACCTCTAAATAAACTGTTTAATTGATTGATGTGATTTATAGTCAACAAACACATCTATGAAGAAAAGACTTAATCATTCACACTTACCAGAGTACAACCTGAGAGTCTTTAAAGAGCTGACATGCTGACAGAAGGTGACATGCTGTCTGGTTGAAAGACTGCCTCACAGGAAAACAATGCAGATTCAAAGTGAATGATTCAACAAGAGATTCAATAATATCCATCCATGCTTATGAATTACCCTCCATAATGGCCTCAGAGGGTTCAAAGAATCATGGGAATACCAGAGAAAAGACAATAAAAGAGCAGAGAGCTTCTGTTTTAATTGTGTCTTTCTCTTTGCAATAACATGCCGGGCTATACAAACACAATATGCCGTGGCCTGAGACTATATTTCATCTCAATTTAATGTGCTCAATATGAGCAGGTTGAGCTCCATATAATTAGCATTATATTCTTGACTTAAGCTTTATTCTCTGATCATTCACCTGGACCAGTTTAAAGAACAAAAACTGCATAGCTTTCACAGCTAGAACGAAGCATTGTTTCATTTTGACGCAGCTTAAAGGCACAGCTTATCCAAAAACCAAGCATTGTTTCATTATTTACTCAGCCTAATGCTGTCCCAAATGTGTTCCACACAAGCAAAGTTTTCTTTTTTTTTTAAAACAAGCAGTAGTTATTAAATATAAAATGTGACAAACAAGCTTTTGTTTTACTGTTGAAGACAAACATTGATATTACTTTAAGCAATACTGCTTTAATAAACGTTCTGTTCATCTTTCCAGTCATTAAGTGTCTAATGTGCAAGTCTACAGCGGCTTAGCAATGATGTCAATTATAAATCAATGAAAAAATGAAATGGAAATGATTTCAGAACTTTAGAATTGAGCTAAATAATGCAGCAAAGAGCAGCAAGAAACATTCTGCAAAACATCTTTTGTGATCCAAGAAGGAAAGTTACATGGATTTGGAACAACATTATGGCAAATCAAACAAGACACAATTCAGAGTAAATTAGTTAGGTCAACTAGGTAAATTTAAGCAGTTAAAGCTGTTAGAAATGATCATGCAATCCCAGCAAAAATGGATTTAATAAACTTTAACCTTACCATTTTTAAATATTCAAGAATTGTGTTGCATTAGTTAACTAAATTAAGTAAAGCAGAAATCAAATATTAGAACTCTGAATTCATTTCATCACACAGTCACATCACTTTTGTTAACTATTGTAAATTTCACTTTGACATTTTCATTTTAAAAATACTGTCACACTACAGAGAGGAACGGAGACCAAGCTAGTAGATAACGTAATCTTTATTAAATGGAGGTAAGTTCAGACAGATGAATATTGATAGCAAACAGGTGAGTATGGAATCCACAGATGAATGAACAGTAACTTTGCTGAATGTACACAGTCTTCTCTCTTTTGTAGAATACCAATGAAGCTGACAATGGAAATCCAGGAAGACAGGTAAACAGTCCCACAGGTAAGCGTTCTTATCAGGAGTTGGGTTGTTGAGCGGTAAACATACAAGAGTCGTGCTTATATAGAGAGTCCTTAATTAACTGTGCAGGTGCGGAGAATCAGTAGGCGGGTGATAGGGAACAAGTGTGCAGAGTTGTAATGTTGGCTCTGTGACACACATTTTAAACGAATATATTTCTACTGTGTTACAGACAAACTGTAATTCTCAATTAAACTGTCAATTCAGTGCATACTGATTCCAAGCAGCTTTACCTAAAACAAAATCAGCCATGTCAACAAGGTGGTAGCAGTAAAGAAAAACCCTTAGGAGAATCCCAACTTGACGGGGGGCAGCTCTTCTCTGGCTATTATTTGTACCTAGTAAACAACAGTTTTGGTGCTACTTAATTAATTTGTAGTATTTTAAGTTCTTATAATGTAGTATTTTTTGTGTCTCGTTTTATTAAATGTTGCGCATCAACACAAGCATGCAGGAAGTGGCTGCATGATCTTTATGCCACGTCTCCAAACGCAACAGTCACCTTTGACGTGGTCACTACCAGGGGTGATTCCAAGAGTTTTTAAGGGGTGGCATGGGGGGACCAAGAAGCAATTGAGGTGACACATTGGGGGGAAAAGTCGTGTTCCCAAAAACAAGTGGGATTACATTAAAAATGGCACTGCACAAGAGCCTGGAATTTTGTATTGAATATGTGGTTTATATGGAAAGCACAAGGCAATTCTCTTTTTATAAATAAAAACTATTGAGCTGACAATAATTGTTTTCTACTTCTTTAATTGTCCAAACAAACATCGCAAACATTTCTGTGTCTTAAAACAACAGGAAGGAACGTAACAATAACGTAACGTTTCTATTTGAAGCTGTGCACTGGGCTGAATAACACAAGGAAACACACTCTAAGGAGCTTTCAACATGCATTAACATTTTGATATACAGTATCTCACAGAAGGGAGTACACCCCTCACATTTTTGTAAATATTTTATGATATCTTTTCATGTGACAACACTGAAGAAATTTCACTTTGCTAAAATGTAAAGCAGTGAGAGTACAGTTTGTATAACAGTGTAAATTTGCTGTCCCCTCAAAATAACTCAACACACAGCCATTAATGTCTAAACCGCTGACCACAAAAGTGAGTACACCCCTAAGTGAAAATGTCCAAATTGGGCCCAAAGTGTCAATATTTTGTGTTGCCACCATTATTTTCAAGCACTGCCTTAAGCTTAAAGACATTTAGGCCACTTCCTGGTTAATCCATTTATTAAATATATAGTTGCACATCGGGGCTGGTTGCACCAGCTGGACATACACTCCAGTCAAAGGTAAATGTGAAGTGAAAAGTCTTGACTTGTTTTAATGTAGAAAATAAATGTAATAAATAAAAATGTTGCAGCAACAGCGGGTCTATTATACAGGCTACTGCTAGGTCACCAGCTGACTGTTTGTGGTAAAAATTATTAATGGTTTTGTTTAAGCAGAACTAAATTGTTGAAATTAATCAACATATTATAACCGTAGTTACAACATGTAAGAGACAGGAACAGAGCGCAGTCTTCAACAGTGTATGTGATCATTTCTCTTAGACTTTACTTTAGTGGAACTTTCCAAAATATATTCACTGATATAGGGAATGTAGGCTGAAGTACAGCATGCAACAGGGATAAAAAAAAAAAAATCAAGTTTGTAACCATAGTAACATGGCTATCAAATATCACTATAGTCAGTGTAAACGTGCATTGTCTACTCTGAAAGTAGCTCTGCCTTGTCATAGTTTTAGGTAGCCCTGTGTGGGACTTACATGAAACTAAGTCTAGTTGGTTTCCTCTCAGACTATGTACCTCATAAACAGAGCTCCAGGAATTAGATGTTCTTGTGAAGGTAACACTCTCAAATTGCTCAGTATTCAATTTTAACAAGGTGTCTTATTGTTTCATTTCTTGACTCTGAAATCTTGAGTTGATTTAAATTAACTTGTTTTATGGTTCAAACTCCATTTAGAAAAGCTAAAATTCAGGGTTTTATGCACCATGTTGTAATGTCAATCACTCAACAGTCACCTGAAAATAATTCATTTTAGCACCACAACAATGACATTCATTGTAGGTGTATGTTTGTGAAGTTTTACTCATGGTGAGGAATGTGAAGCACTTCTAGAGCTTCATTTAGTAAGGCATAACCACTGCTTCCAGTTTAATTAAAGCTTTTATACCTTTTACAAACAGGCAGATGTCATAGGTGAACTCATCCACTCATAAAGTCCCTGGTGGTTTAAGAAATAAATCTAAGCATTCACTGATTCACTGATCCCTGCTTTGTACAATGAATCAATTTGGCAAATACCATCAATCAAACCACAAAACGAAAATGATCCTACTAATTATCCTACTATTCTTAGTCCTAGCAATACCAACAATGTAAAGGTAATCCTGTACAACACATTTTCATTTGTTAACATGAGTTAACATCAACAATAAATAATACATATTCAGCATTTATTATTTTTGGTTAATTTCAACATTTACAGTATCTTAAAGCACAATGAACTAACATAAATGAACAATTAATTATATGTATAGAGCATTCTTAAGAACCTTTGCAATAATATAAAACTAAAAAATATTAAAAAATAAAATTAAAATATAAAATTGAAAACTTTCCATAAATTGTCAATTGTTGGTGTGACATCACTGCCTGCCTGAGTGATTCTGAGGTAGTTTTAACATCAATAGTGTAATACTTACTTTATATTAAGTCAAGCTAGTCAAACTAGATCCATTTGAAGCAATGTACAAAACATTATCCTAAGCAAATTGCAAGAAATCAAAACTCCAGTGATGTATAAAAGAAGAAAAAACCTTAGCAACCAGGCTTAGCAGGGAGGGCCAGTGCTCCTCCGGCACGCTAAAGCTGCGGTCTGTAAGTATGTTAGTTAAAAGATAGATGGATGGATGGATGGATGGATGAATGGATAAATATGAATGAATGAATGAATGAATGAATGAGTGAATGGATGGATGGATGGATGGATGGATGGATGGTTGGATAGATAGATGGAGGGAGGGAAGGAAGGAAGGCTGGCAGGCTGTCTGTCTCCTAAATTGTACAAAGTTTGATGCTGGTTTTTCACAACACCCATGTATATATGCATGTATGCATTTGGAAGATGCATTTATTTAAGCAACTCTACATTCAAGATGTATTTTATTATATACATGCATTTTCCTTAAGAGCATACCTGAATGATTGGGCAGTTTCCATGGCTAACCAAAAATAAAGTTTCAACCGCTTCTGACAGTTGTCAGTATCATAGCAGTGATGATTTTATGAATTTCTTTAATAACAAAAACCTGTCAGAAAAAAAGTCTGCAACACAATCACATGAGATGGTGCATTATAATTTACCCAAGGAGAACCTAATTTTCCACTATAGATAGGGATGAACTGTCAAAAATAATTAAACATCTGTTGACTGTTGAAAGATACATAGATGCATAGTATTATTAATTTATCATTGGTGTTGGGATATGTCCCAAAACCTTACAAGATGGCTGTTATCAGACCTCTTATGAAAAATCCACAACTTTATCCCAGAGAACTAGTAAATTACAGACCCATCTCAAAGTTAACTGTATTTCAAAAGGTGGTGCCTTTGCATATATGTTCATTCCTCTAAAAAAATAGTATCTGCAAGAATTTCCACTCAGAATTCAGAACATATCACAGTATGGAGACATCACAGTGACTCTGATGGCCTTCCAGCCAATACTACCAAGCCCCTGAAAATGATCCAGAATGCTGCAGCTTCAATCAACCAAACAGCTCATGTCACACCCCTCCTGACCTTACTCTACTGGCTACCTGTAGCCGTCCACATCAAATTTAAATCTCTTACGCTTGCATTTAGGACAGTAACTGGAACCTCTCCCTCCTACCTCAACTCACTCCTCCAGACATATGTCCCCTCCTGCCAGCTATGGTCAGTTAATGAGCGATGTCTGATTGTTCCCCCACAGCGAGGCACCAGATCAATCTGTAAAACTTTCACCTATTCTGTTCCTTTGTGGTGGAATGAACTCCCAGCCTACACCCAATCCACGGAGACCATCACAACCTTAAAAAAACAACTCAAAACACACCTGTTTTGCAGACACCTGACTACTCCCTAATGCTCTATCCTATCCTCCTAACAAAAAAAATAAAAAATTCTCCTTGTCTCTAGTTCATCTTGTCTCTAGTAGCAGAATACAATATCCGCTTGTAAATGTAGCTTTGTAGACATGGCTTGTTGGCTCGCAAGGCAAAATGTTCAATGCTCTCATCCTTTGTAAGTAGCTTTGGTTAAAAGTGTCTGCTATACGACTAAATCTAAATGTATGTAAATGATTTGCTCTTGTCAGCTGATCAAGGTTGTATCTCTCTTCTACTGCTACTCAACCTTAGTGCAGCCGTTGACACTATTGACCACAGCATTCTCTTAAATAAATAGGCTTGGAGGTTAGCATAAATGGAACTACACTGGCATGGTTTAAATCATATTTATCTGACTGATTTCAGTTTGTTGCTATGATTGAAAAGATGTCATATCGATCACAAGTTCAGTATTGAGTGCTGCAGGGCTAGGGTTAGTTTTCATTGTTATGCTGATTATGCTCAGCTGTAAATATCTTTGAGGCCCAATGACACACAAAAATTCATCAAACTAACAAAATGTATAATGTATCAAAACTTGAATGACTAGCAACTTTCTACTGCTAAATTCAAAACAGAAGTATTCATCACTGGACCAAAATCTTCCACACGGAACAACCTAGAATACTCTCTTACTTCTAATGGGTGCTCTGTAAAGTCTGCTTCATCAGCTAAGAATCTGGGTGTTTTATAGTAATTTGTCCTTTGAAAACCACAATTCCAATATTTGTAACGCTGCATTTTTTCCATCTTAAAAATATATCAAAACTATGACACATGCGTTCTATGTCAAACCCCGAAAAATTACTATTACATTAATTTATGTCAATCACTATGTCAATTTAATTCTAGAATAAAGAACCACCTCTTTAATCTAGCCTATACACAGTTCTACAGATTTGTTACTTAAATTAGGCTGCATTAATTAGGTAAACTGGAACCAGGGAGACTTCCCATAAGAACAGATGTACTGGTTCCACAATAAGTCTGTCTGTCTTTCATTTCCCCAAGGTTCTTGTGACACTTTCTGTGTCTTCCCTGGTCACAGGAGCAGTAAACAAACGGTCATTTATTTCCAACAAAAATGCAAGGAAAAACAAGCAAATTACTCTGTGGCTTTTCAGCGTTCCACAAGTGTTTCCCTTAACCATTTAGTCTCCAAACCTGTCTCTCTGCCGGCAGTGATGACGAAACCACGCCCCGCTTTCCACAGTTCTGTAGTCAGAATACAGACTTTATTTAGATCACATGGTGGAGAGATGGGATGGGACTACCCCTGAGACAGATCAGTGGGAATATAATGGACTTCTTTATTCAACTTCCTATTATCTACTTACCTAGCAGCCTAGTCAGTTTCCTAGTCATATTTTTGCTCCCTGCCTAGTCACAGCAGTGTGATGTTATAGCTGCAATTAGTAACATTATGCTTCTGTTGCCATCACTGTTTGTAACATTCCTCAATGCTTGACATATTGTCACAATCAGACCTGACAGTTTTTAAATCAATATATAATCATAAATCAGTATTATTAGCTCTTAGTTTATATCCAAGAAAGTTACAAATTAACAGGCCCTCCTGGTTGAGCTTGGATTTTCCTAAGGTTTATTCTCCATCTGAACATCATTGGAGTTTTGGTTCCTTGCCACTGATGCCCCAATATTAAGTTGTTAATATTGCTTCTAGCATAATGATCTAATTATAATTCTAAAAACTGTACTATTGTGCTATTTCTTTGTCTCCTGTTCTTATTTATTCTGTAATGTTCAGGCATTTTATGGTATTATTGCAAATACCTTAAAATGTTACCTTTATTCTATGCACCATCTCCATGTAAGCTGGAATCATCTATCATGTTAATTGACTAAATGTTGCATAGTTTCAGAAGTACATACTGTTTTAGTAGGCAGTCTGAGTACATTACCCTCTCATAGACCACTGAGAGAGGTAAAATTAAAAATAATAAAAGGTATTTCTAATATTGTAATATTTCTTTTAAATTGTTACATTTATCATGTTTATTATAAAGTTTTTGACTAGATTTGATCCCTGTGTTGTTTACACCTTGCCATCGCTATCTATCAGTCACCAGAACTTCACCAGTGGTGTAAGACACAAGCCAGGACCCAGGTGAATACTGCTCCCCCTACGCCGCCATCAGTTTTCAAAAACACTACCCACCACCGCTTTGCCCCCCTCCACGAGACAGAACGTAATGCCATGGTCAACAGAGACTCCATCGTCTGGCATGTTCACGCTACCTCCACTAAAGGTAGGGTGCACACACACAGTTTTCCTGGTGCTTGTGTTCTCAACTTTGCTGCTCAGGTTACTCACGATCCTGAAGGGTGACGAGGGAGTGAACGACATCAGGCTGAAGCATACGGAAATCTTAAAGAAGGACTTTTGGAGCATGATCGAGATGGTATGCTGCTCATCGCCCACAGAAGAAAATGCTCTTTATAAATAATTGGAATCTTTTCTGGGAGCAACCAAGGCTTTCTTGTCCTGACGGCCTGCACCCCAGCCGACTCGGAGCAGATCTTATGTTGTACAATATCTCCAGGACACTACACACAATTTGACTAGTAAGTTCAGACTCAGTTTATTGATGTTGCTGTTCTGCTTTGTTAACAAATAAAAATTCTTGAATAGTCAAATCAATAGAGACTGTGTCTGTTCCCTGAATGGTAAGGCAAAAAAATAGACCTGTGGCAAGACCTAGACAAAATCTTATCTTGATTAAACCAGAAAATAACAACGCAAGAGAACAAAAACACCTTGTAAAACTTGGGCTCCTTAACATAAGCTCACTAATACCAAAGGTGGTTACTGTAAACAAAATGATCTCAGATAACAGTTTTGATATACTTTGTCTAACTGAAACTTGGCTCAAGCCAGATGACTACATTGGTCTTAATGAATCTGCCCCACCAAGTTATTGTTATAAGCACTATAAATGTTATATATAAATATATTGTTATGAGCCCCGTCTGGTTGGACTACAAAATAATGTTGGCATTCAAGGTCAGGCTCTTCAGTGGTCTTGTTCCTACTTGTCTGACCACTACCATTTTGTTCGTTTAAATGGGGAATCATCAGAATTAATGCCAGTAAAATATGGCCTGCCTCAAGAATCTATTTTGGGTCTTCTGCTATTCACATTATACATGCTGCCCCTCGGAAAAATTAATAGAAGTCATGGGATAAATTTCCACTGTTACGCTGATGATTCTCAACTATATATTACATCAAGATAAATTATCAGACTGTTTTAAAGACATAAAACATTGCATGACTTGTAATTTCAATTCAGATAAGACAGAGATATTATTTTTTGAACCAAACTCAAGTAAACAGAAGCTCTCTGATTACATTTACATTTATTCATTTAGCAGACGCTTTTATCCAAAGCGACTTACAAGTGCAGAATTTGAGATTTCAGATTACAGTTTCCAATTAGAAGGATGTAACGTCACCTCATCTAATACTGTTAAAGACCTGGGTGTTATATTAGACAGTATGGCCTCTGTCTGTCTTTTGAAAATCATGTTGTCAGGGTCCTGGCTTCCTGTTTTGAGCCTTTCTAGATTATCTTGCCTGGATTCTGACATTCCCTGTGTTTTGTGTCAGAGTGTCATCCATCTTGTTTGGATCCTGACTCAATCCTAGTTGTGGTTCTTGTTTCTTGGAGTCAGGAGTCAGAACTCATGCTCTGGGTCTTTGTTTTCTGTGGAAGCACATGGCCTCTGTCTGTTTACATTTGCCATATGCACTCCAGTCGCGTGTCTTGGCCCTGTCCCCTTGTTTCCTTGTTAATCTCGTTATCAGTTTATTCCCCTCACCTGTTTGTCTTTGTTACCCGCCTTCGTTTGTTCCTATTTAATGCCCTTGTGTTTGCTGTCTTGTGCCGGTTCGTTTTCTGATGTTTCTGATTTTTGACGTCTCTGATGTTTTCTGATGTAAACATATTCTGGTTCCCGTCTCTGTGTTTTTTTTTTGGATCGCTACTCTTTCATTTTAATAGTCTGGTTTTTGTTTCTCATTTGCCCCCTCGTGGGTTTTGTGTTCTTTAATAAAGATATATTTTGTTAAAAGCTGTCTGCAACTGGGTTCATTCCCCGCATCCGTGACACGTGTCTTATATTACAAAATCTGCCTTCTTCCACCTCAGAAACATCATTAAGCTGCATAACTTTTCTGATGTAGAAAAGCTGGTCCATGCTTTTATGACCTCCAGACTGGACTATTGTAATGCACTTCTAGGTGGCTGTCCAGCTTCCTTAATAAACAGGCTACAGTTAGTCCAAAACGCAGCAGCTAGAGTTCTTACCAGGTCCAAGAAATATGATCATATAACCCCAATTATAAAGCCGTAAATGGGTTAACCCCTATGTACTTAATTGATCTTCTCTCGCGCTACAAGCCGATGTGTGCCTTACACTCACAAAACTCTAGACTTCTGGTTGTACCCAGAATCGCAAAGTCCACTAAAGGTGGCAGAGCTTTTCTGCACTTGGCTCCTAAACTCTGGAATAATCTGCCTGATGTTGTTCATGGCTTAGTCACGCTCTCACAGTTCAAACCTAGATTAAAGACACATCTCTTTAGCCAAGCATTCTCATAATGCATCTCATGACTTGTTTTCCATTTTACTTCAAAAAAGTAAATAATTTTATGCTCTTAATGTTATAAACAGCAGCTATGCTAGTTATTCTCTGTTTTGGATTTTTATCTCTGAATTTCAATCCCGAGGTAGCTACAAATTAAGTCTGCTCTAGAATGGATCCAGCATCTGACAGACCAACTCCTGCTCCAGTTCATCCTGAAAACTGTCCCTGCTCCGGTACTGTCAGGTGCTCATCCTCACACCATAGGACAATATCAATATCTATAGCGATAGCCTGGGCCACCCAAAAGCACTGGAAAAATGTGATGGACTTCTTTTTAAAATTTTACATAGACTATTTAATTCACATCTACTTGGTTGCCTGTTAATTTTTGTGTGTAAAATTTCCCCTTAGTTAGACTTTTCACATACATTCAGTCTTGTAACTACAGTTTTCTGATAGAACTGCAATCAGTAACTTTATGCCATTACCCCAATCTCTGTGGAATCTTCCTCAATTTTCTATCATTAACATCATGGCCACATCCTTGTTGACACAGCCCTATATTTATCTCTTTCTCTGACATGTCACTAAATCGGACTTGTAGTTCTAATCCATACAAATGTTTAAATCATTTAATTTGAGCCTTTTTTTCTCTCTTTTAAACAATTGTAGTTACGGACTGCAGCTTTAGCATGCCAGAGAAGAACTGGCCCTCCCTGCAAAGCCTGGTTTCTTCTAAGGTTTATTCTCCATTTACAAAATCACTTTTGGTTGAGTTTTGGTTCCTTGCCACTGTCGCCCTGCTGGCTTGCTTACTGGGAGACTGCTGATTTTAGCTTAGAACATTTGCTTTGTACATTGTGTTAATTATTATTGTTTAATAATTTCATTCATTTTTCTTCCTTTTTCTTCCAAATTTCCTTCCACTCGTTTTCTTTCATTTTTCATTCAATTTTCAATATTTTTCCACTGTTAAATATCTTTGGATATTTAATAAATAAACTTGAATTTGAACTAGATTTGAAATCAGTTTCTTAATGTACATTTGACCAACTGCTTCATTTCCACTTTAATAGGTTGTCAACTAATAGCAACAATACTAGAGTGAACAACTTTATTATCATTAAGCAAGGTTTAATTTATAGGTTTGATTAAAGCCAAATGATTCTAGAAAATCACTGTAATAAGTGTTCCACAAGCATGACAATAAAATCATTCTGGTAATTAACCAGAACTGCTGTGTGAAAGAGGCTATTTTTTAAACCATGATCACTCCTCCTTACATGAGAAAACAGGAAATCATGTCCAAAAAACAAATGGTGTTTTTAATAACAGACTTTTTGGCATTGACATGTTCGCAAACTTTATAACAAAGCTCAGCTGTAATCAGATTATTTATTTATTATTTATCACTGTCTGTTCACAGGTTCACACCTGGAGTTCATGCTAACCACAAACATTCATTGTTGTTCATAATTAATCGCCCATAATTAATCGTACATAACATAATTAATCGCCCATCTCATGATGCATTGTAATCATTTAATATTTCTCCCATTATTCAGACACCAAACATAATAAGAAATGCCAGTTAAAAAGATGAGGATGAGTTTCTATATTGTAGAAACCCAACAATTATATATATTTTACCCAATAGCCAGCTGGTTAAAACTTAACTGCTGAATCATCAAGACTTTAGGCAATTATATTATAAATGTATGAAATGTTAAGAAATAAAGGGCCAATTCCATATTAATTTGGGTATAAAATGAAAAGTGCTGTAAAGGTCAGACTTTTTTTATGCAGAACATTAAGACACCAATTAATGGACATCCTCATACAGAAATGTCCTCAAGGCTTGGCTGTCCTAACACATTACACTCGGCACAAATGGGTCAGTTATTCACATACCCATTATATATATATATATATATATATATATATATATATATATATATATATATATATATATATATACATTATAAATACATAGTGTCAGTCAATAGTATGGGCATATTTGTTTTGTAATAGTTTTGCAGGCCCTTTTAGCTTTTTGGTAGCTCAATTTCTTTTGGTAGCTCAATTTTTTGCATAGACTGATTATTTGACTTCATAAGACCTCAGTACATTGCCAGAAGCCACATGGATTCATTTTGTGTTCCCTGTGTCTGCTTTTTAAAATCTCCAAGAGATGATACTTGTTGACTTAAATTTTATGATTCACCAAATATTACAGTTATAGCTAAAAATCTTATTTACTGTTCTGCTGTAAGTTATGTGGACCACATAACCTCCTTACCCAGTTCAATATTAACAATATTTAATATATCACAGATCCTTTTATAACTTTATTCCAACTTTATATGTCTTTTTATTACTCTGACCAAGTCTGGAGCGGTTAAATGTAAGTTGACTATTTTGAAGTGACACACTTCCTGTTTCCAGGCGCTATAGCCATGGCTCGCAATAGTTATATTAATGTCCTCAGTCCACATATTTGCTAAGTTTCACGTCAATCACTCAATGCATGTTGTAGATATTACAGACTTTCTGTTTCTTCCCTCACCATATTTTTACCTCGCAATGGGAACACCATTCGAGATATCAAAATTCAAAATTGCAAAGGGATTTTTCAATGTCTTGGCATGATGCTCACCAAGTGTAACGCCAATTACATGAAATCCCTTGAAGAAGTATTAAGTGGTTCATGACAGGTGCTCAGAAAATACAAAATGGCATACTTTCTGTTGGCACAGAATGCATGCATCTATGTTTGATATATGCACCATCATTTTTCAGCCTGTGGTCAGATCAAGAGTTCCTGCATGCTAGGGTGCCCATGAAGCAGGTCTCGAGAAACATTATCATATACGGCTGGAGCACCATATGCAACAGGCCCACAGTGTAGGGTTCATGTGCAGGTTTCCACCTGTTTTGCACATCAACTGCCTGGAACTGTTGGCAGTCCTGCTTGCCCTGCTGAGGCTGTGGCTGGTGATTCAGGGCAAGCATGTGTTGGTCCAGTCAGACAACATGGCGACAGTGGCGTATATAAAATGCCAGGACAGTACTTGCTCTCATTGCATGTCATAGCTTGCCTGTCACGTCCTCCTGTGGAGTAAGCAAAGGCTAAGGTCCACAGGTGGATCTCTTTGCCTTTCTGGATTTGACCCACTGTCTGCTTTGGTATGCCTTGACCGAGGCTCCCCTTGGAATAGATGACTTAGTGCACAGCTGGCCTCAGGGTCTGCACAAATATGCTTTTCCCACAGTGAGTCTGATTGCACAGACACTGTACAAAGTCAGGGAGGACAAGAAGAAAGTCTTGATGGCGGTCCCCTTTTGGCCCAATTAGAGTTGATTCCCAGAACTGATGCTCCTCTGCTCTCTGCTGAGGAAGGACCTCTTTATGAAGGGCAGAGCATGATCTGTCACCTGAAGCCAGACCTTTAGAATTTCCACGTCTGGTCTCTGGACGGGACACGGAAGACCTAAGTGATTTACTTAATGCTATAATGCTATCACTCAGGAAAGCAGCTCTATGCCCTTAAGTGGCATCTTTTCATGAACTGGTGTTCTTCCCAAGGGAAAGGCCCATGGACATGCCCCATCGGATCCATGCTTACCTTCCTACAGAAGAGGTAGGTGAGATGGCTGTCTCCCTCCACCCTGAAGGTGTACATGGCTGCTTGGTGCACATCACATTACACTGGATGGGAAATCCTTAGGAAGGCATGATCTGATGAACCCTTCAAGTTCTACTTTTTGCTTGGATCCCGGCAGAGGGGCTCGGCAATAGGATCTGCTATTCATGGCTACCCAAGTGGTTAGCTCACTGACGGATCATCATATGTCATATGTAGTGGTTCACTTTGGTAAACCCATATGAGTATCTTTCCACAGTACGCTTTCCAAGTCTGTAAACCTGTGTCTTAGCCTATTTAGAACTGTCTGTCATGGCCTATAACCTAGGATGGTTCTCCCTCCTGTAGTCCCCCACTTGTAGGTGTAATTTGATGTGACACTTTCTCTAAAGTCTGTCTCTTTCCACATATAACTTCCACCTGTGTTCTAAGAATAAATAATGTTGTTTCCACTAGGACAAATTTATCAACCAACCACTAAAAGTAAACAGAAATCAGTACCTGTATGTTTCATACATTCAAATTCATACAGGTTTGGAACATGAGTGTGATTGAACAATGACAGTATAGTACCATAAATTAATGCCAACATTTAGTACACAGCACTAAAAATAGCTACAAACAAGTGCCTCACATGTTAATGATGCATATTAAAAAAGCAAGCATTTCTGCTTATTTGGTGCCACATTAAAACATAAATGCCAAAATCTGAAATCTCTTGTTGGGTGAAAAAAACTGACTCTGTGTTTTTACCACCCACATAAATTCCGGTTTGGTACTAATAACAGAATTGCTTAGTGAACACCCGCATCCACACACAAACACACACAATGCATGAGGACAAAAAACTGGAATATCCTGTGCTATTTTCTCAAACAAACTTTGTAACAACATTTAATCATTTGTAACAACATTTAAACATTTCCTTACTGTAACATTTCATTTAATCTGTAAACAGATTATTAGTCCTGGTGTATTGAATATGAGTATCACAGTAACCACAAACTATATCCTACATACTTTCCATGAGCATAAGACAATGTCAATAACACAACACTCACATAGGACTGCCCAGCACATGTCCTAAGTCAGAAATTAGAATGTAAGTGACAGAAACAGCTTGCCATACCTGAGTTCCTCTTGGATATGTATTTAAGATTGATTGATGTGGCTGAACTGACAAGGAGCATGAATGCAACCAGCTTCATCTTTCAGTTGTGGACAGCTATGCGAAACCAGAAGAACAGTGTGAGAATGGTCAACATATATAGTCCTAATATCCTTCTAAAAACTTAACATATTGAAAGCTTCCTCTGAATAGCATCTCAGGTCTTAAAAGTAACGAAAGGCAGCCAGCTTAGAACAGACATCAAAATAAATAAACAACCTATTATAATCATTATAGTTTGTTTAATTTAAACTTAATTATTGTGTTTTTCTCTTTTTAAACATTTGTTAGTGTGTAATGCTGCTGTTGAGCATAAAAGCTCTGCAAAGTTACAGGACTCAAAGTTTACTGTAAAAGGGGCTATTCAATTGATATCAAATGTGGTAACAGGTATATACATTCCATAGGAAAGAAAAATACATATGAGATATCTTTAATATCTCATTTCTCCTAGACAGCAATGAGATTAAATTGAGAGCAAATAGAAAATTTCTCTTGTGGAAAAAAAAACAACAAAACAGAAATCTCATAAATGACACCATCAGTGTTTCAAAATATGTGTGCCAGTTCTGCAATCAAGTAAAAGTTTTTGATAATTTTAATATGAACATTTCTTATCAGATGTGCCCAAATCCAGATTGTTTTAGCTACGGTCTACATTAATTTTACAGCTCCATACTCTTTAATGTATTTTAACAATTGTCTCATTTGTTTATGTTTTTATTTCTACTAAGCAATTTTAGGAGGAACATCAGCGGCAAAGTGGAATCTTAAATTAAACACAATTTTTCTCCCCTAAGCATTTAAAGGACAATCTTTAAAGAAAGAAATCTAAGACTCTAAGAAAAGACTCAAAAGAAATCAACATTTTCTCTAGGACAGACTGCTTTTTGAATGTATTACATTTGTTGCAGAATTTGTCAGTAACACATTTGTTCAGTAACACTGAACAAGAGTAAATAACATGCAAAGAATGTGATTCAGAAAAGAACAAACAGTAGCAGTTCACATCTGCAGCCTGTAGGAGAGCTGCAGTGCTGTAGATGACTTATTACCTAAAAAGCTAGTTCACACTGGCAAATGGCAACAAATGGGTTACTTTTTGTTTTCACGTTCACTCAACTTGACTGTGTGATATGATTTTCTGACACAAACTGATGTCATCTGAATTGCTCCTAAACCTTTCCCATGATGATGAGGTAAATGTCTCTGTCAATTCTAAAGAAATGCAATATTAACCTATATAGGTTAATAATACATTTAATAACAAATGTTGTTAATTATGGGTTCATCCTCATCTTACTGTAGGTATGAACTAATGCTAAGCTTTATTAATGTTTTTTTCAGGCCCTTGCAAGAAGCTGGTCAGTCAGAAAGAATTATAAATTCTGAAAGAATTTATCTAGACAGCTTGACTTGAAAAAACAGATAATGTTCTTTCAAAAAAACAGAAGTGCTAGTAACTAATGCACCAATGTGCTAGTGCACTGTTCCACCTGTTTGTTTTAATTGTTAGTAGTCTGTATAGTCTGTATATTTATGTTTGGTCTTCATTTGATGCTGTACAAACCACCACAACAAACTTTAAAGTTCTTTAAATAATAATTTTAGTTTTGATCAGAAAAATCACCATTATTTTTCCCCAAATCATGCAGCCCTAATAGAATGGTTTGATTACAATAGGCATCTAATTGTCTTTAGAGTTTATAATGTAAAACCAATATCTTAAGTCTCCTAGTTGTACATCATTCTGTCCTTTACACTGTAACAATTTGATAAGACCTATACAGCTACCATTGAAAATATGTTTATACACTGTTTAGGCAAAGGAGGACTGTCCTACCAAACTGTACATGAATTAAACCTTAATTTATATTGCACCTCGGAGAATATGCCATTCTTTGCCACAATTATCTTTTGATGATATTTGTGCTTTTTTGTATTCAGTATTACGTCTTTCCTGTTTTAATCACTTTTCTAATAGAGTACTTGCACCTATAGCAATACAACAGAGAATGTTATTGAGAACTCTTTAGTCTCAATTCCAGGTTTTTGGTAACCTTTGGAGTGTGTTCAGGACATTACTTGGATTACATCCTTAATGAGACTTATCCTTCAATGAGGATGTGAAGCAGGAAACCATTGCCTAAGTGGTTTTAAACCAACAATTTGTATGACAGATTTAAAATTATTTACAATCCAATCAAATTATAACATAGTATGCACAGACCAAATCGAAAACTAACATCATTCATACCCCTTTAAAAGTGTAGTATGTAATTTTTACCACTTGAGGTCACATATTCCAAACAACTTAATGATGGTGTGAAGAAGAGTAGAATGATAGTCACATTATTTTGTTTTGGTCTAATGGCTGCAAGTAATGTAATTTAATTTTAATTCTAAATTACTACTCATACACATTGCATTATATGTTATATTAAATGGTGGAGTAAGTTTTTAGACATTGTACTAACATTACTGCTTGATTATAAAAATGTTATTATTATTATTATTTTTAATTGTCTAATGCTAATTCTTTTAAAACATTCCACTAACAAAGAATAAAAATAACGTTTGATATATAACATTAAAAACATTATATTAACAGCCCAATGACTTGTTACGGTGGAGGCTCCTGTACCGCCTCCCCCGAACCACCCGTCACCCGAATATTAGGTTGTTCTGGACTACATTTCCCATAGGGCCACTTCCCTGGGACTGATTACTTCCTGCTCTCCCGATCCTCATTAACTCTGTGTATATAAACCCCAGTATTGGATTAGCTCATTGCGAAGTCTTGTTTTGCCCTGGCTAACATTTCTGAGCATTTTCTACTGTTGTTGGATTATCTGTTATTACCTGGACTGTTTCTCTGATTGTTTGCTGCCTGCCCTGATTTGGATTGTCTATCGTTTCTCTGGTTTTTTGCTGCCTGCCCTGACCTTGGTTTACCGTTGCTGATTAGCCTAGCCCCTGCTGTTGTCGACCCTGCCTGTTCAACTACTTTAATAAATTGCTGCAAATGGATCCTACCGTCTCTGTCTCCTCGTTACAGAAGACTTCACCACCAGAGGATCCAGCAGCGATCAACCGATTAACTTCACAGTTATCTACCCAGGCTTCACAATTGAGTATTCACCACTAACAACTTGTTTGTTTGACCTCCCTCACCGATGAGCTTGCACGGACTCTGCAGGGCATGCGACAGCCGGTAAGGGATACTGCAGTGAGACCACTAACAACTAGCAGCATTTCCCCCGTTACAACTACTCCTGTAAGTCCCAGACTGGCTTTCCCCGATAAGTTTGACGGCAGCGCTTGAGATGTAAGGGTTTCCTGTTGCAATGCTCGTTATTTGTGGAACAACAGCCTGTACTATATCCCACGGATTCCAGTCGCATCGCTTTCATTTGCTTGCTTTTGACCGGGAGAGCGCTGGACTGGGTTTCTGCTATTTGGAGAGCACATAAGATAGAATCTTCCACTTTTGAGACATTCCTGCAACTTTTCCAGGAGGTTTTTGATCATCCAGTCGATGGACAAACTCCTCAACTTAACTCAAGGTAAATGAACAGCTGAATTCGCCCTTGACTTCCGCACTCTTGCAGCCCAGACAGATTGGACGGAGAATACGTTAAAACTACTCTTCCGAAAGGGGTTAGGATCTGAGCTACAAACTGAACTGGCATGCCACGATGAAGGTAAAAGCTTAAATGACTTCATTGAGCTAACTATCCAAATAGACAATCTTATCCGCTCTCGCCGAATCCAATCGTTCTTGTGTCATACATCACCTGAGGTGCAGCCAAGAGGGGAACCTATGCATCTGGGGTATACACGCTTGTCTCCAGAGGAGCGCCAATGCCGCCTTCAGCTTCGATTATGCCTCTATTGTGGTCAACCCGGCCACGTGAAACTGAACTGTCCAGTCAAGCCTCGCGTTCAACCACCTTTGGTGAGTGAAATTCCACTAACTTGATGTGGAAATTCCACATCAAAGTCCTCAGAAAAATAATTGTGAACTGTCTGTAGAAATAACCACTGTCAAAGAGACCATCAGAACCATCGCACTGATTGACTCAGGGGCAGTCGGGAATTTCATGTCACACGCATTCACTCAACAGCACAGCCTTAATTTAATACCCTGTGACTCTTCCCTAAACAGTAGAGGCGGTGGACAGACAACCTTTGGGTGATGGTCACATTCTTCAGAGGACAGAACCAATTCAATTACGTGTTGGGACTATTACACTCAGAATCTACCCAGTTCTATGTCATACCATCTTCCAAATATGCAACTATCCTGGGATTGCCCTGGTTGCGTCTTCACGATCCAGTAATTTCCTGGAAGGATGGACAAATTTTATGGTGGGGTTCTTCATGTCATAATACCTGTTTATCCAAGTTACAATGAGTCAACACAGTGCCTACCAAGGTTATTTCACAACCAGCTCTTGTTTCAGGTGTACCTTCCAAGTACTCAGATCTTCTAGAAGCCTTCAGTCAGAAGAAAGCATGGCAACTACCCCCTCATCGTTCAATCAACTGTGCTATTGATCTCTTACCTGGTGCCACGCCCCCTAAGGGCCGAATTTTCCCTTTGTCCCAACCTGAGTCTGAAGCAATGAAAAGCTACATTGAAGAGGAATTGAATAAGGGTTTCATCCGGCCTTCCAATTCACCAGCAGCTGCAGGGTTTTTCTTTGTTAAGAAGAAGGAAAGGACAGGGGCCTAAGACCATGCATTGACTATCGTGGACTGAATGAAGTGACCATCAAGTTCCGTTACCCCTTACCGTTGGTTCCGGTGGCCCTAGAACAACTAAGACAAGCTAGATTCTATACAAAATTGGATCTCCAAAGTGCCTACAATTTAATTCGTATCAGGGAGGATGACAAATAGAAGAAGGCCTTCTTAACATCCACTGGACGCTATGAATACCTTGTCATGCCATTTGGTCTTGCCAACAGCCCATCGATATTCCAATCATTCATGAACAATGTCTTCCGCGATATGCTGGACAAGTGGGTGATTATCTACATCGACGACATCCTGATCTACTCAGACACACTGAAGGAGCACATTGAGCATGTCAGATCAGTTCTTAAACGTTTAACTGAGTATCAGTTATACGCTAAAGAAGGAAAGTGTGAGTTCCAACAAACCAGTATGTCATTCCTGGGTTATGTCATTAGTCATGAGGGAGTCACTATGGATGATAAGAAGGTTCGAGCAGTTACCGAATGGCCACAACCTACCACTGTTAAGAAACTACAAAGATTCTTGGGTTTTGCACATTTTTACAGACGTTTCATTCATAACTTCAGTATGGTGGCTGCACCTCTGACAGCTTTAAAGCGTCAGTCCTCCAAATTAGCCTGGGGTCCGGAGGCTCAACGGGCTTTTTCGGATCTTTAAAGACACTTCACCTCTGCTCCTATCCTCAAAGACAAGAGCAGAAAGCCAACCAATGTCGTTGTCCTGGTCCTGCCTATGCTCCGGGCCAATGGGTGTGGCTATCCACTAAGGACCTTAAGCTCAAGTTGCCATGCAGAAAGTTCAGTCCCAGGAATGTTGGTCTTTTCCAAATTATCAGACAAATTACCCCAGTTTCGTTTTGCCTTAATCTCCCTTCTAACTATCGTATTTCTCCCACCTTTCATGTATCCCTGTTAAAACCCGCTGCTGGTCCAGTCGGTGAGGTAGAGGGGGAGCCCAGGGAACTGCCTCCCCCTATTCTGGTCGACAGTGAGGAGGCCTATCGAGTTAAGGAGCTTCTCGATTCTAGGCGTCGAGCGGTACTCTCCAGTATCTGGTTGCCTGGGAGGGGTTCGGTCCAGAGGAACGGTCTTGGGTCATTTCCGGGGATATCCTGGATCCTACTCTCACAGAGGAGTTTCAACAAACCCGTCTGGGCAAGATGGTGCCTTGTCCTCGTGGTAGACCGCGACGCTGTCGCGCTCCTTACGTCAGGAGCCCTTTGCGGGGGGTGGGTGTGTGGGTTGGTTGGGTGTGCTCTGTTACGGTGGAGGCTCCCGTACCGCCTCCCCCGAACCACCAGAGGGAACCCTTACCCGAATATTAGGTTGTTCTGGACTACATTTCCCATAGCGCCACTTCCCTGGGACTGATTACTTCCTGCTCTCCCGATCCTCATTAACTCTGTGTATATAAACCCCAGTATTGGATTAGCTCATTGCGAAGTCTTGTTTCGTCCTGGCTAAGATTTCTGAACGTTTTCTACTGTTGTTGGATCATCTGTTATTACCTGGACTGTTCACCGTTTCTCTGACTGTTTTGAAATTCCTTACTTGTTTTTACATTACGTAAACCTACAGTGTTTTCCATAAGTATTCTTTGGTAAAGAAAAAACTGCTGTGTTTGCTGTGGTGTCAAGAAATCCTTTGTAGTATAAAGATGAATACGAGGCAAATGTATTCATGTATTTCGTTTTTCTATCAGTCAGCTCCTTTGTCTTCATCTTGGCTTATAAGTGTTCTCACTTAATAGTAGTATGGGTTAGGGTTATAATATTTTGTAGTAATATTTTGTATGAAATAGCTGCTAAAGTTAAAGCAAAAAACTCATTTTGAATGATTACAAATTAAAACCTAACATTACAGAAGGTGCTATACTTGCATATTCTGCCTTATTACCTACTTTAATATGATAAGCCAAAAGGCACTCCTAGATTAGAGAAATATTTGCGAATGATAGCATCATCTCTAAAGCAGTGTGTTTAGTTTTAAGTGTCATTAATGAGTACAGCTGATAAGCACTTTAAATGGAGCAAATTTACAGGAAACATTTAACTGATATATTGCAAACATTCTAAAAATGAGTCCTCCATATGACAATATACATATAAAGATGCTTGAGGACATACAGTATTTATGCCGTTACAGAATTCAAAAAAACGTGCTTAAAACGAACGGACTTTTTTGTGGTGCCCGCATAAGCCTTGCCAGTCTGTTTCCTCGTGAAAACTAGTGTTAGATTTTAATTGAATTTGGCTGAGAAGTCGTTGGGTGACTTGACAATGTACTAGAATATGGTTCTTACAGATGCATGTTAATTACATCAGGGCACAGATGCAATGCAAATTAATAAGATACAGATGCAAGCCAGATGAATCTGAATACAATCCCCCTTAATTTTATATAATTAATTTTTTGATCATAAAAAAAGAAACATTATTCTATCATGTACACATGCCAGAATTTTCTGTGTCATATTTGCGAGTGACAGGTACAGACATCATGGGAAAACCATGTGAAGTGGAATGTGGTATTTGTCCACAGATCTAACAACTAGTCCTGTTAGTATGTTTGGCTGTCATCTGTATTCCCACAGTGTGTTCCCACAGCTTGGCTCTTGATCCTAGCTCCTGGATTGTTCTTTTCACATGTGATGTAGTTTCTAGTTACATGTCATGCTTGTTACTGTGGATCATTTCATAATGGCCATGAATTTTGTGGATTCCAATAAAAACAATCAAAAAAAATTAAACCATTGCCAGACATTGCTCATGTACCATTTATTTCTTCTCTTGGCGATTTACTCTGCATTTGTTTGATATCTGAAATCATTTGTTTATCTTTCTCCAGTTGTCTCAATGCTGCTGTCTCCACACCCCTCTCTTTTGCAGCTTGTTTAGCAGCAGCGTCTGCTAGGGAATTCCCTTTGGCTTCAGTTGTTGTGTCCCTTGTGGTTTAATAAGATGTTCTTTTAGAGAGCTGGTAAGTTTCACTCACCAAATGAGAATCTTTAAGAAAAGGTCCAGATTACACAAAGAAGTTCTGTCTCTAGACTTAGACTGTTGATCTCCAGTTGAAGTTGTAGAATCTCCCAAATTCTTCTGTTCACTTCTTATTGCAGATGATGAGTTCTTCTTATCTGTCTCTCCTGGCTGGCTCGCCAAATTGTTAGATTTTCCTTGAATTTGGCTGAGTAGTCTTTGGATGGCTCGCCAATGTACTAGAATATGGTTCTAATACATAAAGAAAAGTAACCCAGACCGTAGTTCAGGGGAAAAGCCTTTATTGAAGATACTTGTGTAGCTTAGCCTTCTTCTAGATCTTATCCCAAGGTACTGTCTGTGTGAGCAGACCTTAATACCTTGTACCAAATGTAAATTCTTACAAAAGACAGGTAGTATTGGGACCTCCTACCAGAGACCATACAACAGACAATAGGTGGGTCATCATGTGTATTGTTATTTTGATTATATGGGCCATTTGGTCCACACCCTTACAGATGCATATGTTAATTACATCAGGGCACAGATGCAATGCAAATGATAAAGTGAATACAATCTTTCACTAGGTTCCAACTGTAGCATTCATGTCCTCGAAAGCCAAAAACCCAAACAAATTAGTGTAAAAATTTCACTACGATATACACTTTAAAACACAATAGTAAACTTCCCAAAGTGTATTCGGTGTCTTTTTGTGTGTGGGCGTGTTTACTTAAAAATATATAGGGGACAAATTTGTGCCCAAATGTCAAGAAAACCTGACAAATCTAAGCAAAAACTGAGTTATATTGTTTATAACTAACTGTGTATGACAACAACAGAAGTCTATGGAATGTCCCAATTTACATTGACAAGTAAAAATGTGTATGTGTGAGTGTTTATGTGTACATAAGCATGTCTGTTTATAGGTGTGTTGTTAACAGCCAAGAGCCCATTGAGGTATCTACTGAAAAATTCAAAGACTCCCAGGAAAGCATACCATACATCTTCAAAAGAGCAGATTGTTCTTTACAAAGAATTTATCTGCATCAACTTTTCTGCCAGGAGCTGAGGTTACAATCAAGCTAATTTAGCCTTCACGAGTTTTCTATAGTACCTTGCAAAAATGTTTTAAAATGCACAGTCCCCTGATGCTATAAATGCCCAAGTTGCCCCACATTGTTTCTTCAGTCAAGGATTCCCCAAAAAGGAGATTTAGTTTTTACACAGAACTATTTTCAAATGAATTACACACTGGTCTGACACTGATTCATGTTTTCACTAATACAAGTTGTCATCTACCTGTGCAGTATTAACTCTGGAAGAATTCCTGTTGATGGTATTCCTGGAGAACAGGGCTGAAAGTGAATTCGAAATTGATGCGTAACGCAGGACTGACTCCATCTGAGGATGGGTGAAGCCAGCTTTGGCCCTCACAGGGACCAAAAAACACACACAGTTTTTTGTGTTTATTTTTAAACCAGGACATTTAACTAACCTCATTGCTGCAACATCTGTAAACAATTCATCATAGCTTTTAAAAAAAATGCTGATGAATACACTGAGCGCCAAATCAATGAAAGGGTGTTATTTAAAATACTATTTCATTGAGGGAATAGTTGATTGAGCGCAAAGGAAAATACTTATAATTAATCAGTACATGATCAGCAGGAATGATGATAATGACCAGCTTATGTATTTGTCCAGTGAGTACATCAGCAATCTTATTAAGCCTTAAGAAACATTATTTTCCTTGCCTTGAAAACAATGCTGCTTAAACAGCACTGCATTTTAAACTAAGAAACAATCAAGAGTGAATACATGAGTACATGCAGATGTTAACTCCATACAGAGTTAAATCAGCTCGAGTGTTATACCACTGTTGAGGTGGTAATATGCACAGGTCTATCTCTAACCCCTTTTTCTTTTCTGTGAAGGTCGATATCTCCATCCAACTTAGCACCCTTCAGCTTTGAGCCTGGAGCTTTTCAGCTTGGCCTAAACCTGAAACTTTTGTGATTTTAGGTAAGCCCTTGTATCTGAGCTTAATGCTCCATATGTGGTGATTCCTTGTGAGGTAATCTCATATGATGTACTTTCCACTTACAGGTTCCTCGGTCGGTGAACCCTGTGCCTTCCTATTGGCAGACATTGTTCTGCATTGCCACTGTGACTGTTGATGGTGTTCTTCACAGCAGGGATTCATATTTGTATTGCTCAGTCAGTGAGTCCATATAGTATTCATTACTTATTACCTCCCTTGTTAGGGTGCAATCTCTGTTGTGTTCCTCTTCCTGGAGAGGGAGGGCATGTTTCAGTGCTGTTACTGCAGGTGCCTGGTGGGTGTCTAGATAAGTTTTTTGAGGAAAGATCATCACCCACAGCTACCTAGGTAAGAGCTTGCTCCACCACTTCCAGGGATTTAGAGGCATCTTTCCCTTTGCACTGGGGGGTTATGATGTCTTAGAATGCTCATTGGAGGCACGCTTAGGGTTGCCCATGCCATTCCAACACACCTCATAACACAATCCAGCTATTGAACGAGACTTTGGGTAACATTTATGAGTCAGCACTATGAACTAGATTTGCACTTTGTGCAAAAAAAGATCTTGTATCGGACAGCCCATAGCAGAAACAAACAAGTAACTGGATTTCCTCAAATTTGGGTGGTTTATGGCATAGAATTTTTTTTAATACTTTCAAGTTTTGTTTGTGGTGGTTTAAATCTAAGCAATAAATATATGCAACAAATTTTATTGAAACGTACATTTATTATGGGTTTCAGACTGCAGTGTGGCAAAATGGCTCAATAGAGCCACCTAAAACTTTTTCAACAAAACAGCCTTCACACTACCTTTCATTTGCAGGACATGCATGAAATTCGTAAGAATGTTACATACCAACACTGATCAACATCATATTTAGTATTATCTAAAGGCCTTTGCAATGTTAAATGTTAAAATGTAAAGTTGTGATGAAATTGATTAGACTCCCGGCCTGAAGACATCTACAGTCCAATGACTAGTTATAGCACCCCCTGGAACAGACATGTTTTACACTGTGTGGTGATTTTTTGCCATGAAACACAAAGTACTTGTTGAGAGCCTAAAAATGTGCAGAAGCACTCCATCATCTCCAACATGCACCAAGATGCGAGGGTCAGATCAATGCTGTTTGCAGCCTTAATTTGTGTTGTCTTTACAACATGTCACAAAAACACCTGTACTTTTTTTGCTTTAACCACTTTGCCACATCCACATGTTTGTTTATTATTGTGGTATTATGTAAAATCAGGTTTGGGATAAAATAAATTAGACCCTCCCCAATGATTAAAAATGAATGTTTAGTAACAAAAACTAAAATCATGCCAGTATATTAAGTGTTTTGGTAGGATATGGGAAAATGTCTGTTACATAAAAGATAACTGAAATATGTGTCCTGAAATGTCAAAAATGTGCTTGCAGCCAATCAAAAAACTTTAGCATTATATGCCATATACAGTATGGGAAACAGGAAGCTGAGAGTGTTTATTATATGAGAATGATATTGCTTTTTGATAATTAACACCATAGTACCTATACAGGTTTATGTAAAGTCTGACAGATATTCTAAAATGGGTAACATCATTTATAGCACCTTTAATACTGTGTGGTGAACTTTTATCTGAAAGGGAAAGACTCACTACTTCAACAGTCAAATTGAGCTCAACAATTTCTAACATTAATTTTTGTATGAGTGGTCTTTCTCCTATTTACACTGACATCTTTAATTGTTCGGTAATAAACATTTTGAAATTAATTTGAAAATAATTCATTATAATCTTAAAATGTAAAGTAAATATTCAGCTTCAAATACATAACCCATAACCTAAATTAAATTTGCAGGATATTTACCAATACTGGTGGTAAACATTCAAGACACAATTGCTACAGTAGAAACCATCATCCACATCTAGAAAAGGAAAAGGCTGCACTTTTAGACAGCTCTCCGCAGCAGTGTCTGTCCACTGCACTTCATCCAGAGTGTGCTACTGCTGGGATGCCAGACAGCTTCTCTGTCCGGGAAGAGGCTGATGACTCAAGACACACTGGAATGGTGTCAAATCTGTTAACCCATAAACAGCTCATGACAGAGAACCCACTGCCATATGAATCCCATGAGATCTTCTGTCTGTTCAGTGAACTGTAAGAGATACCTTCCAAAACTTGATGTACATGAAGCAATGGTTTATGATGTAAACCATCTCCCATTTATATTTAATTATTAAGTTAGTCACTTATATCAATATGTTTGGATATTTCTATTATTTTGTAGACTGAAATCAATGTTGCATAAGAGGGACTGCAGTTGGACACTGCAGTGGGTCTGCTAAATTACCAGTGGTGGTCAGTAACAAGTAATTATTTTTGCTTATATCACTCAGCTTAGTAAGCAGCAACAAATGGTGACATTTCAACTTCATAGTCATGCCCTAGGAACCAGTTACAGTACCCTAGCAACCACCCCACTGATTTCCATTTAAAAAGCTGAGAGGCATCAAAATATCTTACAGACAAGTGGGTGGCCTCTTTTGACCCAGACTGTGCAATGATGTTAGCGTCATGTTAAAACATGTTAACATCGTTTAAATATTCCCAAGTTTTGCCACGGAAAGCACCACTCACATTTTTTTTTTCAGAAAATCTACCTGTCTAGTTCTTCTTTATCTGGACAAACCTTTGGTACATAACTTGTCTCACACAGTTTGTCGTAGACCCACGAATGAGCTGGTCGATTTGACACCTCAGTGAAAGAAGGGTATGCTATGACTTTAATTAGCAATCGGATGTATGATGTTTTTAGGGTGTACGAAAAAGTGGGTGAAAAATTCCACAGACTTGGCCTGAATTTTGTGATGTCATAGCTCCGCATCAGAAACCTGAGGGTGGGCTCATATTGTTCAGCTTAGTAATCAGCAACAAATGCTGACATTTCAACTTCATAGCCATGCCCTAACAACCAGTTACAGTACCCTGGTAACCGCCCTATTGATTCCATTGAAAAAATCCTATAGACTTAACATTGGGCAGATCTTTTTGAAATTATATTAGCATCATGTTAACATTGTTTAAATATTCCCGAGTTAGTAATTCTAAAGCAGAAATTTAGAATTAGCAATGAGAACTTGAGCTGTTTCTCCAAAGTTTTGGGTGTGATGATGGTGTGAGTGAGTGGGGTGGGGGCCGGTGTTTATCTGTTACCTGTGTGGTTAACCTGTTAGCTTGTCTTTCCTTGAGTATATATAGCCCTCCTTTTCACTTAGGTTTTGTCAGTCATTGTTTGTATGAATGTTTGCTTGTTTAAAGTAGTTCATGTTGTTGTTTGAGTTCTCCTGTGCTCCAGTTCTCTGTTGTTCCAGTCCTCAGTTCTCTGAGTATTGTTTTTGTGAATTTTTATTATAAACAAACTGCATTTGGATCCTAATCTCTGCCTGTTTTCCTTGCCTGCCTAGCCCCTTTTGTAACAACAACTGACCAATATGGATCCAGCAATAGTCCTAGTTTGCTTGCGCCAGGGTAATTTAGCCACGGCGACATATAGTCCATTCAGGACTGCAGTGTACACAGACCAGTGGATATCGCCACTCTGTTTAATCAATCAAATGTAAAGAATATGACTTACTGTTTAAATGTCTGTTTGAACATATATGTTGGATATTGGAAAATAAGCAAAAGATGTCTCTCTTTTTAGAGACTGACATAGGCCACTTTATCAGAACACTCTTTAAATCAGGGGTGTCAAACTCAGCTCCTGGAGGGCCAGTGTTCTGCAGAGTTTAGCTCCAGCACACCTGCCTGGTAGCTTCTAGTAATCCTGAAGGCCTTGATTAGCTGGACCAGATGTGTTTAATTAGAGTTGAAGCTAAACTCTGTAGGACACTGGCCCTCCAGGAGCTGAGTTTATATATGATTAAATGAGTTAAGTTTTCAAAGCCCAACATAATTTATTTTTCATGACATAGCTATGGTAAATATCCAACTTTACTGTACTTTACATGTACTTTATACATGAATTGATCATTGAACCCTTTTTAAACTACTTTATTTTTGGCAAAGAATCCACAAGCAGCTGGAAACATTTTTTTCTGAGACACACACACACACTGGTTAGTTACTTTTCTGAACAGAGTATATGTGTTATGAATACACTGTCTGCTACCACCTCTGACCAAAAGCAAAGGGCTCCATCACTGATTAGGCCCACAGCGGTTCCCATCTCACCCCCTACTTAAACACCTCTGTCCCTTTTTTTATGCAAAGTCTTGTTTTGCCATGTAAGACATTTTTGAGCATTTTCCCCTGTTTTCTGGATTTGTTTTATTCTGTGTTTAGACTATGGACCATTTGCTGATTTAGATTCTTGTTTGCTGCCTGCCCCTATCTCTGGACTGTTCTCTGATTATCTGGACTGTTCTCTCGATTATCAGTTGTTTGCTGCCTGCCCTGGTTGTGGGTTCGATTCCCAGATAGCACATGTACTGATAAAATGTATAACTTGAATGTACTGTAAGTCACTTTGGATAAAAGCATCTGCCAAATACATACATGTGTGAATGTAAATGGAGAAGGGATTTACAGAAGAAGCAGCATTTCAGTTGTGTTGATTACTACCTGTTGATAGTTCGGAGTTGTTTGAACTGTTTTTATGTATACTGCTTTACTGTATTTAAAACGTCTGTTTGTGCTGCTATACTAATAAGAAGCTTCAGCCTATAAGATAAAACTTACATTGCTCATTAATACATTTACACTGTTAAAATGTCTCACTGCTCTACTGTGGTATCAGTCCGAGCCATTCACATGCTATAGGCTTTTGTTTTGCTAATTAAAAAGGCTGTGTTCACTCATTACCCAAGTAGTTACATACTTAAGCATTGCCTTAGCATGCCAGCGGTAGTGTCAGCCCTTGTGTAAAGCCCTCCTCATGCGAAAACCTATTCAGGTAAAGACCTGCAGCTCTACCTGCGTAACTCCACTGAGCAAGGACACCGTCAAGGCACTTAAGTATCGCTGATACTACTATAACTCCATTTCCCTCCTTCAATATTCTACTTAAAATATGTGCTTCCAGTATATTCCTGTCCTCCACAACAGGCGTCACCCTCATCTAGCATGCAAGAAACGCCCTTCTGCCCTCTCTTCCAAGTACTCTTTCTCTCACAATCCTCGCCAAACAGGCAGGGGTGGTGGAACAGGTTTGCTTATATCAAACAACTGGAAATATAATCCACTACCATCAATATCCTTTAATCACTCCTTTGAATGCTGTTACAATCACGTCTCCTTCACAAATTCATGTTGTTGTAGTTTACCGCCCCCCAGGTCCCCTCCCAACTTCCTGGAGGAGCTGATCACTTTTTCATTTCATTCAATATCCATCTCCCACATGCAACACACCTACACCTCTGTTAGTTTCATTCAGGTGTAACCTACATTCCTACAAACTCCCTCTCCCATGCAGTCTTATCCTCTCTTCCCTCCTTGGAACACACTTCCTGTCCTTGGAATGCGAACACTGCCATGGACACTCTGCTCAACATCCTGTCTAGACAACCTCTGTCCTCACTCCTCTAGGCAAGCTTGTGGTACTTCTTCTAATTCCTGGCTGTCTGAAGCCCTGCATAAACACCTGACAAAACTCAGGGTGACTAAGAAAAAATGGCACAAAACCACAGAGTCTGCTGACCTCAGTAAGCATCAGTCACTACTGTCCTCCTTCACCAATGTCCACTCCACTAAAACAGTATATTACACCACCAAGGTCAGCCATACATCTGATGCTCACAAGCTCTTCAGAACTTTCAACTCCCTCCTCTGTCCTCCTTCACCTCCACCCACACCCTCCTTATCAGCTGAAAAATTTGCAGATCTTTTCACAAACAAAATAGCATCCATAAGCAAAACCCAAAACCTGCTCACCTCTTTTTCTATGCTCAGTGAAGCAGAGGTCTCCAAACTTCTCTCCTGTCACCCCACTACCTGCCCTATCCCCTCCCATCTCCTACAGGTCATATTGAGCTTACACCATCTCTCACACATATCATCAACTCATCCCTTCTTACTGGCACCTTCTCCAGCACAACTACCAGCAATACTTGCCCCTCCGCCTCCTTCTGTGGATTTCCCTTTTCAGCCTGTTTCTAGGGCCAGCCCACACCTAGCCCTTCCTGAAAAATTCAATGGTACTCATATTACAGTGTTCCTGTAGCTCAGTTGGTAGAGCATTGCGTTAGCAGCACAAAGATTGTGCTTTCGCTTCCCAGGGGAGCACACATACTGACAAGCTGTATAACTTGAATGTATTGCAAGTCGCTTTGGATAAAAGTGTCTGCCAAATACATAAATGTAAAGAGTTTCTAATGCAATTTACAATATTTGTCAACCAGCAACTAGCCCAACTTCTTCGTTCAAGACCAACGTAAGGAATGCCCCACTCATCCTCCTCAACCTCCACAAATACCCGATGGTGAGTTCTGCCATTCATTCCATTAAAACTCTCACCACTGAGATTATTCAATGGGACATCTCCTCCACTCATCTTCTCCTTGGGGCTAACCACTAGTCACAACAACCCCCTAGTGTGCCCAGCTTATTTATTTAGTCTGCCAATCTCATTGAGGCCTTCAGTAAACCTCTTCATCATCCACCACATCGGGAATATGACTGCATCATTGATTTCTTACCAGGGACTAAACCACCCAGTAGTTGAATTTTTTCCCCATCTGAACCTGAGACCAAAGCTATGGAGATGTACTTAAAGGAGGAACTGGCTAAGGGGAAAATAAGCATCACCTTCTTCTGCTGGTTTTCTCTACATAGAGAAGAGATGGTTTACCCCCCTGTTAAGACTACCGTGGACTCAATGAGATAACTGTTATAAGAACTTCAACATTTTGGGGGTGAAAGCAGCATTTGAGGAATGGAGACATTGGTTGGTGGGAGCCAGACACCCCTTTCTCATGCTCACCGATCATCGTAATTTGGAATACCTTCACTCAACGAAGAGACTGAACCCAAGACAAGCATACCAAGGCTGATATTTTCTCTCTCAAACACTTTGATTGTTACTTCTGTTTAGCGGGATATTCTATCTGAAATCACCCAAGCACAGGGCCACAACCCTATTCCACAAGCATGTCCACCAGATAAAACATATGTTCCTCCCGACCTTCACAAGAGAGTTCTACAGTGGGTGCATTAATCTCTCAGTTTTGGTATCCTGGTATTACGGCCACCTTTAGAATACTCCAGAATCGATTTTGGTGGGAAAACATACAGACAGACATTGCAGACTATGTCAACAGCTGTACCATTTGCACCATAAACAAGGCATCCAAACAACTACCTGCTGGTCTACTACAACCTCTACAACCACATATACTGTGTCGCCCTTTGATTGCCATTAATTTCATCACAGACCTTCCTCCGTCATCTGGTAACATCACCATTTGCACTGTTATTGAGCACTTCTCCAATGCATGCAGATTAATCCCTCTACCCAAGCTACTCTATCTCCTGCACTTCGTCTACCACTACTATGGCTTAACTGAGGACATTGTCTCTGATCATGGGCCCAGTTCACCTCAAGGGAATGGTCTGCTCTCTTTGGTCTGCTAAATATTAATTAGAGCCTGACCGATTATCATTTATGCTTATCACATCGGTCACACATATTTCTTAAGCCAGCATAGTTTATCAGTACAGTCAGTAACGTACCAGACTGAAAAATTATCTTTATGCAGCTGAATAGACGGCAATGCAGTGGTGGCTTGAGTCTGTTGAATGGTGATTTAACTCAACGTTGTCACATCATAGGTCACTACAGTAGTAGTGCCCTATGATTTTCGTCATGCAGAAAACGCACCTCAATCGCGGAATCCAGTCATGAAAACGGAATTTACTGTAATTTGTAATTTCAGTAAATGTGTCATATTTTTGATGAATAAATAAAAGACAGATCAGTAAACTTTAATGAAATCCCGATGTAGACTAGTGTCTGTAAATATTAAACTGCATAAAGACTATTTAAATACAAATCCTCATGTTCTGCATGTTTATTTGACTACCAGAAAATACACAACACATAAATCCTAAAAAACATTTCATGTAACTTTTTTATTATTAAAATTGTTGTTTTAATGAACCATTAAAACCATAAAAAACCATTAAAATGGAATTCAGAAAACGTAAAACAGAAAACAAGAATATGATAAAATCTAAATGGAATTTTAGATGTTACATTTTGTGCTTCCTGCATAAACCTGCCATAGTCAGTCACCTTGTTTATTTTCTGAAGTGTGTATATATATATATATATATATACACATATATATATTGTTCTATTTGTGTTTTAAAGTTATTTATAATACATGAAGAGAAGTTTACTGTTTAGTGCACTGTCAGACTTATTTTGGACAATAAAGTTTGTTGTTAAAATGTTACTGTAATGTCTTGTAATGTGTTGAGCGCTGACTGGAGCATGGGTACATGAACGAAGGAGCGAAACCGGGAATATTCCAAGAGAACAGGCTTTAATACTTTTCCAAAAAACAACACACAGCAACTCAAGACACGTTTCACAGAATACAAAGCACAAACAATCACCAACAAGGAACTAAACAAAATGGGGAACTTAAATAGTGCAGGTAACAATGGGCAAACAGGTGATAGGAATTATCTGATGATTACATATCTGACATATCTGATGATTGTCTCCATTACATATTTTTGTCACGTCATAATTACATTTGAGTGATCATTGCATCTTGTGTTTATGCATGTGTTCTATATACAATAACAGTATCAGTGAAAAGTTTGGACACATGAATGGGAAGTGTCCAAACTTTTGACTGGTACTGTACTATAATAACACACAAAGTTCGGCTGATATATCGGTATCTGCCTTTTTTACTCCCTATATTGGCATCGACATCGGCTCCCACAAACTCATATCGGTTGGGCTCTAATATTAATATTAATATCAGTCTCTCTTCACCCTCAGTTTAAGTACCTCAACCAAGAAATCATACGCTTTCTCAGAAAATACTGCAAGTAGTACGGTTCGCTTACCTTTTCCTGCAAAAGTAGCTCAAAAATCTTCAATATGCTATTGTAAGCGTTCTGTTAGATCTTGCAAAACAATTATGTGGTTTCTATACCTTCTTCATCTTTAATGTTTTTCCCATGCAAGGAGTCCCTCTGTCCATAAAGAATTCCTGAAAATTGTCCTATACTCCTTTAGGTTTAAGCTTCTTTTTCCAAAAATAAAATAGACCAGTTTATCTTCTCCAACCTGGCTGAAGCATCTCATATGTGATCTGCTATCCTGTGCTGGCCCATTTAAATGTCACTATGCACAAAGTGGTCCAACAATGTCCTTTTATATAGCCACTTTTTTGTGGGGTCAGAAATGGCCTTCCAAAAGCAGAGAATCCCACTTTGACCATCTGGCTACTGTCCACTGCGTAAACAAAGGTGTTTAAATAAATTATGCCTCTGGAGTCAAAGGAATCCAGAAAATTAATCCTACTCACCCTGATCACAAACAACTCCCAACCATCGAACTTTCAGCCTCATTCATTTCCTCATTAAACATAGCAAAACCAAAACATGCCTATTTCTGTCAGGGTCCTGGCTTCCTGTTCTGAGTATTTATAGATTATCTTGCCAGGATCTTGACATGCCCTGTGTTTTGTGTCAGAGCATGCTGTTTGGATCCTGAGCTCCTCCAGAGCATGCTTTTCTCCCCGAGCTCCTCCATAGTAGGCAGCCAACTCAGAAATGTTTGGCATCTAATATGGAGTTCTGGGCATACTCCGCCCACAGTAAATATCGACTCCAATCACTTTGTCGTTGGTGGCAGTAGGCTCGCAAGAACTGGATGATCTCCTGATTGAGCTGCTCTGTTTGACCATTAGACTGGGGATGATACCCGGAGGTGAGGCTAATATTTACGTTCAGGCATTTGAAGAATGCAGCCCAGACTCATGAGGTGAATTGAGGTCCGCGATCTGATGCTATGTCATCAGGAAAGCCATAGAATCGGAAGACCTGGTTGCAAAGCAATTCAGCAGTTTCTAAGGAGGTAGGAAGTTTAGGTAGCGAAACCAGTATCCTACAAGCCTTGGAGAAACATCATTAGCAATGCAAGTTTTTGACTGTTTCAGTAAGATCTTTAATAGATCTTTCATCTCCCATTACCTCTTCATTGGCAACAAATCACTAAAACAACAAAAATTTACACCATGTCTTATCTGTTTGAAAGAGGGGTTCAACCCAGGTCTGGGAAGCTTGCCTTTTACCTTACATGCAACAACTTACAGAAAATCAGAACCCAACACAGTCGACTGAAGACTTTAGATCTGATATCTAAAGATATCTAAAGATATCTAAAGATAAGACAAAGTATGGTGATTGAATTATCACCTACCTTTCTGCCACCCTAAACAGCACATATCCATGCAATAGTCTTATTCTGCTAGAAAGAAATTCCTTCTGTTACTACAATATAGACAAACCATTCATTGATCTCTCAGATTTCTCAGATTTTTCTCAGATTTCTGGCACTTGTTTGGTATTGCCAAACAAGCCTTGGAGAAACAGTCCACAATGGTGAGTATAGTAGTGTTGCCACCTGAGTTGGGTAAATCTGTAATGAAATCTATTGCTATATGGGACCAGGGTCTCTGAGGGTAGGTAATGGTTGTAGCATGCCTGCAGGTAATTGTCTGGGTGTCTTGGTGACTTGACAGTTGTTGCATTGTTTGACATGCTGGATTGTGTCGTGGCCTTTAACGATGGCCACCAGAAATGGTTTCGAAGTAACTGGATGGTTTCTGTTACGCCAGGGTGACCAGAACTGAGATTCTCATGGACTTGAGAGGTGTTGTTTACGTAGAGAAACTGGGACAAAGGTTAAGTTGTCAGGACATTCAGGAGGTGGGGGAGTTTGGTTTTTTACGTTATTAATTTCAGTCATGGTATCTCACTGTACTGAGGTAATTAGGAGACTCTCAGAGATGATATTCTCTTGTGTAGAGGGATCAGGGACTCTTTCGGTCTGGCGGGATAAAACATCGGCCTTAGCATTCTTGGGATCAGGGTGTTTGAGTATAGGAGCAGACGTGAAACAGCCTTTCAGATCTGAGAACACTCTCTGTGCCTCAGGAGTCCACTTAAATCTGGATGTCTGATGTTTAGTCAATGCAGTTAGTGGAGCTGCAACAGAACTGAAATTACAAATAAGTCGCCTGTAGAAGCTGTTACACTGTATTTGGCTGTGGCCATTCTGTGACTGCCTGAACTTTTTTGTCGTCCATAAGCACACCCTCATGACTGATTACATAACCCAGGAAAGATGTGCTAGTCTGGTGGAATTCACATTTCTCCTCCTTTGCATACAATTGATATTGAACTAGGCATTTGAGCACGGATCTCACATGGTTGACATGTTCTTCCAGGGAGTTGGAGTAAATCAGGATGTCGTTGATGTACACAATTACCCATTTGTCTAGCATGTCTCGGAATATGCCATTCATAAATGACTGGAAAACGGAGGGACTATTGGCTAAACCAAAAGTCATCACAAGGTATTCATAGTGACCAGAGGACGTGGAGAATTCCACTCATCTCCTTCCCTTATTCGCATAAGGTTGTAGGCGCTACAGAGGTCTAGCTTGGTGTAGTACTTAGTCTGCCTGAGCTGCTCTAGAGCTACCGGAACTAAAAGGAAAAGGATAGCGAACTTTACAGTAACCTCATTTAAACCTCGGTAGTCAATACAGGGTCATAATCCACCATCCTTCTTTTTAACAAAGAAAAAACCTGCGGCTGCAGGAGAGTTGGAAGGCCTGATGAACCCCTCTTAAGTTCCTCTTCTATATATTCCTTCATGGCTTCAGACTCGGATTGTGACAGGGGAAAGAGTCGACCCTTAGGGGGCGTGGCTCCTGGTACAAGGTCGATAGCACAATCGACACATCTATGAGGAGGTAACTGAGAGGCTTTGTTCTTACTGAAAACCTCAAGTAAATCAGAGTATTCGGATGGGATGGTTGAAGTGTTCAGGGAACTGACTGAATGCTTAGGTAGTCGCTCTAGTTTGGTCAAACAGTTATTGTGACATGAAGAGCCCCATTGTTGAATCTGGCCTTCTCTCCAGAAGATGATGGGGTTATGAGTTCGTAGCCAGGGGAGACCTAGGATAACAGCATACTTGGAAATTGGGATTACATAAAATTGAATGTTCTCTGAGTGCAGTAGACCAATGCTCAACTTGATTTCCTTAGTCACCTGTAAAACACAGCCGTCTCCCAGAGGTCGACCACCACTAGAGGAGAATTACAGGGTATTAGGTCAATGTGATATTGCTTTGCAAACTCGTAAGACATGAAGTTTCCCACTGCCCCAGAATCAACGTTGGATCGTGGTAAGTTTAAATCTTTGTTCTCACTCACCAATGTTGTTTGTCTGGATGGTCTCACTGGGCAAGTTGATTTGAGGTGACCGCAGTAAAGGCATAGTCATTGTTGCATACGGCGTTGACGTTCCTCAGGGGTGAGAGGAGTGAATCCAAGTTGCATTGGTTCCTCAAGGGGTGGTAAAACAGATCTGGTTTAGGGTAACTTTCGAGGAGGAATACGAGAGCGTAACAGGTTATCGATCTGAATAGAAAGTTCAATGTACTCCCTCAAGGTCCTTTCCTTGTCGCAACACGCCAGTTCCGTTTGAAGTTTCTGTGTTAGCCCCTTACGGTACAATAATTTCAGAGTATCCTCCTTCCAGTCAGTCTGGGCTGCCAGAGTTCAGAAATTCAGAGCGAAATCAGCGGCGGTTCGACTGCCTTGATTTAGAGCGAGAAGTTGCTTACCGGTACATTTTCCATCAGCGGGATGATTGAAGACCCCCTATGGAAAAGTTGCAGGAACTTTTCAAAGGTAGGGAATGAAGATTTATCTGACCTTCAAACAGCTGTGGCCCAGTCCAGTGCTCTTCCAGTCAGTAATGAGCATACAAAGGCGATCCGACTAGCACAAACAATGAGCATTGCAACAGGAAACCTTTACAACGAGAAGCACGACCATCAAATTTCTCGGGGAAAGCTAGTCTGGGACTCACGTGAGCGGTCGAAGATGGCAAGACGATAGCGGGTGCCAATGGAGCTGATGCCGAATCTTTTGGTGGCATTTGCAGACCCTGGAAGGCTTTCACCAACTCCTCGGTGAGTGTGGTCAAACGCACTAGCTGTTGGTGGTGCATGTTCAACTGTGAAGCCTGTGCTGTTAGCTCCAAGGATAACCAGGGAATGGCTGCTGGATCGTCTGGTGCCAAAGTTTTCTGTAACAAGGACACAGAGACAGAGGGATCCATGTGCAGCAGTTTATTGAGCGTTAACACAACAGGCAGGGTCAAACACCAGCAGACAGGTTTAACAGGGAAGAGGCAAATCTGTGTCGATGAACAGGTCGTGGCAGGCAGCAGACAATCAGAACGGTATAAACAATCCAAGACAGTAACAGGTAATCCAAAATAAAAGGGAAACCACTCAGAAATGTTAGCCAGGGCAAAACAAGACTTCGCAATGAGTGTTTGTTAACCAGAGGTTTATATACGGGGAATAATTGGGTTCAGGTGACAGGAACTAATCAGCCCCAGGAATGTGGCCCTATGGGAAATGTAGTTCAAATGAAGCTAGTACTCAGGAGACAGCTCCCTCTGGTGGTTCGGAAGAGGCGGAACGGGAACCTCCACCAAAACAGTCACATAAATAACATTAATGAGCCAAGCCATGATAACTGCTGAAACAAGAAAAGAAACTTCATGAGACTTTATAAGATCATCAAAAAAAACATTGTCTTTTCACATTTGTAGTTCTGCAACAATGCTTTGACCTAATAATTAAACCCATGAAATTATTAAACTATGACTAAATACGGTAATTGCATAAATTTAAATGACAAGCATTTACATGTTAATGCTGTCTTTATCATTACAGGCATTTAATAACAGGTATTATTGTCTAGTTAAAGATTTCAAATTAGTTTTAAGTAGACTAGTTAGACCCTGAGACACTTTCCTCCCCCATCTGCTCATGTGTTTAAATTAGCAGACATTATCGAAATGTCTGTACCTGTATAAATGTATTAATGTTTCCAAAAATAATTTTCAGTAAGTTCTAAGTCCTGGCATTGCTTTTAAAGTGTTACACTGAACTTTTTTATCAAATGAAATGGCAATTTAAATGGATAGTGCACCCCCTGACGTCCATTGTATGGACACACAACCAATGAGACATTTTTCAAAACATCTTTTTTTTGTGTTCCACTGAAGAAAAAGTCAAATAGGTTTGAAATGACATTAGGGTGAGTAAATGATGGAAAAATTGATTTATCTCTTTAATTTCGGGTTTAAAGCTTTAAAGTTACATTATGGAACATATTAACCCAGATATTTGTCAACTTAGAACTTACTCTGCAAATGTGAGTTTGTACAGCTCGCTTCGTGCAAAACAGTGAACATGACATAAACACCACAGAGGTTGACACTGACATTAAACATTGTCATGTGGTTGTCCCTCAAAGTACATTTGTCAAAAAGTTACTTGTCCATAGAGGAAAAAATACTCAAAATAACAAGGTTGCTGCGTCCTTCCAATTACAAACATTAGGTATCTTTATAAAGCTGACAAAGCTTACTGTTTAAAATATAGTTAATAGATTACGAGTTAGTATTAAGCAATAAAAATAGACCCAAATGAACAATAGTCTATATAACAAAATGCATACAACAAATGGGCAATAACAACATCAATGTGTCAAAAGTATTTTGAGTTTTGAACAATACTGTCAAAATCCGTGATGTATTATAACATCAGCATATTTATGCTGCAAGAGAATGTGTGGATGAATGGAATTGTTGTTTTTTTACATCACAAGCAAAATTAATCTTGGGTAGCGACTGTAATGTATTAACTTTGTGGACTGCAATTCTTGAATTGTGATGAACAGTTTGTATATATTTAGAACACCCTACAAATTCATGCTCATCAGGTTGCATAATTTAATAGAAAGTGCATTTAAATGATTCTGTCTAATCCTGAAAAACGTTGCTAGTAATCACAATTAATGTAATTACAAATAAACAGGATCAAACGCAATGTGTGTGTCTTTATGAGTTTGATTTGGGTTTGATTTTTGCTTGTTTAATGTTTTGTCCTGACACATTAAGAAATCACTAACACAGTATATGTTTTCATCATCAATAATGGACAGATTACCAGAATACAGGGCTGCAGATGCTTGAGAAACATTGCTTTTTAGGAAATTAAAATTACGAGCTTCACTGCTGTAGCCTGATGTAACGTAGAATAGGATTCTGATTGGTTAAGATTGTTTCTAAGCAATTGCTTGTTTAAACATGCACTTTAGTTGTTTCCACTGTATGTGGCAGTGAATTTGATTATACCTGTCTATATCATAAAATCTATCACAAATAAGGCTGTTTTTGGTTACATTTTCAGGTCATTTGTCCATTTGGGCAAGGCAAGTAAAATTCTCTTTCACTTGCACATCCAAAATATTCACTTGTCCCAGACCAGCATTAATGTTGAGAACTTTCACAATAACCAAGTGGTGTTTCTGTATCAATAACTGTTTGTATTTCAGCTGTAAGAGCACATATACAAGTGATAAAAAATTTCTAATGCGACTAACAGTGAAATGGTCACCCTTGAGCGCAACCACTCAAACATAATCAACCCACAGTTTGCGCATGTAACATAACAGCAGCCTCAGTTTGTTAAAATGTGTTTTACATGTTTGTTTGTTTTTTAATGAAAATACTGAATGTGTTTCTAACTACTGATTTTATTAGAAGAACGCCATGTGTATGAGGTAGTGTACAATACTATTCATAGTGTATGAGGGCATACAAGTCATTAGAGTTGGAGTACCTGTAAGCACGTAGCTATGTAAATTGCAAGCTTGTTATAGATAGTTGCTTATGGCCTAAGTCAAAATAGCCCAACTGTGAGTCCCTATGATACTCTTGTCTCTAGTTATTTTACCAGTGTTCTTCTTCAATGTTGGTGTGAAGGAATTTTTAACATTTGGCAAACATCCTTGGTTGCTAACAATAGTATTTGCACACCTAACTTCAACAAGCCAAACAATTTAACACATCGTTCATGTCCACAGCCACACAGTTATGTGCTTAAGTTTATTTATTGTAAATAAGTAACCCTGAACATGGGCAATGAAAATAGTGATTTGTTAATGTGCTGTATTTGTAGTTCAATAGTTTTGGTCCCTTTGAACCAAATAGATAGAATAAAACATTACTTATTGGTATGTCACAATGCTTTGTTTTATTTTTCGCAAACCCCTGAATCAGTTCATCTGTTGGAACCCATCAAAACCCTTTAGAAACAGGATGGAGGGAAACGAAGGTCTGCTTATAGCTTGTCCCAGAATGCACTGGTTCCCTCACAGTGACTGCAAGACAGCCCACACACTCATACTCACAAAAGAAAGAATGTCAATTTGATAGTAAAATTTGAGGATAACTGTATGTTAGCTTGACAAAGCCCAGCCTGAAAAGTGCATAATGGTTTGAAATATTTTACATTTACATTTATTCATTTAGCAGACGCTTTCATCCAAACGACTTACAAGTGCGGAATACAACAAGCGAGTCAACCTGAAGAGGCAACTAGACACAATAAGTGCTCACAATACAAGTTTCAGACATTGCTCAGAGTATCATATGCTACAACAAGGGAGAGATTTAAAGGGAAAAGGGATAGGAAATGAAGGGAAAGGATTTTTTTTTTTTATGATGAGGTTAAGTGCTCACGAAAGAGATGTGTTTTCAGCTGTCTTTTGAATATTGCCAGGGATTCTGCATTACAGATGAAGGCAGGAAGATCATTCCACCAGCATGGAGTAGTGAACGAAAATGATCTAGAGAGTGATTTTGTGCCTCTCTGTGATGGTGCCACAAGCCTTCGTTCCTTCTGTGATCGCAGGCTTCTGGTGGGAGCATAGACTCGTAAGAATGAGTGAAAGTAGGAGGGTGCTGACCTAGTGATAGATCTGTAAGCAAGCATCAAGGCCTTAAACTTGATGCGAGCAGTGAGCGGTAGCCAATGCAGAGAGATGAGGAGAGGGGTGACATGGGCTCTTTTGGGCTCGTTGAAGACGAGACACGCTGCAGCGTTCTGAATCATTTGTAGAGGCTTGATTGTGCATGATGGCAGTCCTGCCAGAAGAGCATTGCAGTAATCAAGCCTAGAAATGACCAGAGCCTGGACGAGAAGTTGTGTTGCATATTCTGTTAGAAAAGGCCTGATTTTCCTGATGTTATGTAATGCAAATCTGCATGACCGAGCCGTCTTAGCAATGTGTTCTTTGAAGGTCAGTTGGTCATCAAAGATTACTCCAAGATTTCTGGTCGAATTTGATGGAGTAATTGAAGATTACTATTGATGGTGAAATCGTGATGTAGGGTTGGATTGGCAGGGAAGACAAGAAGCTCAGTCTTTGTCAAATGAGCTGCAGATGATGTTCTTTCATCCATGCCGAGATGTCACAAACGAATACTACCGTGGATCATCTGAAGAATGAAGGAGAGCTCGTGTCGTACTAGCAATGGTAGAGAACCCTTCTGTTGATGGGGCCCAGTGATGTTGTGTATATGGAGAGGAGGTCCAGAACAGCTGATGAACTTTGATACTCCCCTCTCCAGGAACCTACCTATAAGGTAGAAGGATCTGGTGATGACGTGTCGGCGCGGATAGATCAAATAGGATGAGGACTGATGATTTTAAGTTAGCCTTTGCAATCCGTAGGGACTCAGTGACCGACAGTAGAGCCATCTCTGTTGAGTGGCCGCTCTTGAAACCGGATTGGTTGGTGTCCAATTGGTTGTTCTGAGTGAGGAAAGAAGACACCTGATTGAAAACAACTCGCTCAAGAGTTTTTGCTATGAATGGTAGGAGAGAGACAGGTCTGTAACTGTCTACAAGTGAAGTGTCTAATGTGGGTTTTTTAAGCAGTGGGGTTACCCGAGCCTGCTTGAATGCAGTAGGGAAGATGCCAGTGTGGAGAGATGTGTTGATGATGTAAGTGCTGGTGCAAGTGCAGGAGCGATGGATTGTAGGAGGTGTGAGGGGATGGGATCTAGAGGGCAGGTGGTGGGGTGGCTGTTGAGGAGAAGTTTGGAAACTTCTGTTTCAGTGAGAGGAGAGAAGGAAGACAGGAGATGTGTGTCTGTGTATGTGGTTGGTCTGGGTTCCTGTGTGTGTGGAGCTGAGAACTGGCTGCTGATGTTGGATGTTTTGTCAGTGAAGGACTTAGCAAAATCATCAGCAGTTAAAGAGGTTGTGGGTGGTGGTGGAGGGGGACAGAGAAGAGAGTTGAATGTTTTGAAGAGTGTGCGTGTGTTTGAGGTGTTGTTGATTTTATTGTGGAAATATGTGGATTTTGGAGCATGGACTTTACCAGAAAAGGATGAGAGCAGAGATTAATAGTTGCCTAGATCAGATGGGTCTTTGGATTTGTGCCATTTTCTCTCTGCAGCCCTTAGTTTGGTCCGGTGTTCACGAAGAGCATCAGATAACCAGGGATTAGAGGGAGTAGCACGTGCAGGCCTGGATGACAGAGGACAGAGCTTGTCTAGAGAGGAAGTTAAGGTGGAACATAAGGTGTCTGTTGCTGTATTCACATCCAGAGATGAGAATTGTGAGGGAGAGGGAAGGGCAGCAGATACAGCAGAGGAAAGATGAGAAGAAGAAAGAGAGCGCAGGTTTCTTCTGAAGGTGACGGGTGAAATGTTCGGAGGTGCACAAATAGGGAGTTGCAGATTAAAGGTAATGAAGAAATGATGCCAAATACCAAAATGTTGCCTGTGATACAGTTACGTGTGTAAATTAGGTCAAGTTGGTTGCCAGATTTGTGGGTGCTAGCGGTGGTGAGTCGATTGAGATTGAATAAGGCTAGGAGAGAAAGGAAGTCAGAAGCATAAGGTTTTTTCTAGATGGATGTTGAAATTCACCTTATGTGATGTCATTTGCTTGTTATTGTTAGCAGTGCCAGTGTGACTGGTACTTCTGGTACTTCTGTCACCTGAACAGAGAGATTTTAGTGGTCTAAACTGCTGGCCTGTGTGAAAAAACATGTAGAGCTCCTGAGAAACATTTAACTTGGTATATTTAAAATGTTATGGGGTTTTTTGCTCTATGACAAATTATCCATAGCAAAACAAATGTCTCATGTTACGACTGTAATCCTTGTTCCCTGAGAAGGATACAAGATGTGTGTCGTGAAACAACACTTTTGGGAATGCCCCGAGCGTAACAGTTTCAGGGAACAAGGGTTGCAGTCATAACCCAAGACATTCCCTTTTAAGGGAACTCGCTCTCATGAAATGACACTTTGGGGAACCAAATACCCACTGCGCCACACAGCCTAGAGCTTATCCTGGTGTGAAACCTGACTGGGCAGGATGAGAGGATGCAAGAACTTAGCGTGGAGGAAAGATCTAAGTTATAGAATCTTTATAAACACCCAACCAGCAGAGTCATAGACCTCCTGTAGTGGGACTCCTGACAAAAGGGCTTTAGAGAAAGCCAGAGCCTAACCTGAAGAGGCGAAGGAAAATTGTGCGCCTTGTAGGCTACAGACATTGCCTCAGCAATCCAGTTGCTAATGGTTTTGCTTAGAAGCAGGGAAACCCTTTATAGGAGACCCAAAACACACCAAAAGCTGATCAGACTTTCTCCACTGAGAGGTCCTCTGCACATAGGCCTCCAAAACCCAAACCGGGCAAAGTAATTGCAGCTTCCTATCCTCAGGAGGGTGGCCTCATCCTCCTAACGCCACAATGGAAACAAATAATTAGATGGTGTCTCCCCAAAGGTCCATCATTCAATGGTACATACATTCCACTTTAAGGGATAAAGTTTCCTTGTGGAGGGAGCTCTGGAGCGTAGAATGGTCTCAAAAACCTTGGTTGAAAGACCAGAATCTAAGAAAAGCATACAGATGCAGCCCCGGCTATGCCAGTACCATAGCATCCAACCCCAAAGGGCTGGATGCATGAGGGAGAGCCAGAGTTAACAGTAAGTATTTTCCTGGGATACACACAAATCCATTTCCACCAGCCCGAACCTCCTCCAAATCAACTCCACCATCCACATCTGCCCCCACATTCTAGTCCCCAGGGTTCTGTACATAGCTCTGAGGTATAGCAATTTGCCCTTGGACAAGAGATGTGCCAATCTGCAAAGAGTGTGTGACATCAGGCCCCCTGATTTATACAAGTGACCACCAAGGTATTAACTGTATGGACTACAACTTGATGGCCCCTGAGGTCTGGGAGGTTAGTATACATTTAGTTAGTATACATACATTTTTCCTCTTTTCATATCTCAACAATCTAAAATTTGTTTGTTGCTTTGCAACAATACAAACTTGGAAAGGCGTTATATACATTTCAGTTGTATTAAACTTTGGTGTGGCCTTTATGATTTATCATTACACACATAACTCACTCTGCCATCAACATTTACTTCTATGCTATAACACAGCTACTATAAAGGCCAATGCTGGCTAAACAGATTTGTTTTAATCAGTTGTTCTCAATTCTGGTCCTGGTGACACCCGGTACTACACATTTTGTGTGGCACCCTTCTCAGTTTATAAAATTGGTAAAGAACTGATGATTTGAATCAGGCGTGTTAAATAAAGACATGCAGTGCTGTGAATTTCGAGGACTGGAATTGTGAACCACTGGTCTAGACCAACACTAGTCCAACACTTGGATTATCATATCAAGGGTTGCTGGTCCACTGTGCGAGCAAGTTACCAATTTACACAACAATAAACCTTAGCTCACTTCCACTTGGTTTTAAGTCCCAACCACGAGCCACAAAGAAGCCCATTCACAGCAGCAGATTAGATTTTTTCATGGTGAACATAAGAGCATTCTTTTCAAAGGAAGTTCAATGTGATAAATGGTGTTGGCACAGCGCAGTGGTACCCACGTGGGGTTTGGCACCATCATCTGTTTTCATTTAGCCAGAGATTTGCTGAAGAGATTTGCAATATTGTTGCACAGAAGACATGAGAAAATACTCTCCTGGAATTGTGCAGGGGTAACGTTCTCTGCTTTATTCACCATTAATATTGTACGTTATTATAGGTCCAAAATCCTGGACATATACTGTATCTTTGTGTGTTCACAGGAAAACAAACTTACAACAGTTCTTATGCTCATCAAAGTTAATTTACTTAACGAATTTTAATTAAGTACAGCAAGTACTATGACCATACTGTACCACATTTCTCAATGTAGAAAAAGCATATTTTTTAAATTTGAGATGCTGACAGCAAACTGTACATGGGAAACTAAACTTTAATTCAGATATTTTTTCTACTGCTTCCCCTCACTACAGGCTGGCCAAAGCATTGCTTAATATATTTATAAGGAATAAAAGAGACAGAAATCATTAGTTAAGAGCAAATTTTAGGGAAAAGGGTTAAATCTCACGTAATTTTGTATCAGTAAACAAGGTTGTTATGAAAGAGAAATTAAATCAGGTACAAGTGCAGCTCTTTACTAATCCATCACACAAACTAGAACTGCAGCATTACAGCATACTATTTACACAACATGTTCAAATCACAGCCTGTGCAAACTAGAAAACAAAATAAAATGCTGTGTAAAATGCAGAAATAAACTACATTAGAGTTACATTTTTCTGTTATGCAGCGTGCAGACTGCCGGGGTGTTTTGTGGAGGTAGTGCAGTCCAAACCTCAAGACTAGACTAGTTTTAAGTTTAAATTGACGATATTTAAAGAGCAGCTCACATGAACAAACAGAAGACATACATTTAAAGCTGCAGCAAAAGGTGATTCTGCTCTTAAATGCTTTCTGAATGTGTGTGAGTCAGGAAAGAAATATTAAGATATACATCCACTTCTCCAAATAACTGATGCATAGTAAAGTAAAATAGTGCTGTCTGTTATTTGTCAATAACAGAATGTGCTTACCTCACACTGACAAATCTCAAAACTTTATACGCAGTCAATACAAACCCAATGTGCCTAAGATATTTTGGGTGAAATCTTAGTAAATTGAATAACATGAAATTCTCTTGTGATGTTGCTTTAAATAATACCTTCAATCCCTCATTCTTCACATAATGGCATGCTTTTACACTTCAGGCACAACATTAAACTTTCATCATCAATTAATTAAGGGTTAAAGGTTAAATAAACTAAAGAATTTTTGAATACATACATACAAAAATAAAATATTACATACAGGAATGACTGCTGTTGTGCAGAACACTAGGCATTTATTACACCTTCTAAAAATAACCATGTGCATGTGTTTATCTCTATTAAAGTGTGCAGTCCATACCTCTGTCTTTTATAAACCTTCCAAATTAGGGATAATATACATAACCATAGAAGTTTACCCATTTAACCTTATATAAATTTACCAGGGTAGACTAATCATAGTTTTTACCAAAATATCAAGTACCATATTTAGTATATTTTTTCTTATGCTGTTTATAGCCTTTATAATAAGAGTAGTTAATAATAGTTTTACAGTTTATAGTTTATTCATCTTTGTTAACGTTAGTTAATATAAAGTTGTTCATTGTTCATCCCTTGTGCATTGACTAATCTTAACAGATGAACAGGCTACAACATTTTTGTACTAAATATAGCATTTTTTCAAACTGCAACAGTTTCAGAATCGTTTTGAGCTTTAAAACGACAATAGAGGTAAATGAAGTTTCCGAAGTTTTACGATGTACGAATTAATATAAAAATGTTTTGTCACGTAATCTAAAAACATGCCTCATTTGGAATCTACCTAAAAGCATTATTCTATATTATCCTAAAACAACCTGACAATAGGTAACAATAGGTATGTAAAAGTACAATGAGGTAGAAACAGCACAGTTTCACTTTATCATTGTTACCATGGTGAATTTTTATAGGGGTTTCATAAGGGTTTTATAAAGGCAACCCATCCTTGCACCAAATTCCATATACGAAATTTTATAACGTGTAGGCACATACATAATATATATATATATATCGCCTATATACTATGTCTGCATATATACAGCCTATACCGAACAGATCGTTCGTTCAAAATCTGCCAAAGGCAATGACAGCGGACTGCAACATTAGGTTATCCGAGGTTCAAAAAAGCAATAAATAATCAACAACAATAACAGACATTTGCAATATAATCATTCATATAAATAACCATATATTCAACTTACTTGGTGGTGCTTATGTGCTTTTAGCCTACCACGTCAGACTACGGATGATATTTCCACAAGTTTATATCGGAAGTTATTCACGAAGAAGTGGTTTTATAAGATCCCAAAGTCCAGCGAGTCGATACTGAGATAATACAATGCTAAAAGTCATATAGTCGACAAAAAGCACTCTGTCAAAAGTCGCCAAAGTTATCTCTGCTGTTCGTCCAACATCTGCTCGAAATGTTAGTTTTGAAATCCGCACATTCCAATCCATCAGATTTTTACCAGTGCCTAGAACATATAGTTGCTACCTTCTCTGCTATTTTGCCTCTCTTGATACACTTCAGTCCATAGGAAGCGCCTCACATGTGATGCATAAAAGAGATGAATGATGGAGAGTTCAGCCTCATAACACTACAGCAGGTTGGTTCGCACACACACACTACCATATTACTGCTACTCGGAATGCAGTTGACAGTATCGATGTACAATTCGCGAGCAAACCGTTTTTTAGTTAGTCGGCCGAACGTATGTGCCCAGCGATTGAGAACTCAGTACATCTATCCTTTGTAGATCTATTCGGTACTGTATTTATTATAGAAATAAACAATTATAGAATAAACGACAAAAAAAATTCTGACATTAAAATGAAGTTTCCGATTCGTTACAATGTATTGGACTTCTGAATGCCAGTTTTTTTTTTGTGGAGTACGCAGTGTAGTACCGCTGCGCACTGAAGCTGTTCTTAAGCACTATTGAACCCCTTCCAGACTCCTTCAAACCCGGAATGTTCTTTTTGCAGAAATTTGAACTGAAAAAAAATTTGCTTTGTACATTTTGAGATATGCATTCTTTGTCTTATATTTAAAGATTGTGTGCTGAAATAGTGCTGCGTTGGCTTTATGACAACATACGTGTCCCTCTTAGCGCCTTCTTGTGGTTATGTAAAAAACGTCAAAACTTCAGTATACTACGACACATTTAAATTATAAATCAATTATCTTTTCGCCGATTTAGTTTGTAAATGTAATTTTCATTAGGTAAACGTGACTGTAAAACTGATGACTGTAAAACTATTTTTGTTATCACTGTGACGCTGTGGGTGAATATTAGAATTTACCTCGTTTCTTTTAAAGGGTGGTTCAGGGTGATCAAAGAACCTATAGAAACTCGTTCCTTCTAGCTTACACGTATAGCTGCAGTGATGCAGCAGATAATAGTTTTATTAATAAAATTGATGCTAACCCTACAGAAATGCAGACATTTGAATGTGTTCAAACATTTCAATATTAGGGTTTGAACTCCAGAACACTAATATGTATTCTAAGAAAATATAACAGGTTGTTATTTATGATTAAATATAAAAAACTAGTTTTGGCTGCATAAATAATAGCTTTGGCTGCAGCAATGTATCTTTAAACATTAATGGCACCTGATTTGTACTGCAAAATATTTTAGTGTAAACACATTAAGATTATAGGCTGCGTATGCTGTTATGGAAAAGAACCCTACGTGTGAACCATATGATGTTACCGTTTTGCTTTCACCATAAAAGTAACACTAAATTGGTTCATGTTCTCACATCTGTCTCCTCCTGATTGAGACATCTGTAGCAACTTTACAATTCTCTGAGGAAATCAAGTCTAGTTTCTCTTAAAACTTTTATACTTAAAATTACATGCTGAAAAACTGAGACATTTTATGAACTATAAAGTTACTTTGTTACTTTGATCTTCTGTTTAAATTGTGTCCTTTAGTACCCGAAAGGAATAGTTCGCCCAATAATGAAAATTTAGAGGCTATTTAATTGATCTCATGTTGTTCAAACCTGTAATGGCTGTCTTTGCTCTTTGGAACCAGAACACAGATTAACAACGTTTACAATGGCAGTGAATCTTAAAGTTTCAAAAGAACACTTTTTTTTAAAGTCCATTTTAAGTGGCACATCCAGATGCCAGTTGGTGGTATGAGAACTGTGACTTACAATAGCCACATCCACATGATCAGCTCCTATGATCAAACATACAACTTAAGTTTGATCCAAATGGCTCAATGCATGTAGAATATATGAGACCATTATTGCCTCGCCATGGCAAACACCATTCAATATATTAAAAATATTTTAAACTTTAAATTTAAATTTAAACTTACTACGTTAAACTCTGACATGCTTCCTTTTGTCAGTTGGTGGCGCTATGACTGTGACTCACAATAGCCACATCTATGCCATCAGTCCCTTGATCAGTCTGGTTGAAATCACTCAATGCATGCAGAAGGTATGAGACACTTCCTGTTTTCCTGTTTTGCCATAAATATATTGCCTCGCCATGGCAACACCATTTAAGATATTAAAAATCCCTTCACAATTTAGCGTCTTAAATGTCTTGACAAAATATTTGTCAAGTTCTGTGACAATCCTATAAATCCCCTAGGAGGAGCATTTAAAAGTTCAGAGCCTGTTTGTGCCAAATGTAATGCCATTTCAAGCATGTTAAGCACCTGAAATACACCCAGATATGGTTTTAAAGTTTGACACATTGCCATGGCAACAATTTTTAAGATATCACAAATCCTTTAATGAAAAAAAATGTATATCAGTCATGCCTCTACATTCTGATCAAGCCTGAATTGACTTGGCTAAATGTACTTTGGACAACAAAACTGCAGACAGGTAGAGGATGAAAACGATTCTTCACTGAACGAGATGACCGCCAACTCACTTGAATGTCAGTCAAAAACTGCAGAATGACTTCAAGTGACCTACAAAAAGAATGGCAAATAGCAGCTGGGGTGAAATGCACGATAAGGAACGTTTCGAAACAGGCTCCTAAAGGCAGGACTGAAGTTGTGCAAAGCTAGAAAAAAGCCCTTCATCAATGAGAAGCAAAGAAGAGCCAGGCTGAGGTTTGCAAAAGAACATAAGGATTTGACCGTGAAGGACTGGAGTATGGGTGAGTCCAATTTTCAGCTTTGCCCAACACCTGATTGTCTTTTGGTTAGACAGACCTGGAGAGGTCTGCATGTATATGTGTATATGTGTGTGTGTGTGTGTGTGTGTGTGTATATATATATATATATATATATATATATATATATATATATATATACACACACACATATATATGCATAGGACATAAGATATAAGATAGATATCTTATATTTTATGTCTTCTGTGTGCATTGAGTGATTTCCATGAAACTTATGCTTGGTGTTACAGGCTAATCACAATGATGTGGCTATTGTATGTCACAGTCATAGTGCCACCAGCTGGCAGCAGAAAGTGTGTATTTACAAAAGACTTAGACAAAAGTCTTGAAATAGTCCTCAATTATTTTCAGAATTACATGCATGTGTCAACTATGAAATGTTTTCTGAGAAGCACCAGGTGGTGAGGCGCCATAGTGCTTGGGCCCATCATCACTGCAAAAACGTTAAAACTATGTTGGTCAAAGTATGTTGGTTGATATCTTGAACGGTGTTACCAAGGCGATCAATTTAAGGCAATAAATAGAACAGGAAGTGTTGAGGACTGATCACAATTATTGACAACAGTTATTGAGACTATAGTCATATTCTCAGCATTGTGTTTTAGCAACACACTTAAACTCAGTTTACTCCAAAAGAACTGGCCATGTCATTTGTGTAGTTTAAGGAATTTCTTATAAATGTGCTTACGAAATGGCAAGTATTGATTTAAATAATGGTTTAAAAAGAAAAGTGTTTGGTTATTTATGAGGCAGAGTAGTAATAAGAATAGCAATAATATGAAATACAACAAAACCAGGTTCTCTAAAATGTGAGAGCCAGATGTTATTTGACTCTGTCTCATCTCAAATGAACTTGGACCAGAGGGTATTACAAACTCAAAGATCAGATATTTTTGCCTCAGCTTTCAGAGCCTAATCTATGTGTGGGCACATATACATGAAAGAGCATAAAACTAAGTGGTAGAAAAGCAAAAAACAGAGGCAACCCACACAAGTTGCAATGTGCAGCACAACGTTACTTAAAAATGCTTGTTCTCTCTCGCTCTCTCTTTATCTCTGCTTAGTGGATATCCTGCAGTTACAAACACAAAAAATTTTGGATATTTTAAAGATCTAAACCAACGGATCGCCTAACAATAAAGGAAAAATATGGTACTTTGCTCAGTTTTATCATATTCAATTCAATTTTATTTATATAGCACTTTTTGCAATGTTGCATTTCTTCAACGCAGCTTTACATATAATTAACATAATTACAATAAAGAACATGTCATCTAAATCAGTTATACTTGTCAGGAATCCTAACTCCTGATGCAAAAGGGCTTTTTAATGTTAACTGTAACAAAGCAGCGGTGCATTTTATCATGACATTAAAATTATACTAGATAATGCTTAATTTTATGATAAGGATTTATAACCTTTAAAAAAAACGATCAAATTTTAAAAAGTATGTGAGGAGGGTTTAAGGCCCATTCATACCAAGGATGAAAATGATAACTATAAGACTGTTACCATTTGATTGAACCTTTAATCATTCAAAACAAAGTAAATGAAAGTAAATGAATGAATAAAGACAATATTGCCCATTGGTATAACAATGTAGGTATAATTGGTATAATCACTAAACGCTGTCTGTTTCCAATATTCTGAACACAACCTGTATGTCAAAACTGCAAAGATTCAGACTATTACAAATCTAAGTAAATGTAAAACAGTTTTCCAGAAAAAAAATTAAGAAATTGATCTTAAGAAGCTCCCAAGAAACCTGAGACATTCTGCCTCCAAGTCTTGTCATCTCAGCCATTCAATGGACCCTGGACAAAAAGATCACCAAGGCCAACCTCACCTCACCAATGTATCCTTGTTATGTCTCTAAAGTGACATTTATAAAGGGATGAGACATTTTAACATAAAATAAACACCTATGTCTTTTAACCCTGTTAGTGTAACCGTTACAGACTCTTGTGTTTTGTTATGTTGGTTTTTCTGGTTTGTTTTGGTTTAGTTTCTGTTTTTTGGTTTTACTTCCTGTTTAATCATTAGTTTCATTGTTATCACCTGTTTGCCCCTTATCAGCATCTCTATTTAAATTCTCCCTTTTCCTATTATCATTTAGTTATTGTTTCTGTTCCTGTGTGTGATTCTGCTTCTGGTGGATTATAATAAAGGGTCTGTTTGGATATTCTTCGTTCTGCTCCTTCGTCCGTCTTCCCGTGTTCCTTCAGCCTGGGACACAAGGAGTTTCAATAAAGAGAAAGAACATTTATTTACATTGAGGTTTACAACATAAAATAATTTTAATCAATTAACGAGGAATACAAAAACAAAAAACAAACCAGGAAACAGGAATGTGAGCAGAGCTAAATAATTTAGGAACTGCCCCATACCAGAGAACATAAAGGTTGTGGTTGCAGTGCAGTGGCTAAAGGGCAACAAAGTAGCCAATAGTTGGCAGTTTAGGAAAGGTGTGGTTTGTTAGATAAAATGGCCTTATTAACTTTGCAGATTGTTTACATGCACAAACGGCATATAACACACTAAAGAAAGGTACAATTAAAACATGCATAATAGGAGAGTAGCAACTCAGTGCAAGTCTCATACTACTACTGTTCATGTCTATAATAAATGCTGATACTTTCAATATTGGCATTCAGATTTGAGGAAATCTCTCAGTTCCTCAGGATTATTAACATGAATTCACTCCATAGACCCTGATCCTAAATCAGATAAACCACTGTTTTACATATTCTGACCTCCACCAGTAAACAGCAGAACTGCTCTCAGATAAGCTCTGGCTGGATCATAGCTTTGCCTGGGGTGAATTGATAAGGCCATGTGTAATGGGAGAGATGGCTCCCAGTGTTAAGGACAGCAGCAGGAGGGAAGGTGGCTCACAGGCCAACATGCTTCTATTTCAGTGGGGCAGGGCATAGCAGGGGTACCAAATCATGATGAAATGGTTGATACTTTGCTGAGAATATCAATAAACAATGGCTCATAGTCATATTAATAGTATTAGGTGATTGTGTGTATATGTGTGCATTTCTAATCATTAGAATGTTGGTAATAGGTAAGGAAAGTTAGAAATCTAAAAACACAACACTTTTACTTCATATAAATACAGTACCTCAATTTCCATACAAAAGAACAAATGGAGACAATTCGCCATTCACGAAAGTACTATAAGGCATACTTGTATGTTTGATTTGGCATCAAAGTAGTAACAATTTCTAAACTGACAAGACTTTTAAATCGCTCTAGCGATTTAATTTATTAATTTAAATTTGGTATTAAAATGGCCCACCTATACAATTTGAAAGGACAGTATGGTGTTATAGTAGTAAATTATGTATTACATTAAATATAGCACGTCAACAAAGCGCATTATTGCTCTTATCTGAAGAGTAAACAGCAATTTTCCCTGCTTTACTTGTGCATAACACTACTGCCACTCAGTGGTCCAAGTTGATATAAAACTACCATTTAAACGTTTAGGGTGTCTAGGTTTTTATAAAGCCAGTGCTAAAATATAGCATCAAGTGCCAATTATCAGGGACCAAGCAAGTTTGGAAAAATGGAAAACAGGCTGGTGGTCGCCCCCCCTTTTATCATAAAAGGTCTGAAACTTACATTTATGCATTAGGTAGACACTTTTATCCAAAGCAACTTACAGTGCATTCAAGTTACACATTTTTCTTAGTACATGTACTCCCTGGGAATCAAACCCATGACCTCTTGCGCTGCTAACGCAATGCTCTACCACTGAGCTACAGGAGAACTTAGCATATGTTGGAATGTTTTGTTTTCCACAGGAAAACCTTTTGGAAGTTGAACTGTTTTGTACACAAAATATATGTATTTTGGTCATAATGGGGCACACCTGACAAATATTAAAAAAAAATATATGTGCTAAATGAATCAACACATCATGGTTATTTTGATAACCTTTTGTCATGAGGGTCTGGGGATGATGTATTACATTTAGGCATTTAGCAGATGCTTTAATCCAAAGCGACTTACATTTTGAGAAAACAATGAAGCAATAAATCATAAGGGGGCAATAAAATGAGCCTTACACAGTTACAGTTACCAAGATTACAACATTTCAATGCTTGATAGAGATGATAACTGCTTGGAGTGTTAGATCATGAAGAGACGAGGTCTCTGAAAGTGTCAGCTTAGAAAGAGACTGAGTACACAGAAATCTAACTAAACTACATATATCTCTCTGCCTGCTCAAGCATTTGGCATACTTTCTAGTTCCCGGTGCACCATGTCTTGTTTATAATTTCTTAACAGAAACATAGGAGGTAGTTCAGCCTTGCATAAAACTTTGATTATGTTACACAACATAAAAAGAAAAGAATGGAAATGTATAATACTACTTATGTCCCCACATTCCCCCTTTAATCATATCAAATATTTGATTAAATAGACTGATTAAATGCAAGCAAACTTTCATAATTATTAGTTTGGATGGCGCCAATCCATGCTCTTAAAAGAACAGATCTTCTCTCTCATACTGCATACCAGTGTCAGCTGAGGAGATGTGTAAAGTTAATTGTTTTGTTTTGGCAAAGCAACGGCACTCTTACTGTGATGTAATGTACAGAGTGTAAACATAATACTTCAAATATATATTTCCATGTTAATTTTTGTTTGTAACCATGTACAGATCTCAGTTTGGCATCCATTACTTTGCTCATCTGCTGTTGTATACAGGAGACAATGCATGGTCCAAAAAGACAAAAGAGGAGCAACATATATATATATATAATACAGGCACCAACATTGAGATCAAACTACCCCATCCTCCAAAGAGGCCATCAAATAACCCTTCCATTCCTTGCCTATATTGTTAAACATCTATCTCTGCAGATTGTGTAACTTTGTCATAATCTTGACATGAGGTGCACAGACACCTCATTTATCAGCAAGTAAATAATCCATTTGGTTTTGGAGAGCCATTTTGCTGGTAGCATGTCTTCCCGATGCTTGTAAAGCCTTATTGGTATAATTAGTCATTCTTTGTTGATTGTAATGTAGATAATTTATCCACTCAGTATTTCTGTTTGATATAACCCATATTAAAATCCACTTGCAATTTCATTATGAGCTTTAAATTCATTAGGGATACCTCTGGGTTGTCCTATAGCATCTATAAACACAGTAGGATCTTTAGGGATGGCAATAGCACACTGTGCTGTTTCATGGTGCTTTTTTTTTGGTTTTATTAACCAACCTAACAACAGAAATATCTTCTATATTTACTGCACATAAAAATGTGCAGTAAATGCATTAAATTCAGTCGAAGACATAAACTCAAGGCATTGTACGCTTGTATATCCCCCTGGCAAAGGACCCACAAGTTTAAATGTTTCCTGTACCTCTTTGTAATGGCTCCCCCATGTATAGGGACTATTAATCAATGTCTTAGAACCTGGAAGTTTCTGACATATAATGCAATTCCCTAAAAGGGCAGTTGTCACTGTGTAAATCTTGTAATGCCACCAAGAATTTCCACTTGCTGTTATCAGTAATGGATCGTTAACTAGAGAGAGCTGAGTCTCCCCCAGGACATTTAATAGTGCCAAAATTATTGTGACCATTTTGTACTAGTTGGATTTAACTTAACATGTATAACTTGGCCTGTATCAGAGATTCAATGTGTAGTTTCTCCCGTGTAACAGAAAATACCAGAATAATTGTTATCAGGTATTAACGTAATCTCAGCCTGTGTCAATTAAAAATGTAATTTTATGCCCATCAATCAAAACTGTGGCATAAAACCCATCAGGATGGTGGTCAGGAGAGAGGAGATTTATTTTTTTAAGTTCAGACTTGTGTCAGGTGTTCATGGAAAAGGTTTTAAGCTGTTTCTTGAATATAGTGAGGGATGCAGCAGATCAAACAGAGTTTGGAAAACTATTCCACCAGCGAAGGATTGTGAAGATGAACCAGTGAGCAAGTGATTGTGTGTCCTTTGAAGAGGGTATTACAAGGCAAAATTCTTTCGATGACCATAGGGTCTGGAAGGGGTGTAGATGTATATGAGTTTGTGAAGGTAAGTTGGTGCAGAGCCAGTAGTTTTGTATGCAAGGGGTAAAGGCTTGAATTTGATGCATGCTGCAACTGGTTGCCACTGAAGGAAATCAGGAGAGGTGTGACATCGGCTTATTTGGGTTCTTTGAAGACAAGTGGAGCTGCTGCGTTTTGAATCAGTTGTAGTGGTTTGAGTACCCATGCTGGAAGACCAGCCAGCAGAGAATCGCAGTAGTCCAGAATAGAAATAACAAGAGCCTGGACAAGGAGCTGTGTCGCATGTTCAGTAAGATAAGGACTGATTTTCCTAATGTTGTATAAAGCAAATTTACATGAGCATGTTGACATGCTCATGATCAAGCACACTTGACAGTGTGGTCACAGACTGTCAGCTGGTCGTCAAAGACTATGCCAAGACTTCTGCCTGTTCTTTTTGGTGTTAAGGTTGTAGAGCCTAGTTGGACTATGACATTGTGCAGGGCAGTAGGGTGGGAAGTTCAGTATTGGCTGGATTAGGTTGTAGATGGTGTTTTCTCATCCAAACCGAGATGACGTGTGCCACTACTGTGTGATCATCAGGTTGGAAGGAGAAGAAGATATGGGTGTTGTCGGCATAGCAGTGATATGAGAAGCCATGTGACTGTATAATAGAACCTATTAATGTTGTGTAAATGAGAACAGAAGTAGTCCAAGGACTGATCCTTGAGGGACCCCCATGACCATATTATGTGGTTTGGACAGCTCACTTCTCCATGACACCCTGAAGGATATCAGAGAGGTAGGACTGAAACCACTGGAGTGCAGTTCCTTTGATCCCCAGTGAGGAAAGACTAGTAAGAAGGATCTGGTGATTGACCATGTCAAAGGCTGCAGACAGATCTAGTAACATGAGTATAGAGGATTTGGACTCCGCCTTTGCTGCCCTCAAGGCTTCGGTGACAGACAGCAGCACAGTCTCTATGCAGTGGTTGCTCTTGAAGAGGAAAGTTCTAAAGAGTTTGCGAGTATCAGATGTTCTGCTGACCTTGGTGGTGTAGCATGAGGTTTTTACATTGGTGGAAAAGGAGAACAGTAGTGAGTGATGCTTACTGAGGTCAGCAGGGTCTTTGGTTTTGCACCATTTTCTCTTAGCCTCTCTCAGAGTTTTGTCCGGTGTTCATGCAGCCAGGGATTGGAGGGAGTAGCACGAGCTGGCCTGGAGGAGAGAGGACAGAGGTTGTATAAACAAGATGTCAGTGTTGAGCAAAAAGTATCCATGGCAGTGTTCACATCCAAGCATTACAAGTTTCATGTGATTCAGATGAATGGGCTGAGATAAGTTCAATAAAGAAATTTCTTCGAAAAGGAGAACTGTGGGAAAACTTTATCGCTAAACATAAAAAGGAGATATACACTACCTAATGTTTAAAGCAAGAACTGTGAAGAAAAGTTTTGATTTTATCACACACGATTGCAAATTTATTAGCAAAAATATAAAATTACTTACTATAACACCACTGTGTTGCCAATTTTCACAAAATTTGGTTTTCACACATATTTAGTTTTAAATGGTCATACATATGTCAATTTTTGTAATTAAACAGTAATGAAATTGAAGATACTCATTTTTAGTGGAAGCATTCTGGATTAAATCAAATTAATTATTATTTTTTTATTGTAGTCCACATGGTTGTGGATATATTGACCAAAATGTGTAGTGGGTGGGCATGTATGTATCAAATGTCCCTGACTCTAAGGGCTCAAAGGCAGGACTCCTAAGAGATGTAAAGACCAAGAAGAGATTTTAAGAGGGAATTAAGCATGTCCTTGGAAGGTTCGACCTCCTAACACCTCTGAAGACTCTGTCATTCCAACCTCTTCTGTAGAAAAGTAAGCACAGATCTGATAAGGCATGTCCATGGGTCTTGCCCCGGGGAAGAATACCAGTCCATTAAAAGACGCTACTTCAGCTAGAGGGGCTCTAGCCTGTGTGATAGTGTTTACAAATACCAGTAGTAAAACACCCAAGTCTTCCATGTCTGGTCCAGAGACCAGACATAGAGGTTCCAGAGATCTGACCTAGGGTGCCAGATCATGTCCTGCCCCTGAGAAAGAGGGTCCTTCCTCAGGGGAATCCTCAGAGACTTCAGACCTTTGATAACTCAATAGGAGGAGGTGACAGGCAAGCTGAGACATGGAACAAGAATAAGTACCACCCTACTGATTTGTATACACCATTGTCGCCGTGTTGTCCATCCAGATTAACACATGCTTGCCCTGGATCACCAGCTGCAGCCTCTACAGGGCAAGCAAGACTTACAACAGCTCCTTGCAGTTGATGTGCCAATGCAGGTGAGAACCTGTCTTGGAACTTGATACTGCATGCCTGTTGCATATGGCACCCCAGCCTTTGCTGGATGCATCTTTCATAGCATCTCCAGACACATTCTTTGTCTGACCCAGGCTGAAGGCGCAACAACACATCAGAGTGATGGCCACCTAATATGTGCTGCAGCGCTATGCCCACATCGAGCTCTAATCAATCCAAGTGTTGAGAACCACATCCCTGTTCTCGAGAGTGGCCCAATATGAGCCAGTTGTCAAGGTAGTTGAGAATTTGTAGGCTGTTCCCCCTCAAAGGGGAGAGAGCAGCCTCTGTGACCTTGGTAAACATGTGGTTGGGGAGAGGAACAGACTGAATGAGAGGATCCTGTACTGAAACATTCGACCCTCTAAAGCAAATCAAATAACATGTCTGAAAGTACATGTCCATGGTCTATGGCCATAAATCTAGATGCTGCACACACAAAAGAAAGTGGTTCTGTAAGAGCATCTTGAGGGGAATGCCGATTCAGGATATGGGAAGAGTCTGATTCAGGATATGCAGATCTAGTACTGGTCATAACCCACTGTGGGAAGTGGGACGTGGTTTCGTTGTCACTGCCGGCGGAGAGTCAGGTTTGGAGACAAAATGGTTAAGGGAAACTCCTTCCTCGTAATGAACCCTAACAGCTGTTCTTGTTTTGCAGTAAGTCGAAAGACAGGTTAAAATGGGGCTGCAGCAGAAGGTCGGGGTTGAGGAATGGAGCCAACAGTGGTCAGTGGTTGAGACAGTGGGATTTGGTGAGGAGCAAACAAAGGGGGCTGTCTCTGGGGCTTGTACCATGGGGTACGACCATGACAAGGCAGGATGTGCTTAATCACATCCATCTGTTACTTCACCATTAAAAAAACTGGCGGGCAAAATCTTCAACAGTGTTGCCAAATAGGCCACCTTGAAAGATTGGAGCATTAAAAAAAAGTGTACTTTCCTTGCATCTCATATCTCAGCAAGGTTTAGCCATAGATGTCCCATCTGTACCACCATGGTTGACATTGTTCAACCCAACACCTGCACCATGGCTTTCGTCATCCTCAGGGGGTCTGTTGCTGTGTCTCACTGCTTGTACGAACAGCTTACAAGCAGTGAAGGGTGCCTTCTATATTGCATGATTTTATGAACTTGTCATGCACTTCCAGAAAGAAAGGAACCAGGGTGGTGTGCAGCTGGGAGTTGTGTCCTAAATCCAGGAACCAATTATCCAGCTGCGAGCTGGATGGGTTGAGGATTCCACTCCAGCCCAAAGTTAGTGGCCTGGGAAAGTATGGGCAAGACTTCTGTGTCTGCCTCAGAGACCACCAATGCACTCAAGGGCGCCAGCATCCCTGAGTCACTTCCATCAGATAGAGTCAGCCATAGGGCAGTCCACACTTTTCTTCTGGAAACTCAATGGGCCCTGACGAGTATGCAGGGCAATGGATGACCTGTGGGGTCTTACCCGGCAGAAGTGCATCCATTGTATCTCTCAAATCACCTTTAGGGCTTGCTGACACACCTGTGAATGGCCACAGCAGAAGGGCTAGCACAGGGAGCAACCAAAGTGGTTCTTTGCTTCTTGCAGAAGTTGTAAGGCATTGTAAATCCAATCAACAGTGAAGCAAAGCAAGCAAATATGGATTGGCTCCAAAGAACAAATCTGAATAAGTGGTGCATGCCATCTCCCTTTTATACCAGGACATCTGGGATGGAGATTGGCATGCAAATTCCACTTGCCAATTCCTATTGGCACTTATTTTTAAGACCAAATTTTATTGCTGTTTTATATAAAGCAAGTCTGCTGGGCAGGCCTACAAACAAGGCTAAAAAGATTGCGCTGCCCAGCATTTTCCTTACAAATGCTAATCACTCAGCAGCAAAACAGAAGAACTAGATCTGATCATGTCGATGAAAAAAAAAAAACAATAAAAGACTGCTAACATAACATCATTATATCTGAGACCTGGCTCCACTCTGGGATTTCAGATAAAACTATCATGTTAGCAGACCACACAGCACATTGGGCCAACAGAAACAGTGTCTCCAGTAACAGCAAAGGCAGGGGGATGATCATTTACTCTAATAATAAGTGGTGTTCAAATGCTACTGTCACAGACAAGCACTGTTTGCCACATCTGAAGTACATAACACTAAGATGCCGGCCCTTCTATCTACCGGGGAAATTCACTGTTGTTATTGTTATGGCTGTGTACATTCCACCAACACTAAACAAGCACTGGATGTTCTGGTTATGGCTATCAACAATCTGCAGACTACTTATCCTGATGGCATTCTTATAATAGTGGAAGACTTTAATCAAGCCAATCTAAAAACTGTTCTTCCTAGATTGTATCAGCATATTACATGCTAATGTCTTGGATCAGGTTTACAGCAACATAAAGGACGGATACAAAGAGGACTACACATTTACAGTCCTGTCCTATCTACAGTTCTGCATTGATAATGTCACAGCTGAGAAACAAAACAATTGCTATCCAAACAACAAACCATGGATGGCACAAGAAGTTACGCACCATCTAAGAGACCGTGACTCAGCCGTCAGGTCAGGTAATGTCAAACTGTACAGTACAGCCAGGTCCAACCTGAAGAAGAGCATCAAAGAGGAAAAAGCAGACTACAGGCAGAAAATTGAAGGCCACTTCAGTGATAGTGACCCCCATCTAGAATGGCAGGGTATCCAACATCTCACAAATTATAAAAGCAACATGAGTCCAGACAACAGTAGCACCAGTGACTCACTGGTGGAGGAACTAAATCTTTTCTTTGCCCACTTTGAAGCCAATGAGATTGGGTCTTTACTGTTACCATCCACCGACAAACTGGCACCTTCTGTGAGCACAGCAGAGGTCAGGAATGTGCTCCACAGTGTCAATCCCAGGAAGACGGATGGTCCAGATGGACAGATGGCACTCAGAGACTGCAGAGATCAGATGGCACTCAGAGACTGCGCAGATCAGATGGCAGGAGCTTTTTGAAGCATCTTCAATCTCTCCTTGTCAACATGCACTGTCCTCAACTGCCTCAAGTCTGTCACCATTGTGCCTGTCCCCAGGAGAACAACTATCTGCAGCCTCAATGATTATAGGCCTGTGGCTCTTATCTCCACTGTGGTGAAGTGTTTTGAGAGGTTGGTACTCAGACACATCAAATCATCAGAACCCCCACCCTGGATCAACATCAATTTGCATACAGAGTTAAAAGATCAACTGTTGATGCCATCAACACAGCTCTCATATGTTAGAATGCTGTTTGTAGACTTTAGCTCCGAAATTAACACTATCATCCCCAGCAGAATGGTCACCAAACTGCTCAATCTGGGAGTCAGCGATTACATTTAGACTGTCAGGCTGGGGAACCATTACTCAGCTTTCAGCACTGGAACCCCACAAGGTTGCATGCTGAGTCCTCCGCTCTACTCGCCATACACCCATAACTGCACACCAACCCACAACCCACTAACACAATAATTAAATTTGCATATGAAACCACTCTGGTGGAGTTAATATCAAATGGTGATAAGTCTGCCTACTGGGAGGAGGCTGTACTCTCACAATGCTGAACCAATAACAACCTGGCACTCAATACCTCCAAAACAAAGGAACTCATCATCAATTTCCAGAAACAGAAGGAGAAACCAGCCCCTCTGTACATTGGGGGAGAAAACATTGGGGTCACCCTCTCCACTCCAGAAAGGTGCAGAGGGTGACCACCTTTAATTTTCTCTGCACAAACATCTCCCAGGAGCTCACATGGACTGTTAACACAACATCCCTGCTGAAGAAGGCACAGCAACGACTCTACTTTCTGAGGATGCTGAGGAAAACCAACCTGTCCCAGCAGCTGTTTGTGTCTTTCTACCACTTCTCAGTTGAAAGTATACTGTCCCATAGCATTCTAGTGTGGTATGCTGGCTGCACTGTGACTGAGAAAAAGCTCTGCAGTCATCAATTCAGCACAGAAAATCACTGGTGCACAGCTGCCTTCACTTAAGGACATCTACAGCACCAGATGCATCCCACGGGCCAGAAATATAATAAAGGACTTCTCTCACCCTGGGAACCACCTCCTTATTATATTGCCTCAGGAAGACGCTATCGGTCCCTCAAAACACGCACCTCCAGACTTCTGAACAGTTTTTACCCATGTGCCATCGCAGAACTGAACTCCAGTTAATGGAAGACATATCATGCAATCCAAGTTTCAGATAATTTGACAATTTTACACCACTACAGCTATATTCCCCTAAACACGCCGCTGTCTTCAGATTTATTTTTTAATATATTTGTTTACTTATTCTCCCATTTTGTATGTATTCTGCCATTTGTATATACATCTGTTAACGTTTGCACAGTTTACTTCTGATTCAATATTAGTGTTTACATTTGTTGCCTACAATTGCACTATTCTAATTCAATACTAGTGTTTACATTTGTTTACATGTACATTTTGTATTGTGTACATGTGCACTTTAATGTGAGTCACAATTCCGTTGTACAGCTGTACAATGACAATAACAGGTATTCTATTCTATTCTATTCTATCAGTTTAAATCATTTTTTAATAATGTGTTTAATACGAAGTAGCACTGATCAAACCAAAAATATATTTATAACATTTTATCTCAATCTCCACTAATATAATATAATCAGCTGTCAAGAAATAATAACTAAATTACACAAAGTAAATAAAACAAAACAAATAAACAATGAATAAAGATCCCTCTTAACCAAAGGTAACATAAATTCTAAACTAAACCAGTGGTTAAGGCTAAATAGGTGACATACCCATTACACCTACACAGAGCAACATCTAGATACTAACCATTATCATGCTCAGAAGACTTTTTTCTTGACTTCACAAACTTGTTCCTTCAATCCATTAACTGCTGTGCATTCACACCAAAAATACATATTGTTTCTTTATGCAGTGCCTGAATCCTGTTTTCAAATTGCTGAATACATGTTTATATATTTTGAAAGAATTCTTGGGTGCCATATTTATTTACCTGCTTTACCTTGTTAAATTCTACATCAGTTTGTTATTTGCAAAGTGACCTGCCTTTAATTTTATTAGCAGGGATGGCTGAAAGCTGTCAAGATGGTTTAAAACTGATGGATAAAATTGTCTTCTGATTTTAGGAAAAATAGGTGTGTGCACTGTCTGTACATTTTACAAACTCTGGAACAACTGAACTTTGTGCTTTAATAATAATGCAGGATTTCTTTGACACAATCCGTTTTTCAATACAGATTTGTAAGTATTCAAGACATTTTCCCACGTCACACTGGATGCCCAAAAAATTAAAACTTACTGTGGTTTATCCACTTCAAGCTAAGCATGACAGCAAACCCACCACCCCAAGTTTGGTTACTTATTTTATATGCTAAGTGGTTAGCTGATTACAACACAGTGTTTAATAATAAAGTCTATACAAACAAAGGAAAATGGCCAAAAGCTATATTTGGTGCAAATTACATAACTGGACCTCAACAAGAAATTGCATTTACTGCATTTAACCATTTTTCCTCTGAAGATAATGTACTGTTCAGTTGAGTTATTAAACAATTACTTAGATTGAAAAGTAACAGAGAATGAAAAAGTAACACAGAATGAAAAAGTATTTCATGTAAAAGCCATGGATAACCGACAGTAGCTACAGTATATAGTATCAAAAATTTCACACCACAAACGTCTTTTTTTGATTTGATGAAATAAAAATTATACTCATACAAAAGAGCAGTTAAACGTAATAGCTTGACTTTATTCGATTTATTGTTTACCCAACTCAGGGTACAGAATGACACATTGTTGACATTGTTGACAAAACAAATAGTTGCCTCCTTTAAACATTGTGTCTAAATAAATACTCTTGTTTAAAAACAGCCAAGAAACGATTCATAATGTTTTCAAGCTTTATTATTTATTTTGACTAAATTGGATACTTTTCGTAATTTGCAAAAATGGCACATTAGCAAACCTTTCTGTATAATCAAGCATAAATAACAATAGCTTTTAGGGAACAGTGCGAACAGTGCTGTCAGCAAAGAAATCCTAACCTAAACACATTTCATGATGTAAAATAGTGTAATATGACAACCAAAATCTCCAAATGAAACAATTTATTGTATTTTTGACAAGCTCTTCCTGAAATGCATAAGTTCATAAAATATGACATCTTAAACATCTAAAAAAATAAAAAAACTACTCCAACATACCACATTATAATAAATGCTAACAACATTTGGAATTTCATAGCTATAACACTATTTAGCAAGAGCATTAACATTGTTTTTAAGTCAACAAACCTATTTATAGCTGTTAAGTGATATTTCACATCAAATACAAATGCCGAAAAATTAAATGAACACTCAGATTAATTTCTAAGTAGATACACAAAAGAGGCAGTGACTCTAGTTGTCAGTGTTCCATCTATGCCTGAGTTTAACATGTATTTACTTTAATAAAGCAAGAATTCTATAATAAAGTTATGTACACATTAACAAATCAGTGAAAATGTGACTATAGCAATCATATTCAATAATTATTTAATTGGCATCTATATGACACTGCTACATAGAAGTGTCTTGATGTTTCACCTTTTGGGAAATTTTATATCAATTTATATATATTATATATATCTAGTTGGTGGTATAGATTATTTTGGTAACAGCTGCAGTCTCACTTAATTTGTATCTTTTTCTATACTTTCTTTACATCCTTTAGGTTGTAAGGTTTACATAAAAAAATGATGTTGACTTAAATACCTGCAGGCTACATGATATTGTTTTGTATTTCTTGTATTGAAATAATTCCTTTTGATTTGACCTTGCTAAAGAAAGTTTTTTAGCACTGAGGTTAATATATTGATCAACAAATATTTAACTTATTTAACTTACACAATAGGTTAAATAATAATTTATGACTTTCTCAATAAAATGCAATTTGACCTGACATTTTCTGTCAACCATTTGGCACAGCTGCAGGGAAAGTATTCGCTGTGTTATTAACACTTACCACGTGGTTGTAATATACAGCCCCATTATAAAACAGAGCAATTAATGCTGCGATGGTGGAGGCTTAGAAGGAACACTGAATAATTCACTCTTGTCACATCAATACATCAACATCATCACAGTGGTCCTCCTCCTCTGTGACTTTGAGTGACAGAACCTCTTCATTTAGAAAGAGACCGCTTAATCGCTCTTTGCGAGCTTGTCTCTGCTCTTTCAGTTGTCGTTTACGTAATGCTTTCTGCTGCATCTTCCTCTGTTTGGAGCGTTTCTGAAAAAAGATTACGAAGCAAACAGTCTTTTATTTTTATTAAAATCATTATTTTCCATACTAATGTTTGATCATAAAGCCTTTTTATACATCAAGAAAGGGCATCTGTAACCTTTCATTAAGACCTATACACTAGTGTGTACATTGTGTCAAAGTCTGCTGCAAATCAAGGGTTTCAATTCTCATGAGGCCTCACAGGGACACAGATAAAAATTTTTAGCATCTTACCATCAACCCCTAAACCAAGTTTACACAAGTGACCCTCTGTCATGCAACCAAATATATGAATGTTTTAAGGGTCCAAGTTTCTTAAAAGCAACCCATATGTGTGTTGCGAGATATCTGGGAGATGACTGAAATTATGATTTCAAGAATTCAGACATGACATCTGGTTGTATTCATGTTGTTGTTTTGTTGCTTTTGTATTATTTTAAAATCTTTTACTTATTACCCAACATTTGATATTGTTTTGAGGGGTCAAGCCCAAGAGGGACGAAGCCCCCTAATGTATCCGTTAGTGTTTTTTCTTTCGCTCTTTTGGTTAAGAACCATATGGTAAAAAGTTGTGAAATCTGGCACACAGACAGAGGATAGTCTAAAAATGTTGCTGGGCCAAATTTGGTGTCTACCTCAAACCCTCTAGCACATTTTTAACTGTTGGTGACACTATTCCTAGGCTCATGCCAAGTCCAATGATGTCATTCATCATGAAATTGTTCTGCCAGCATCTAGAGACACTGATAACAAAGTTTTTTGATACACCGAACTGTTCTCATATACCGCTTTAACGAATTTCACAGTGTGCATGCCATTATGGGGCATGGATATGAGGCTGTATCTTCACAAAACTTTTGTGTATTGACATGAAACTCTGCATGTCATCACAGGCATCACCTGTGTGAGCATACACAGTTTCATCACATTGTCACCCACTGACCCAACTTTTAAAAACTTTGGCCTAAAATCATGAGTGGTCTCTTTAGATTTCCTGAGGCAAGCCAAGTCAAACGATATCCAATGTTCATTGGTCGGCCATTTTGGGCGTCTCTCATTTTAAATTTTGTCATAAAATGCAGTATCTTACAAATGCAATAGTGTATCTTTATGAAACATGGAAAGCTCATCATCGTCATTGTCTGAGTGTACTTGCAAAGTTTGGAGCCAGACCCCTAGTGGTCAAAAGTTCTAACAAAATTTACGAAACTGCTTATAACTTTTGATTAATGTGCCATATTGTCATGACCTCTCTTTTTAGACTTCCTGGCTTATGTGAAGTGCTACAATACCAAATATTTCATGGGCGACTGTACTTCCTGTTTGCCATTTTGAGTTCTTTTGAAAATCTGCTTTTTCGTATTTTGTAAAATATTGTATGCATCATCTAGGGACACTCCTGACAAAAGTTCAAATCTTTCTGACAGATCAAATGGTTCCTGAGAAACATATTTTTATATTTATTGGCAAAGATGCAAAAAAGGATCTCAGGCTGTCTTAACAAGGCTTTGCTGTACATGTCATTGTGACCACACCCTGATTGTCTTGTAACAGTTTGGTGACAGCACCACCTATTGGTCAAAAAATGTAAGTAATTTCATATTGCTGTAAGTGATTTTCAAGTGATTTCAAGAAAGGTTTGAAAGGTTTATTCAAGAAACTCTTATTCTACCATCACTCTTTCTCTTGCTTCCTTTTATTCCCCTGCCCTTCTGCATCTGTCTTTAACTTCTAGTCTATGGATTTACTAAGAATAAATTGCAGCCTTAAAGTTAAAGCACACTTCATTTGCATGCACTCTGTACTCTGGTTTAGTGTCTGATTCATTTAAAGAATTAAAAGGGACCTATTATGCAAAATTTACTTTTACATGCTTAAAAATAAATTTGTCCTTACATTCCCCATAAATCAGAAACATTGTCTCACACTGAGTTGTTCCAGGTTTCTGTCCGCTTTTGTGAAACATACAAACATATATACATACACTACTGGCCCTGCTGTTCTTCTAAAGATTGCTATTTTATTTTTTTATTTCAAGGTTATTACATCAGTGAAATACTTCCAGATTCTGACTGAACTGGTGCATTAAGAGAAAAGTTTCAAAGGCCTCTATAAAATCATATAAGGGTGCATCTAATGATTGGTTTGTTTGTACAAGCAGTGCTGCGTCCACGATTTGTGACATTTTCAAGTGAAATAAAACATTAGGGGAAAGAATGTAATGGGAATGGGTATTTCTGCTAGGTTGTGAAATTATTGGTTAATATTTTCCCCCACCTGAAAAGTGAGGGTCAAAAATTTTATTACATTTATAATTAATTCTGTCAGCTTTAAGAACCAATATGTATACCTGTAATGGAGTGATAAAGATACCTTGGAGTCTCTTATGCGCTCTGCAGCAGTGGGCAGGTTTCCATCGCTGTGAGCGCGACTGATGTTGGTGGAGGAGTTGGATGTGGTGGATGCTGTGCTGCTGCTGGTGCTGCTCACCAAGCTGACATTACTGCTGCTGTGAGCGCTCACACTGCTGGTGCTGCCATTGCTTGCCATACTTCTCTTCCAGCCATCACGTGTTGAGCTGGGTCGCTGCCATGGACTATGCTCACGGATGTAGCTTCTCACCTACAGAATTAAACAAATTACATTCAGTTCAATTCCACTTTAGTTCTACAGCTAAAGTTCTACTTTTCACAAGTTTCGGATTTGTGTTCAATACCATAAAATGTATTACTGACTGATAAAGTGCGTCTATGACATTGTAATCAGGCCTGTTATATTAAGTGATATTAACAAAGTATGTGTCTTAATGTGTCAGCAGTCTCAATATTCATTTGTTCTGTCCACATCTCTATCATCTCAGCATGACTGCCTAACATGTCTTACATTGATGATTATTCATCATAAACGTCATCTTACCACACAAGTACTTCCCACCTTTATGCTAAAACTTATTCTTATTAGTACAGCTGACTAATCTTACCCCTAAAAAGCCTGGTCTTGAAACCTTAAAAAACATTCTTTCTGTGTAAAATACTGTTTAAACAATGTCACAAAATCCGAGGTATAGGCATAATGTTTGTTGGAATTGGTAGGAGAGTTTGTACACTACCAGTCAAAGGTTTAGGGTCACTTGACTGAAATGTTTCTCATAAAAAGCTTTTGATCTGAAGGCATTTGCTTAAAATTTTGTTTTGTAGACAAAAACGTGCCAATTGTGCCAACATATTACTTTCTTTATAATAATTTTTTACCACAAAACTAAACTTTTATTTAAAAACATCATTCTGAAATGGACGACCTAGACTGAATAATGAAGAAAAACACAGGCCCAGCATGGATAAGAACTGCTACAATACTGTTTTAAAGGCATTTTGGGGTGATTTCCCTAGAAACTGCATGATAAAATGCCAAGAGAACATTTTGCACATTTTAGGCAAAGGATTGCTACTATGAAGATGTTCTATATTACTCTAAAATGTGTAAAGAAATATAAATATAAAAGAAATATAAATTATAAATGACTATGTACATCACTGCATTCCTAGTGCGATGTTATATGATTTTCCAGTGGAAAGGTAAATGAGTGTAATTCATTACCTGTTTAAGTTTTTCATCTGTGAGGCAGTTCAGTTCAATGATGAACTCACTGTCTGTCGGCAGTATCTGTGCGCTGGGGTCGATTATCTTTATAATATCAAGCTGCTCTCTGAGTCCCATCTCAGTGCTCACTTTCCGACTCAAATATTCAATATATTCCACCTAAAAAAACAATCATTTGACTCCAGAGAGGCAACAATATAAAGGAAATTCTGACAACTGAAATGTGAGACTGTCTGATCAAATCTTTACACTACAAACACGGCACAGAAAAGATGCGCTGACCTATTATAAGGCACTGACATGGCAACCACGTGTATCACATAACTGAAATATTATCACTGATTCTCAAGTGAAGACAGAAATCATAAGTCACAGTGTACATGCACACTTTTTTGTCATTCTGACCAAAATCAATCCAATTGAAGGATTCTGATTGACTGTTTACATGAGGTGTTATCTAATCTGATCTGATGCTTACATGTGCCGGAGCTTTCATTCAGAACAACAGTATAACATCTGTACATTAGAAGCACTGCATTAGAGGTCTGCGCAGGACTCTTAATCCCGCTCCTGCCAGGCTCTATTCTGCACCCAGCCGCCTAGGATTCATTCTACACCTGCTACCTGCTTGTAATGATTTTTTTTTTCAACATGGCCAATCCAGTTACCTTTGTATCTCATTTATTACAGAAAAATCACATTTTAATTTTGTATTATATAAAGTCAGTAGGGAATATACAGGGCTATACAAAAATTTAATGTAATATTTTTTTTTTGTCTTTGTCAAAAACAGATTTTTGAAAAAAAGAAATTAAAAATATATATATTTTTTAATTTAAAAATAAATTTTAAATTAAAATGTTGTAAATGTAAACTTTAAGGTAAAATTTACCTTAAAAAAAAAGCTATTTAAAACATCCATGAAAAGGTTTATCCACCCCATCCAACCCATTAAAATTTCGATTTTGTTCAACGCACCTATATCTAATTTAAGATCAGATTTGATTTTAGCTCATGATCCAGTTTGTTGATAATGCACTCCAGCGCTTTTACAAGGTCCTCCTTTAGCTGAATGAAGTGAACACTAAAAGATTTAACAGACAGCCTTTCAAAGCTGCATCAGGACACCAATATATTATTACTGTATAACCAGGATACATTTTAAAGTTAAATGCATGAATGTGCTTTTTGAGAGCATATTTTTTGTACTTTTTTGAGAGCATACTCAGGTGCTTTTTGAGAGCATAATTAAGTGACTAGATCTATGAAGAACTTTTGTGCTCTAGCAGTAATTTAATCATTGGCTGAATCATTGGTTGCATATATATGAATGGTGATGGTAGGGCACATACACGACACATGATAATTAATAGTTCATAAATGATCTAAACAGTCTTTGCTGTATGAATTCTTATTACAATTACATAAATTACTCAGTTAACAGCAGTGAGTGATAAGTCTCTCTTTATCTTTTAACATTAACATTACTGTCATAGACAGCAGCAGGTATATTAGGCTACTGTCACTTTAAGATCTAATGCATGGATTCAATACTGCATTGACACACATCTGATTTCTTTCTCAGCTGCTTACATTCATAAATGTGTAAGTTTATGTGAATTCTTGTAAAAGAGGGCTTTTTGACAAAGCTTTGTGTGTATTTGTCAATTTATAGTTCAGTGCAATAAGCCAAAGAAAATAAAAACAAGATCAAGCCACTACTGTAATAGATTAAGTTTATAAGGAAGAATAATGAACCTGTTCATCGTTAGTCATGGCGCTCCAGGACAGCTCGTCCAGATACCTGTGTGGTTTGTTTTTTCTTTTGGAAATGAGGCAAGGTGAACTGGGCACACTGGGTATGATGTCAGAGAGAACATCACTGCCACTGGCTATGTCACTGCCTGGTAACTACAATAACAGACACATTTAGTGATACAATACACGGTAATCAACTGCTCTTCAGGTGTTACAAAAAACCACATGGGTCATATGATTTTACACCAGCCTTTAACAAGCACACTGTGGGCTACAACCTCAAAACTAAAGGACCACCTGCCACTCAAATTCACTGTCTGACCAATCCCAGTAGGTGCTAATGGAGGAGGATACATCGCTGCAGACGCTGCCCTCTGGGAACAGGTCAAAGGACGTCAGCTCCTGATCATCCAGAAGAGAATAGCACTCATCTTGATCTCCCACTGACACGGAAGAAAAGAGCTCCTCGCTGCACTCTGAGCTGGCCACACTGGTGCCACAGGATGTCAGGTTCCACCTGCAAACATGTGATCGTTGTCAACTTTCTTTTACAAACAAGGTGTAAAATACCTGCAAAGATCTATGGATTTGCATTTTATGTCAAATGTCAGATCTGCAGTGGGAATGTGCAGCCTAGATGCCATTGCAGCAGATTCTATTAAATGTAGTCAGCTACCCCAACATATATCTGTTTGATATTACCTATAATTTTAGAAAAACTACAATCTTCAGTTACACTTCTGTTTAATGCGTGAATGAACCTGATAACCAGTCATTTACCTGCTGCTGTGAAAGCGATGTAAAGGATCTGTTCGATGACATGATGACAACTGACACCCAAAGTCACTAACGTCCAAGGTAGGGTCATCACTAAAGTTTCCCCGCTGTGAGAGCAATGGAAATGGCTCCTCTGGAGCAAGAAACTTCTCATAGACATCATCAGACATCTGAAAACTAGTACCAAATACCAGAATTAAAATCAGCATTTATAATTCCAACTAAATGACAGCTACATGCTGATTCACACCTTTTTTCGCATGCACAAATTATGACATATTCACAGAAAAAATAACATTAGCATTTAAAAACGTATCGTGTCTTTGTACAAATCGCCGCATATTCTTTTAATTCTGAATTTTGTAAATTCAAATTTTAAGGCATTTGTTTGTGGATAACTTGCGGAAATAATTTTGTGGAAAATAAGTTCATGGAAAAATGTGCATGCATTGGTTAATTATTTTGAGATTAATTTCATCCCAAAAATTATTGATATATTTTTGATGTTGTCAGATATGCTAAGTTAATATGCTAACAAAAAATGACAGTGATTTCTGTCCTGACCATATCTGTTTTAGTCATTAAATCAGTCCTAAAAAAAAGAAATGAATGCACAAAGCATTTCCAGGATATTGCATGGTTTTGTCAAAAAACAGCAAAATGTCAGGAAAGTTTAAGGACCTGGCTTACCGTGAAATACAGCAAGCACATTAGTAGTTTGGTATATCTAAGTATAAAATCATAACATTATTCAGGTGACATAAATATCTGTTGTGATAAAAGGAATTAAAATATTGTGTTAATACTTTACAGCCATAAACAGAAGTATAACACATTTCATGAGTAGCCTAACACATGAGTGGTGCATAACAAATCTTAGCTGGAATAAGTCAAATTGTCCTTGTTTCTATTTAAGAGACTTATGTATTAATTAAGAGACTTAATTTTTTTTTTTTTTTGCATTTTCAAAGTCTTCTAATAACGTTGAAAGCTTTAATTATACATTAAAAAACACATTGCAATTCATCAGCTCAAAGGATGAGCAAGGAAAGACTCACTGTAAATTGCTAATAAAAGAATCATGGCGTTCAAAATAACTGTTTAAGACTTGCCAGTTTTTGAGTTACTGATGTATTGCATGTTATAAAATAATTGATAACTATCAGAGGCCGTTATGTTTACGATTCAATTCAATAAAATAGTTCTGAATAAATAAGACCAGCTAGCAGGCCGGCTAACATACTATAACAGACACTATTAAGATGCCTTCAATTATTTTCAAAGTCGTTGCTGTAACAAATAAAAAACAACTCAATTAGTAAGATTATTGCTAAACGGATGTAAAATGGTAATTTCAGCAGGCGAATCTGTGGACTTGGTAAACGATAAATAACTGGGGCCATTACACACTCCAAACGGCCAAAACTAGACATGTTACACTTTATTCGATCAACTTGATTATGTGTTAAATTTATATCACACATACCTGTTTTATGTGTTTTATGGTAAGTACTAGTGATCGACAGAAGAGCTCCGTAGCTTGCTCATAAGTACACATTTCGTAATGAAACACCAAATCGGTGCGTGATTGGGTCTGCCTACAGCACGTGATCTATGACGTCCGTAGCCTCATAGGCTGAAAAACACGACTGCTTCCCTGCGGCCAAATTCGCATACTATCTATCCTAAATACTATTCGAAGTTAAAAAAAATTGGTATGTCCCAAATCGTAGTATGTTGAAATGAATGGGTGCTTCCTAGGCTGCGTCCTAGTAGGGCAAATTTCATTATGAAATATTAGAAAAGCTGCGTAATATGTCACATATCAAAATATTATTTCTAGGTTATTAGTGGAATTTAAAAGAGTTTTAAAAGAATGGGGCTCTAAAAGCGGCCACAATGCATTTAAATAATGTGACAAATGAGCGTCCGTGTTTGCAAGAAGTGCAAGTCAACATTTGCCTTTTTTAAAAATATCTATTTATTTAGCACAGAATGTGTATTATTTACAGGAAAAAATAACAATTATACAGACAAAACAAAACTGTTTTTTGGGGAATAGTGTAGAATTACTATTAATTACAGTGGTTTCAGTGGGATTTTGTGTTGTTGTTGTTATTATCTTGATATTTAAAATGTACGGTGACAGTGATGCACATGTTAAGAACTGTAAAATAAGTAGTGGGCAGAGCGAGGCTCGGTAAAACAGTTGAAGCAAATGTGCCGTATTGTTTCTAGCCTCCACGGTGACACCTGGCGGTCACTTGCACGTGTTGCTCTGAAACAACGACGAGCAGACGACAGTTGACGAATTATAACCAATATATTGTGTATGACAAATACAAAAGTGTATGGGTGAGCGGAAAGGGCTTTTGACTGACATACTTCTGCTTTGGATTCAACTCCTGGGTAAAATGTATTTGTCCATGTTCTAATAGGAGCAGATTAAAATGAGTATTTTTTAAATTGTTGTTTTTTAATGTGTTGAGTTTTTAAAATCTTTGTGACAACTACGTGAGATTGGGTTTGTAACCTGTAGGTTCCTTATTGTGAATAGCATTGTTTTCGAAATATACGCTTAGGGATTTGGACACAGCGTCGAAACGTCATTTCGCCGACCATCCCTAAAAACAAGGCGGAACAGACACGTGACCGACACGGAAGTGCTGTTGAATGTGTGTATGAAAGATGTCGTGTGCTCTTGTGAAGATGAGCGATACTGTAAGTTTATTTGGAGGTGGAGTGTCTGCTAATGTGGAACTGCTCTACAAACACCTGAAGGATCTGGACAGAAACACTTTCAAACAAATACTGGCAGGTAAGCTTCATTCTGTAGCGCCTGTTCCCGCTTCCCCACATGTTGGTTTTCTTAATGACTTCTAATTTTATTGTGTGTGTATTTATGTATGTAATGTGTTATACTATGTTATGTGTTATGTTATATGTTATGTTCACTGCTCAAAGCTGTGGTGGAGGCTGTTGATGGTCAGGACTGCAGTGAGACTATGAGGTCGATAGCAGAAACCAGTTTCATCGCAGAGGAGACCTTTAACCATGTTGTGTCTGGATTATATGGCCTTCTTAAAGAAGCTTTACGTTTGCCTTCGTCTTCCTTAAGACAAGAGGTTTGCCTTACTTTCTCACTCTGTTTGCGCCTTTCAGGTTACTATGTTTTTCAATTAGTGTACATAGATATCATTCCCTTAATCCACCCTTAATCAATGTCACTGTTAAACATCCCACATTAACAATAAATTCAGTGTGTTGAATGTTTTTATTTAAAGTAATGAAACAAAATTGTTATGTGACATTGATTTTTTTGTCATCCTTAAAAGTAATCTTTAATAACTGTATTCTAATTGCATAGATTCAGATTTTAAATCTAGTTTAATCTGTGATAAATATACACACATTCACATTTAAAATAAAAATTTAAAATTTCATAGTTTTGAGTTAGTTTGTTATTGAGAAGTGCATTGATATTTTTTAGGTTTTCAGTGAGGACCTCAGAGTGCTTAGGTAAGTGTAACAAAGTGGTGATTTTTATAAAAAATAATGCAATTTATTGAAATAATGTAAATTGTTTTAACAAAATGTGGTATTATATTGAGTATGTGTAGTTGAATTGTTTGTTTCTGTTTGCTGAAAGAGTTCCTGAGGAATTAATTGCAGACATATCCAGTGTTGTCTTTGGAAACAGGTATGATTTTAGCAAAATCATATTTCCCTTTTCTTTCAAATTTGCAGTGGCAGGATTTACAGATTCAGATGCAATTGAATGCAACACAGTATTTAAAGACATCTAATATAAAGTGGGATTACTGATTACTTTCCAGGCAAACCTCAATGAAAGTTAGTACCCTTCAGGGGCCAAGTCTGCCAAAGATTGAAGAGCTCAAATGGAGAGTTGATGTGGCCATCTCAACAAGGTAAACTAGTGACATACCTCAAACTACTGCTTTTTAAAACTGATACCAAAATTATGTGTAATTTGAGCTGGGTGATAAAGCTAAAAATAATTGATATTTGATATTTATCTAATATATATCAAATATTGCCAACAGTGAGAAAAGGGATCTTTTGGGTATTTTCCATAAAATTGATCAAATTGCTTATTATTGTTTTAACCCATTTTGACACAAATGTCACTGTAGCCAAGTAGAAGATATATGTTCCACAATAACAATGTTTTTCAGTAAGGCTGGCCTTACACTTAGAAAATTTTGAGCCTGATATGCACCCCCTCAACAATCGTGGCGGCATGGCCTGATTTAAAGCTTGTCGCAACTGACTTTCTGTCCAAACAATCCTCAGTTGTGTTCAGCCATTTAGATTATTTTACTGCTGCTGATCGAGTCAGAGCCTTCCCAGTCCCAAATCGTAAATACCAAATATTATTATTATCAATTAATTATATCAAATATGTTTGATATTTACGACTCTTGAATGGGCTTTCTTTGATGGGGTACCCCCAACAGCCAATGATAGCGAGCAAGCTTCCCTAACCGAGTGTCGTGTGCTTTTATAGCTGAAACATGGCAGTCATGGACATGTCACAAAAGGGGAGTTTTGAGAAAGAAGACAGACTTGTACAGCTATGGCAACAGTTTGAGTGCCTGATAGTGTAGAGCTATCACCAGCTGACAACATTGACCATCCTCTGTGTTTATTTTTCTTCCGAAGTCATGTTTGATCGTGAGTTTCTGTGAAATCTTGAGGCTGTGGAATTACCACTTTGAAATCTTTACTACAGTTCACAGGTGTGGTCTTACGGTCTGACCAAATCATACTGTGTGTGCCTTTGGAGGATTATAATGTTAAAAATCAGCTGTCCTTATGTCTGTGGTCTTTCACAGTTTTAAAATTGAGTAGGGTTTGAAAAACATCTATTGTGCCCCAGGACTAACAAGGAAAAATATTTAATCATTTTTATGTATACGCATTAATACAGCAATACCTATTATTGAACACCAGTGTTTTAAAATTTACTCCATGCTAAATGCTAGTATAGCATGTACATTCTGTATATTCACATCTACATTGCGTTTCACTGTACATATTTTTCACATTGGCACATTTACATTTGTTTACTGTTACTTTTTACATTTTATGTGTGTGCACTCAAAATAAGAGTCAATTTCGTTGTACAGCTGTTTAATGTATTCAATAAAGGTATTCTAATTCTTATGTTGTCTAGAAACATAAAACGTTAAGAGTTAAAGAGGCAGTTTTATAAAATTACTTCAAAACTGTCAACTAAACTTTTGACTTTGCTTGAGGATTTCTCATTGCATTATGGATATATAACAAAGCTCTACACAGTTTGTTCTGGATGGTATTAATCAGTCCATTATGACTCATATTTCATGTTTGTATTATTCAGCTCACTATCTCGAGCTCTGCAGCCTTCCGTTCTCATGCAGATGAAACTGTCAAATGGTCGTCTACATTGCTTTGAGGTAAAGCTGCTCAAATACATTTTACTGTTTTCACTCATTTAGTTTAAATACTTTAAAAATTGGTTTCCAAAAGCTGATTTTCAAAACTTTTTTTTTTTTTTTGTTTTTTTTAAAAAAAACTTAAAAAAAAAAAAAACTTTTTTTTTTTTTTTTTTTGGGTAAATTTTTTTTATATAAAAAAAAAAAAAAAAAAATTTTTTTTTTTTAAAAATTTTTTTTTTTCTTCTTCTTTTAAAAAAAATATGTTTGTTTAGCATTCAACATTTTGTCCTTACAGATGGAGTTAGCTTTTATCAAACGCCAAACAAAAAGAGAAAAAAAAAAAATTTTTTAAGAACCAACAAGCCTAGTTGTTTCTTGAAGGTTGTGATGGTCTAAGTAGATTGGATGGAAGCTGGAAGCTCGTTCCATCAAGAAGGAACAGAATAGGTGAATGTCTGAGAGAATGATCTTGTATCTCGTTGTTAGGAAACAATCAGACGTTGCTCGTTTACAGACCGTAATTGGTGTGAGGGGACATATATCATATATCATACATAGTTGTTGAAGTAGTATAGTGAAATTCCGGTGACGGACCTAAAGGCCAGGGTCAGACATTTGATTTTAATACAGGCAGATACAGGTAGCCAGTGGAGTGAGATCAAGAGGGGTGTAACAGGGGCTCTCTTTGGTTATTTGAAGACCTGATGTGCTGCTGCATTCTGGTTTATTTGCAGGGGTTTGGTTGCATTAGCTAAAAGGCCAGCAAGAAAGGATCTGATTTTCTTGATGTTGTAGAACATGTACCTGCATGGGAGATTAATGCAATATGAGTAGTGAATTTCATACAATACCTGGTCATCAAACACCACCCCAAGGTTCCTAATGGACCAAGTAGGTGTAAGAGTTGATGATCCAAATTGAACTGTGAGGTTGTGTTGTAATGATGGATTGGCTGGGATTACCAGGCATTCAGTCTTACTCAGATAGAGTTGAAGATGTTGTTCCTTTAGGCTGAGATATCTTAAAGGTAAGCAGAGATCCGAGCAGGGATGATGGGGTCATCTGGCTGGAATGATAAGTAAAGAGAACCTTTATTTTTAAAAGTGTATCATATCTACAAATGACATGTTTTTGTAAGAGTGGGATGTTTCACTAATTTAAAAACACTGCTTTCACAAAAAACTTTCAACTCAACAAAACTTTCAAATGTTTATCAATCAGTGGTTTGTCTGATGCAAACAAATGATCCAACAGTCCAAAACTATGTATGCCCTTTCATATTACAGACAGCAAGGCAGAAAACCTAAAAAATCTATACTTTTTAACAGTTTATGTTTGTTTAAAAACAGCTTTATCCAAAAATAAGAAACTAAACCACAGATCAGTCATGTTGATTAACCTGTACAGGACACTTTTGGTTGTAACTGTGGTCTGTGGTTCCCATCAACCGTTTTTAATTGGCCTAGACATCCAAATAGGGACATCTAAATAGGGAGAATGGTGATGCTTCATCTTCTGGATTTAATAATAAACGCAAACAGCAAACCAAAATAGAAGCCTATGACATTTTAACCTGGTCATTTTTTTTTTTTTACCTAGGTTCCAGTTGCCAAGTTTCAGGAGCTTCGGTATAATGTTTCTTTAATTTTAAAGGAAATGAATGATTTGGAGAAAAGAAGTGTTCTTAAAATACAAGACTGATAGATCATCTTGTGCTTTTCTCATATTTTTATTTAAAATGTAAATGTTCAGTTTAAATATTTCTAACAGTGTTAGTAAGTGTCATTATTTTTACATTTTAACATTTAACACAGTTACTGAAACAAACAATTATAAGTTTTTGTTTAACAGTGATGGTAGTGCTGCCTCGCAGTTTTGGGAAAGGTGAGTTCCCAAAAGTTCTGGAGTAGCCCGTTATGTTAAATAAATTTTCACTATTGTCAACCATGTTAATTTTTTTTGCTTGTCTGCCTCTTGTCACCTCAGTAATCATTGTAATGTTTTGTAGTTGTCCACACATTGTTCTGACATTTTTGTCAGACCTGCATGTGTTGCTGATCAATTAAAATGTTTGTGAAATTTGTCTGTCTTGTTGTGGATTACATTGTGCACCTATTCCCTATACACACTACACATTTATGTAAAGATATGAAAATTACATTGTTAGGGTTTCAGGTGTGACTTGATGTGTGCTAGGGCACTAGTTGGCTGTTTTGCTTTACGTTAACAAATAAAATTGTCACCTAATCATCTCACTAGCAGTTTCTCAGACAGGGATTAAATTACGTCAGAACAAGGCTATTTCTATTTAAATTGAACCAGACTAAAATGCATTTTTAAGACATTATAATTATAATTTTTTTTTCTAGACTGGAGAGTCCCAGACTAAGGCAGGGACTAAGGACTAACAAGTTATACATGTCCTAAATTAACGTGTACCTGTTAAGGCCCACTCCTGTCTTAATCTAAGCCCTGTTCGAAAGACTTAAGCTAGATCTAACCATAAAAATTTAAATCAAAACAAACCAGAACATGTAGCATTCCTTGTAGCAATGGTGATTTGTACTTAAACAAATTGAGTTGGTGTCCTGAAAGGGCCTAACCCTTTAAAATGAATACTATCTTAACTACTGTACAAGGTCCACAGTGATCACCTCACCTGACATTAAATCATCTTGGACATGGTAGAGTAGTGCCAAGTCTCAGGAACATTTACCTGACACTGGTAACAAACATGGACAACAGAGGTAGGTACAATACTTAATCCGTCTGATACTATTAGTTTTTCAATGCTGCTTACAAATGAGTGCTTCCTTGATGTATTAGACTGCTTATGTGGAGGTCATATGTTGACAGAGGGACTAATGAAACAACGGGCAATATATGAGTGTGGTGTGTTTGTGCCTGTGGATTCAGATACTGGACTGGTACTGTTTCTTAAACTCAGACCTGACCCTGACATGCTTTATTTAAAAATGTAAAAAACGGACAGTGTGCATACATGTCATGGAAATGTCACACTGCAAAAATCATGATGGTCCTTTCATTATTTTAATTATTTCTTATTTATTTGTATTTGTTTTGTTTGTAGGGTGCCATATGTCCTAAACATAATTGTTTGACATTCACTCTTTTGAACTGTAAAGAGTTTTGTTTTACTGTTGTGTAGGTTCTTACCAAGTGAATTTTGTGATGTGAAGTCAGAATACAGTATTATAATAATGAATTAAAGTACAATAATTTCACACATTTTAAAATAATGTTTTATACTTAATGGGTAACTATACAGGAATTATTCCAGGACAAATCAGGAGTGCTACATTAACAACAACTTGTGTTTAACAAGTAGATATTAGAATACTGATGATTATGATAAATTATAGAATTGAATAGAATAGAATAACTACATTTATTACACCTTCTAGAAAACTATTTACTAACAAAAGTTCCTTTTAAAAAACTACCAATTACTGGCTAAATTGCCATAATAAAAAAATAATGTTCAATAATTGTTCACAAATGCATTGCTAAAATGTTTTAATTTTCTCAATATTTATAGTTTTAGGTTAAATCAGAAATCTTGCATTTTCTTCTTTATGTAAAAGACCAGATAACCTGTTTTCACTTTTCATATTTATATGTTTATCCTAAAAACTCCTGCTTCTGTTGATCCTAAAATAATGTTATATTGTTATTATGACATAGATGTCTATATGGCGATTATAGTAGCCAGTCCATATGGCCTGTTGTTATGCGCTGTTTTTCACTTTCATTGGAATAACATCCATTTCTCTGTTCTGTTTTGCTTTCCTGTATATCAAATGCATTTACATAAATTGGCAACTTCATATGCAACAGGTAAAATGATCAGCTTACTATTTCATGTATCAACTATATGAGCTGTTCAGAATCATTTAAATTCAAATCCTATTCCTGAATTTGGACTGAGGTACCAAACAGGATTTAGAATGATAGAATTTAGGAATTCATTTAGGGAATTTGGTTTTTACATTTTAAACCTTTAATTGTTAACCCACGAATTATCTGTAAACATGTTGTATCACCTATAACTTATTGGCTGTTTATACATCTATTATGTATATAATAGGTGGTATATAAAAAGAATAATTTTTGAAGTATCACCTATATGGACGTATGAAGAGGAACACCTCAATTCTCGCATTCTCCCCAATTTACCCCAAACTCTTCAAAACGGAGCCAAATACTAATATATCGTCAATACATTATAATTTTGATGAACAAGAAACCAGATACGGGAGAGACGAGATACGGGAACAAACCGACACAAGACAGAAAACACAGGGGCATTAAATAACACGGGGGCATAAATAACACAATAACACAAGGACAACGAGGAACAGGTGTGCGAAATCAGCGCAAACGAGACAAGAGAACAAGGGGGCGGGGCCAAGATGCACGACCGGAGAGCACATGGCGAAAGTAAACAACAGAGGCCCAGAGTGTGAGTTCAGATCCCGACTCCAAGAAACAAGAACCAAGACTAGAAGGAGCCAGGATCTAAACAACATGCTCTGACAAAGAACGCGGGGATGTCAGGATCCTGGCAAGATAATCTAGAAATACTCAGAACAGGAAGCCAGGACCCTGACAGAGACAGACTAAATCCAAAAGAACTGTGGCAGCGTCTCCACAGATTCTTGAAGAAACCTGCCTGTAAAGCTACAGTGCTATGAAAAGTTTTAGCCACTTGTTTAAAAATGCTGTAAAGTGAGGATGCTTTCAAAAATAATATTATAAATAGATATTATTTATCAATTAACTTTTAATAACTAAATCAAGTAAGTATTTTGTGTGACCACCGTTTGGTTAAAACCTTTTATATCCTTGGTAAAAGTGCACATGCATTTTCAGGTAGCTTTGCAGGCAGGTTTCTTCAAGTGTCTTGGAGACGCTGTCACAGGTCTTCTGGACTTAGTCTGTCTCCGTTTTAGTCTGGATTTAGTCTGTTAGTTCATAATGTAATCACAGACAGACTAGATGATTGTGAGATCTCTCTGTGGACCACTGGCTGGTGTCAGTCTCCTTGTGCATACAAATATCTCACTGGATTATTACAATTAATGGCACAAAGAATGTTTGGAAATTTAATATTATAATTTCTAATGACACTACAACAAAAGATATAAATAATTTGCTTAAAACCTTTTTTGGGTATGAAAATACTAATGTGCCCAAGACTTTTGCACAGTACTGTATATCGTGATAGTGATAGTGTGTGATGTGGATAATGACCTTTCTTCATGTCAGCAGCAGCTGAAAATGTCAGATTGTTTGGATGTTCAGACCGGCAGGTTTATACAAATCTGGCATTTGAAGAAGAGTCAGTAAACATGGGGCATCAAGATTTTAGGTCCTGACTTCAGTTAAATAAACAATCACGATTTGAACTACTGGTGGCAAATTTGTAACTGTAATCACAAACAATTATGATGACAAACAATGCTGAAATATCATGAATTGACAAAAACATTGGATGAAATTGACAAAAATCAGTGTGGTTTCGACTATTACATTGTTTGAGATTTCAATAACACTTGTTTGTGGGAGCTGTCATCTTAAGCAGCATAAATCAGTATAAATCAGTTATAGCAGATGTTAAAGCAGATGTTATAACATTTTTAATGATGAGATGAACATGAGCTAGCTGGTCTAGCATTCCTAGATAGCACTGAATAACACTAAAATAACACTAAATAACACTTAATTATTTATTTCAAATATAAATATTTGAAATAGATAATTAAGAAGCAAGTTTAAAATAAATACTTTGTTAGGTAAATTCTTACTGCCTGTCTTCTGTCTGTCTTCTGCCAGTCTTAATTATAACTGCGCACATTTAAGATTTTTGTGGATTAATTGCTTTTCACCATCAGACCATACTTATCTGGATGATTGCACATTAGCTATTTTTGTACATGTTTACTATTAATTTGCAAGTTTCATAATTTAGTGAGAATGTATTAGTTATACCAAAACAATATACATTAAAAATACATTAAAATACATTAAAAAATTGGATTGAGTTAGAACCCTATTTGGACTTACTGGGTTATAAAATTAGACTGATACATACGGTGTGTGGTCATACACATTACAATGTGAACATGTTCAAAATAAATGAATAATTATTCAAATAAAGAATGCTGAAATTTTTTCATTGGATGCTGTATACTGTTAATGGTGCTGATACCGTAAATGCAATAAGTGATATATTGCTGTGTGTCCATAAATTATAGTCCCCAGCAAGGTGAATATACTCTAGTGGTTTATTGTGTCAAAAATTTTTGTCAAGATTACATTTTAAAAACATTTCAAATCAGCCTTAGAATATTCAGGTAAACGCATGCTAAAAACAGCCAATCACAGGGCAGCAACTCAATGCATTTAGGCATCTAGATGTGGTGAAGACGACTTGCTAAACTTTAAACCGAGCATCAGAAGGTGGAAGAAAGGGGACTTAAGAGACTTTGAACGTGGAATGGTTGTTGGTGCCAGATGGGCTGGTCTGAGTATTTCAAAAACTGCTGATCTACTGGGATTTTCACACACAACCATCTCTAGGGTTTACAGAGATTGTTATCCAGTGAGCAACAGTTGTGTTGACGGAAATTCCTTGTTGATGTCAGAGGTCAGAGGAGAATGGGTAGACTGGTTAAAGATGATAGAAAGGCAACAGTAACTCAAGTAACCACTTGTTACAAACCAAGGTATGCAGAATACCATCTCTGATGCACAACACATCGAACCCTGAAGCAAATGGGCTACAGCAGCAGAAGACCACACTGGGTGCAGCTAAGAACAGGAAACTGAGGCTACAATTTGCACAGGCTCACCATAATTGGCAACAGAAGATTGGAAAAACATTGCCTGGTCTGATGAGTCTCGATTTCTGCTGTGACATTCAGATGGAAGGGTCAGAATTTGGCGTAAAAAATCATGAAGCATGGATCCATCCTGCCTTGTCTCAACGGTTCAGGCTGGTGGTGTAATGGTATGGGGGATATTTTCTTGGCACACTATGGGCCCCTTAGTACCAACTAATCATAGTTTAAACGCCACAGCCTACCTGAGTATTGTTGCTGACTATGTCCATCCCTTTATGACTACTTCCAGAAGGATAATGCACCATGCATGGTTTGAGTTAGAGCTCTGTCAAGTTATCTTAAAAAACTCTTCATAATCCCCTATTGCATCTAAAAACTCAATTTTTACTTTTTACTTATTATAATTGGTTCCTATATCAACACCGTATCACCCCTGTGTTGTTTACATTTCGCTGTCAAAACTCGCTCCCTCGCTACCAATTTGCTGTGTGCTTATTCGGATTTGTGGAGAAGCTAATTAACCACCTTCTTGGAAAGCAGGCCCGGCTATGTGAGCAGAGAACCGCGCTTGAAACATCTTACGTGGACGCCCCCAGACCCGTGGTAAGTTCACAACTTGTAGCTAACACTACAGTCACCTCTATGCCGTCTGTCTCTATGCGCGGGGCTGGTACGTGACCAGCCTACGTGAACTTCACCCCAGCGCTGTCACACCAGCGGTGTAAGGCGAGAGCCAGGACCCAGGTCACCACCGCCTACACCATCGGTTTTCGAATTAGCTACCCACAACCGCTTCGCCCCTCTCCGCTCGACGGAACGTGACGCCGTGGTTGACAATCCTGAAGGATAACGATAACATCGGAGCTGTCGTGCTGCATGCAGGAGTGAACGACATCAGGCTGAAGCAGTCGGAAATCCTGAAGAAGGACTTTAGCAGCCTGATTGACATGGTTCGCTGCTCATTGCCCACAGCAAAGATCATTGTGTCAGGACCACTTCCCACATACCGACGAGGAAATGAAAGGTTCAGTAGACTATTTGCATTAACCGAATGGTTAATCTCTTGGTGTAATGAACAGAAACTGCTCTTTATAAATAATTGGAATCTTTTCTGGAAGCGACCAAGGCTTTTTCTTTATAAGGACATACTAAAGGTTTTTTCAGACCAAACAACTTAGCTTCCTTCGAGTTGATGGTTCTTGGTGTTACTGTACCAAACATAAGGAAACAATCTACGCTCTCCTTCATGCTGGCTACTGTGTACAGATCTCCTGGGCACTACACTAAGTTTCTGAATGAATTTTCTGTTTTTCTCACTGATTTGTTGGTGACAGTTGACAAAGCTCTGATTGTTGGAGATTTTAATATTTATGTAGATGATGCAAATGATGGGTCAGGAACTGCATTCAGAGACCTGCTAAACTCTTTCAGAGTCTCGCAAAACATTACTAGTCCTACTCATCACTTTAATCACACACTAGACCTAATTATATCACATGGACTGAACCCTACAAATATCGAAGTCACACCGCAAAGTGATGAGATCACTTATCAAAATCTTATTTCATGGGCAACACAAATCACTGATGTTAGCTCTATCGCTCCTCGCTATTGATTGGGGAGAACCATTACTTCAAACACAAAAGTCAGATTCACAAATGACCTGTCTGATATGTCTAACCTACTCTGCAAACCAATTAATTCTAAAGATCTAGAGAAATTGACAATCTGCATGGACTCTATATTCTCCACTACTTTGGATACCGTCGCACCCTTCAAATTAAAAAGGTTGGAGAAAAAAATATTGCCCCATGGTATAACAGTACGACTCTCACTCTAAAGAGAGAAACCCGCAACCTTGAGCGAAAATAAGGAAAACAAATCTGGAAGTATTCAGATTAGCATGGAAGGATAGTATGTCCCATTATAAAAAGGCTCTAAAACAGCAAAGGCTTTTCATCTTAGCAAACAAATTGAAAAACATAAAAACAACCCTAGGTTTTTATTCAATACAGTTGCCAGATTAACTAATAAACAAATACCACCTGAAGACATTGTGTTATCAAACTTTAGTAGTAACCACTTCATGAACTCTTTCACGGAAAGTTGAAACCATACGACATATAATTCAGAATACACAACCTGCAACTTCACCTGAAGTTTCACCTTTCTTAAACATTGCCCTCTAGAACAACTCCAAAGCTTTACAGCTATAGGCCAGGCCGATGTACATAAGCTTATCATTACTTTCAAACCAACAACGTGTTTATTAGACCCCATACCGACTAAACTATTGATAGAGCTACTACCAGCAACGGAGGAGCTTCTTCTCAATATTGTTATATATTAGAATAGCGAGCTGACAGGGGAGTAGCGAGCTGACAGGGGGAATAGCGAGCTGACATGGGAGACGACAAGAGCACGTAAGTGTCTTGCTTATATTTGTTTGGATAAGTTGCTTAGTTTATTGCTTACCACCAGGGAGGATTAATTTCGACTGTACTTTATTGTAGTTAATTACGTTGACTGAAATTAGTACTTGAATTGTACACATTGTTATTTGAAATAGGAGCCGCGTTTTGCAGAGTTTTTGCTCATTTTCACCCGTAAGAGCTTTGTTATTGTGCCGTTAGTTTCGATTTGAGCCACTCGCGGCCTTTAGGCTTTGCTGTGCTAATTTGAAAGGCGGGCTTAAGCGAGGAAAAGCTATATAAACTAGAGTCAGTTTTAGTTGGCAGGAATAGCGAGCTGACAGGGGAGACGACAAGAGCGCGTAAGTGTCTTGCTTATATTTGTTTGGATAAGTTGCCTAGTTTATTGCTTACCGCCAGGGAGGATTAATTTTGACTCTGTGCTTTATTGTAGTTAATTACGTTGACTGAAATTAGTACTTGAATTGTACACATCGTTATTTGAAATAAGAGCCGCATTTCCACGTTTTTGCTCATTTTCACCCGTAAGAGCTTTGTTATTGTGCCGTTAGTTTCGATTTGAGCCATTCGCGGCCTTTAGGCTTTGCTGTGCTAATTTGAAAGGCGGGCTTAGCTGTACTCAATCACGCGGTACTAAGAGGTGTATGTATGTGTCATTCAATCTCAATCGACTCACCACCGCTAGCACCCACAAATCTGGCAACCAACTTGACCTAATTTACACACATAACTGTATCACAGGCAACATTTTGGTAAAACCTCTGCACATTTCAGATCATTTCTTTATTACTTTTAATCTGCAACTCCCTATTTGTGCACCTCCGAACATTTCACCCGTCACCTTCAGAAGAAACCCTGCGCTCTCTTTCTTCTTCTCATCTTTCCTCTGCTGTATCTGCTGCCCTTCCCTCTCCCTCACAATTCTCATCTCTGGATGTGAATACAGCAACAGACACCTTATGTTCCACCTTAACTTCCTCTCTAGACAAGCTCTGTCCTCTGTCATCCAGGCCTGCACGTGCTACTCCCTCTAATCCCTGGTTATCTGATGCTGTTTGTGAACACCGGACCAAACTAAGGGCTGCAGAGAGAAAATGGCACAAATCCAAAGACCCATCTGATCTAGGCAACTATCAATCTCTGCTCTCATCCTTTTCTGGTAAAGTCCATGCTCCAAAATCCACATATTTCCACAATAAAATCAACAACACCTCAAACACACGCACACTCTTCAAAACATTCAACTCTCTTCTCTGTCCCCCTCCACCACCACCCACAACCTCTTTAACTGCTGATGATTTTGCTAAGTCCTTCACTGACAAAACATCCAACATCAGCAGCCAGTTCTCAGCTCCACACACACAGGAACCTAGACCAACCACAGGCACACATCTCCTGTCCTCCTTCTCTCCTCTCACTGAAACAGAAGTTTCCAAACTTCTCCTCAACAGCCACCCCACCACCTGCCCTCTAGATCCCATCCCCTCACACCTCCTACAATCCATCGCTCCTGCACTTGCACCAGCACTTACTCACATCATCAACACATCTCTCCACACTGGCATCTTCCCTACTGCATTCAAGCAGGCTCGGGTAACCCCACTGCTTAAAAAACCCTCATTAGACACTTCACTTGTAGACAGTTACAGACCTGTCTCTCTCCTACCATTCATAGCAAAAACTCTTGAGCGAGTTGTTTTCAATCAGGTGTCTTCTTTCCTCACTCAGAACAACCAATTGGACACCAACCAATCCGGTTTCAAGAGTGGCCACTCAACAGAGACGGCTCTACTGTCGGTCACTGAGTCCCTACGGATTGCAAAGGCTAACTCAAAATCATCAGTCCTCATCCTACTTGATCCTATCTATCTGCTGCCTTTGGCATGGATGAAAGAACACCATCTGCAGCTCAACCTGGCAAAGACTGAGCTTCTTGTCTTCCCTGCCAATCCAACTCTACATCACGATTTCACCATCCAATTAGGTACATCTTCAATTACCCCATCAAACTCGGCCAGAAATCTTGGAGTAATCTTTGATGACCAACTGACCTTCAAAGAACACATTGCTAAGACAGCTCGGTCATGCAGATTTGCATTACATAACATCAGGAAAATCAGGCCTTTTTTTAACAGAACATGCAACACAACTTCTCGTCCAGGCTCTGGTCATTTCTAGGCTTGATTACTGCAATGCTCTTCTGGCAGGACTGCCATCATGCACAATCAAGCCTCTACAAATGATTCAGAACGCTGCAGCGCGTCATGTCTTCAATGAGTCCAAAAGAGCCCATGTCACCCCTCTCCTCATCTCTCTGCATTGGCTACTGCTCACTGTTTGCATCAAGTTCAAGGCCTTGATGCTTGTTACAGATCTATCACTAGGTCAGCACCCTCCTACTTTCACTCATTCTTACGAGTCTATGCTCCTACCAGAAGCCTGCGATCACAGAAGGAACGAAGGCTTGTGGCACCATCACAGAGAGGCACAAAATCACTCTTCAGATCATTTTCGTTCACTACTCCATGCTGGTGGATTGATCTTCCTGCCTTCATCCATAATGCAGAATCCCTGGCAATATTCAAAAGACAGCTGAAAACACATCTCTTTCGTGAGCACTTAACCTCATCATAAAAAAAATCCTTTCCCTTCATTTCCTATCCCTCTTCCCTTTAAATCTCTCCCTTGTTTTAGCATATGATACTCTGAGCAATGTCTGAAACTTGTATTATGAGCACATATTGTGTCTAGTTGCCTCTTCAGGTTGACTCGCTTGTTGTATTCCGCACTTGTAAGTCGCTTTGGATAAAAGCATCTGCTAAATGAATAAATGTAAATGTAAATATTGTAAACTCCTTTCTATCTCTAGGTCATGTCCTGAGTCCTTTCAAGTTAGCAGTTATTAAGCCTCTCATAAAGAAGCCTCAACTAGATTCAAATGAACTGACAAACTACAGACCTATTTCAAACATCCCGTTCATGTCTAAAATATTAGAAAAGGTCGTATCCACGCAACTGTGTACCTTCTTACACAGTAACAATATCTTTGAAAAGTTACAGTCAGGATTTAGACCACATCATAGCACAGAAGCTGCGAAACTGCCCTGGTCAAAATTACAAATGATTTACTTCTAGCTGCAGACAAGGGTTGCATCTCATTCTTAGTTTTACTCGATCCTAATGCGCCATTTGACACAATAGACCATGTCATCTTGTTAGATCGACTACAAAATTACATTGGCATTCAAGGCCAAACTCTTCAGTGGTTCCGCTCCTACTTGTCCGACCGTTACCATTTGTTCACTTAAATGGGGAATCATCAGAATTAATGCCAGTAAAATATGGCCTGCCTCAAGGATCTATTTTAGGCCCTCTGCTATTCACATTATACATGCTGCCCCTAGGTAATATCATTAGAAGTCATGGGATAAACTTTCATTGTTACGCTGATGATAGTTAACTATATATTACATCAAGACCGGATGATATTCCCACCTTAGCTAAATTATCAGACTGTCTTAAAGACATAAAACATTGGATGACTCATAATTTTCTTCTTTTAAATTCAAATAAGACAGAGATATTACTTATTGGACCAAACGCAAGTCAACAGAATCTCTCTGATTACAGTTTCCCATTAGAAGGTTGTAACAACTTCATCTAATACTGTTAAAGACCTGGGTGTCATATTTGACAGTAATCTGTCTTTTGAAAATCATGTGGTTTATATTATAAAAACTGCCTTCTTCCACCTTAGAAACATTGCTAAGCTGTGTAGCATCTTATCTACTTCTGATGCAGAAAAGCTGGTCCATGCTTTTATGACCTCCAGACTGGACTATTGTAATGCACTTCTAGGTGGCTGACCAGCTTCCTTAATAAACAGGCTACAGTTAGTCCAAAATGCAGCAGCTAGGGTTCTCACCAGGTCCAAGAAATATGATCATATAATTTTGTCAGATCTACACTGGTTACCTGTTAAATTTCGGATTATCTATAAAATTCTACTGCTTACATACAAAGCCTTAAATGGGTGTTTAAGTGCTCTCACGCTCCAAATCAAAGCGTGCCCTACGCTCTCAAAACTCATCTTCTGGTCATTCCCAGAATTGCAAAGTCCACTAAAGGCGGCAGAGCTTTTTCACACTTGGTTCCTAAACTCTGGAATAGCCTGCCAAATACTGTTCAGTGCTCAGTTACTCTCTCTCAGTTCAAATCCAGTTTAAAGACACATCCATTTAGCCAAGCATTCTCATAATGCTTCTCATTCTACCTCAAAGTAAACAAAATCTTATGCTCTTACTGTTATGAACAGCAGCTATGCTAATTATTCTCTGTTTTGGTTTTCTATCCCGGGGTTCAATCCTGGGGTAGCTATAGATTACATCTACAGATGGACTCAACTTCAGACAGATCTACTCAAGCTTCAGTTCCTTGGGAAAAATGCCACTGCTACGGTACAGTCAGGTGGTCATTCTCGCACCATAGAGCATTGACTACAGCGACACCTGGCCCTCCCTAAGTACCGGGAATATGTGATGGACATCTTTTTTTTAAAAAATTTAGCTTTAGCTAAGGACTGCAGCATTACCGTGCCAGAGGAGAACTGGCCCTCCCTGCTAAGCCTTGTTTCTCCCAAAGTTTTTTCTCCATTTATATATCACTGGAGTTTTGGTTCCTTGCCACCGTTGCCTTGCTTACAGGGAGACTGCTAATATTAGCTTAGAACACTTGCTCTGTACATTGTGTTATATTTGTTGTTTGTTAATTTGATCAATTTTGAATATTCTTTCTTTCCTCTTCCTAATTTTCTCTCCTCCTCTTTCATTTTCAATTTCAGTTTTCCTTTATACTCGTGGATATTTTCATTTGTACAGCTGCTTTGTAACAGTGTGCCACTGTGAAAAGCACTATATAAATAAGTTGAACTTAAACTTGAACCATGTCACAAAGCTCAAATCATCTCAAACTGGTTTCTTGAACATGACAATGAGTTCACTTTACTCACATGGCCTCCACAGTCACCAGATCTCAATCCAATAGAGCACCTTGGAACGGGAGATTCGCATAATGGATGTCTCTGAGGCATGTTTCCAACACCTTGTTGAATGTATGCCACAAAGAATTAAGGCAGTTCTGAAGCACCACACTTGGTACGTATATGTAGGAGTTATATGTTTTATGCAAAAATAAAACAAACAAAAATAAATCTGCAAGCTGCAATTATTGGGGTTCAAGCGCTTTAAGACCTTTGAATGCATGTGCAAAAAATATTGCACATTACATAGCAGTGATTTTGTAATGCATATGGGAATGTATAAAAATGTCATCTGAATTATTATTAGGGGCCAAGCACCAAAGGTGCAAAGGCACCTATTGTATCTGTTAGATTTCTTCTTATTATTATTCTTCTTCCGCTCTTGAATCTATGGCAGCCCATAGAACCGCTTGCGGGAAAGTTGTGAAATTTGGCACACTGATAGAGGACAGTCCCATCATTAACTATAACAAATTTGAAGTCTCTAACTTAAACTCTCTAGCGCCACCACTTATCCAAAATTTCACTCATGTTTATGCTAATAACTTTTGAACCTTAAGGGCTAGACTTTTCTTTTGATTCCATGGCTCAAGATTCGAAATCGTTTGCACTATATGATATTTTCTGTCATGGAAATTTTCCCGCCATTTTGAATTTTCTGAAAAACCTACTTTTTCAAACTCCTCCTGGGCCATTGCTCCGATTTTCACAAAAATTTAACCAGATCATCTTCAGACCACTCTGACAAAAAGTTATGGAATTCAAGTCGATTTGTCAAACTGTTCTTGAATAACATGCAAATGAATTCGACGAAGAGCACACAGAAATGCATGTGAGGCTTTATCTCTGCAAAGGTTTGGCATATTGAGACCAAACTTGGTGTGTTGTAACAAACATGACCTGAGGCTACCTGCAGTGTTTTAGCGCAGTGCCACCAGGAGATCTGAAAGGTCAGGAGATATGAAAAATGGCTATTTTAGCTTATAAAATGGTTTGGCAAAAATCACAAAACTGGTCTCTTTAGATTTGTGCATTCCAGTTTTCCCATGCCAGCCATTTTGGGCGTCGTCCATTTTGAATTTTGTAAAAAAATGCTATATTTTTTTAACGCATTGGCGTATCACTACGAAACACCATGCCCTGACAGTACCCAAGAAGTTTGGAGGCAGTGCCACCTTGTGGTCAAAAGTTATAATGAAATGTAGAAATATGCTAATAACTTCTGATGAAAATGGCTTGTTGTAATGAAATTGATCTCATTATATTTCTTGGGTCATGCCAAGAACTTTTATGCCAATTATGCCAAAATTGGCCACACTTCCTGTCTGCCATTTTGATTAATGTCAAAAACCTACTTTTTCAAACTCCTCCTAGACCGTTAGTCTGATTATTACCAAATTTGACTTGGATCATCTTCAGACCATGCTGGCAAAAAGTTTTGGATTTCGTGTTGATATACAAAATGATATCCAAAAATTGGCTGAACCTCCTGTCCACCATTTTGATTTACGTTGAAAACGTTCTTTTTCAGACTCCTCTATCATTGGTCCAATTTTCACCACAATCAAATCATATCATCTTCACACTATTCTAACAAAGTGTTACAGATTTCATGTTGATAGACAAAACTGTTTTCACATACTACAGCAAGAAATCTGAGGCATGATGCCAAAATGACTCTGAGGCTGTATCTTTGCAAAGCTTTGCCATATTGACACCAAACACTGTGTGCAATTGTCACCTCACACTGACCACACCACATCATTTTGGTAACAGTGCCACCTATTGGTCAAGAATGACAAACCATTAAATCATATTACCAGAGGCTGTATTCATGATTTTTAAGTTATTTCAGTTACGATCATCCTAAACTTGCTTTAATTACTCATTGTTGCAGTTGATCTGGTGCTCTATGCCATGCTTAGCTCCTCATGTTGCCTCTGGTGTGCTTGGCCCCATAATTGCTGCTTGCAGCTATATTATTGTAATACTCATTGCCTGTCACAAGTTTCATTTTTTTATTTTGTTTTGCTATGCTCCTTGGGACCATTAAGTGGCACTAGTAGCTCTACTTTTCTGTATAAAGGAAGGAAGCAGTAGAGTGAGAGGGAGACTCAGTTTGAACTCCACATGGTTTCTTGCTGTGCTACAAACAATCCTGGTTTGAGAAACATTTTGTTTGCTGCTCAGCCACAAATTTGATGTCTTACGTTCACACTTGTAAGATCTTGGTGAAAGCTAACGAAGATTATTTTGCAATGATTTTATGTACTACGTTTGTTAAATTTGTTTGGTTGGTTTATGGACTCTGTTTTTCTTTTCTAGATTTTAATTTGTTGTAACAGCATCAATACAAGCTGATGCCTTCATGTTTACAACTTAACTGTGCATGCATACAACAGTATTGGCGATCCTTCAAGTGCATTATTGAAACTGCCCAAGGATTATACCCAAAGAATTCCCAGCCAACTTCCTCAAGGATTCTGCATTTCATTAATCATCTTATTACCAGATAAGACAGTTGGCTTATTCATGAACTGCAAATACTAACCTGAGTTGGATTGATTCATCAACAGCTTTATAGAACATTCTGCATTCAAACCAATGCACATTTCTACTGAATATTGTTTATTTATTTTTTGATTATTTTATTTTATTATTATTTTTTTTGTCTTCCTGCTGTGTGAGTTTGTCAGTTTTGGTATTTGTTAATCATTAGTTGTAAATATTGTGTAAATAATTTAATACACATTGGGGAAAGGATTTGCATTTGATTTGTTTTTTTGCATTTATCTCTGAGCTTTAAGTTGTGAGACTTTGCAAAACTCAACCCGTCTTTTTCTTATATAGCAATTCCAGTCTAGAATAGCTGGAACGGTTATAATATACATGTTTCAAACCATTCCTGAAATAACATTTCCCCAATAATTCATAGCTGAAACAACATGCATGGTTTAAAAATACAAAAAGTCAAAAGCCTAATTTCAATGCCAATATTTTGACTCTAATTAAATAATACATTTCATTATGTATTCCTTGGCAATAAACACCTGTACAGAGAGCTGTGTGTGACACTGCTAACATGATATAAAATAAAAATTATCTTAATTATCTGAAATCAATCAGACTGATGAATCTGAACGCTGAATGAAGTAATTGGGTTGATATGCGTGTTTACATGACACAAGCTTTAAATCGGATTTGCTCTTTTGACATGTACACGAATACACATTTCCCACCATTCAAAGATGCACATACTAGCAGCCACTCTATTGCCATTGCTTCTTTTTTCATTTTTCAAAGCACAATTAACATTTTAAACACTGAGCAACATCGTCCAGTTTAACTGTCCAGTTTTGCTTCGCCATCTGACAACAACAGCCGTGCTCCATACGTCATTACACAATTTGTACCTCATTGCACATACGCAGATCTTTCTAGTTTCATTTTCAGTCCGAAGTGTTTACATGTCCTCTCGATTGGATTAGAAAAGGTTTAAACAACCCCTTACAATCCGATTTCAATCCGATTTTTATCGGATCTGGCCAATTCAGTCCAATTTAAATAGACATATTATTTAGCAAGCCTGTTAGTACATAAAACAAAAATATAAATGTCAACCTTCAAGTCTGGTAATATACAATAGTAATACAGCATTTTTTAACATTTATAACTGCTTTAGTGCCAACTATTGCCCAATTGCCACAAAATATTGCACACTTTTTTTCTTAGATTCACAACAGGTATGGGCTCAATTAGTTTCATGATCATCTGATGTTTTGTTTAGGAAATATATACTTGTTTGTACACTTTGCAACACCATTTTTTAAACAACACTGTTATAGCTTTCCAAAAGCAAAAGTTCAACAGTTTTTAATAATTATTGAGAGTCCACAATATTGTACTGCACTGGTTTTATTGATGCTAATTGAAAAACCAAGGACTAGTTCGCAAAAGTAGGTTTTAAAATATTATCAAATTCACTTTGAACAGGATTTGATTGACAACAGATAGGTCTCCTACTTATGTGTATCAAGTATCGTGTTCATATCTCATTCCATTCCCAAATTATAGCCACTTCAGTAAAAGTAGCTCTACCCACTTCAAATATTTTGCATTCCTGTCCCGAACGTGAATCAGAATTTCAGCTTTTTCGATAATTATCAACAGTGGGCTCCAGAGAATCTTTCTGCACTGGTTTGATTCTGATTAGATAAAAACCCTTAGGTCTCTGTGACTTACGGTTTGGGCTGCATGGTCAGTTTTAGAGAAGAACAACAATAATAAATATTGCTGCAAGTAGCAATTATTGGGGTTCAAGTGCTTTAACACCTTCTAAAGATATCTAAATCTAAAGATATTAGGAATTATTTAGCAGGTGTCTAAAAAGTCTGCTAAAAACTTTATTAGGCACAGCATTAGAAATGTACAATTTGTTTGCAACTGTTATAGCACAACCTATTACCTGCTCGACACAAAATTTTGCATGCTTCTTTAGAATCACAAGATGCATGAGTCTTCTGATTTTTGGCTTCATGCTTGAACCCCTAATAATAATAAATTCCTACAATTACAACAGGGTTTCAGCACTTTGCCGAAAAAGTAGGTTTTCTACATAACTCAAAATGGCCGACAGGAAATATGGTTGATATGGACAAATTTGGTAGTTGTAACAAGGGGTCAGAAGCGTTAGGATCCATATGCAGCTCTTTATTGCCAGGTAAACAAGCAGGCAGGGTCAAACACCAGCACACAGGAATAACAACGGCAAGACAAGACAGTATCGTTAAACAGGCAAAGGTCAAGGCAGGCGGCAAACAATCACAATCCAGAAAATAGGGCAAGAATCAGGGCAGGCAGCAAACAGTCAAAAAAAAAGATAATAATCCAATCAAAACACAGGTAAACCAGAATACAGGGAAAACTCTCAGAAATGATCACCAAGGCAAATAAAGACGCAAAGATACAGTGTCCAGGTGTGGTTTATATATGGGTGATAACTGGAATCAGGTACAGGAGTAATAAGTTCCAAGAATGCGGCCTCATGGGAATTGGAGTACGGAACAGACTAATATTCAGGAGAAGGTTTTGGGACATATCCCAACACCAATGATGAATTAATAATACTATGCAGAAGATGTACAATTTATGGAAACCTCTTTCAATAGTCTGGTGTCACGGAGCCAGCCATGCCTCCCGCACCAGATATCACAACTCCGCCCACTCGTTCCCTCTCACCCACCTACTGATTCTCCTCACCTGCACTGTTAATCAGGGACTCTGTATATAAGCATCACTCTGGCACTTCAGTTTTGTTTCAGTTTTCTGCTCCACTGGAATTCTACTAAAGTGATAGACTGTGTTTACACTCATCTAAGTTACCGTTCATTCATCTGTGAATTTATACTCATCTGTTGTTCCTGATTCCTGTTCTGTTTGCTATTACTATTCATCTGTATGAACTCATCTCCATTAATAAAGATTATGTTATCTACTGTCTTGGTCTCTGTTACCCTCTCCAGTGTGACAGAAGATCAGAACACTCATCAAAATGGAGGCAGGACGTTCACCCTATGAGCTGGCAGAGCTGGTTTCAATGCTATGTCAGTCTCTACAGCCACATTCAACTCTTTCTTCCACCACCAGTCCCATGGCCCAACCTATGACATTTGCTGCTAATCTAGATGAATGTAGCGGTTTCCAGCTGCCTGACAATTCAAAATGCAACCCCAACTGTATTCCACTAATCAATCTAAAATTGCTTACATTATCTCCTTGTTATCTGGTAGAGCACTCCAGTGGGCACAGGCTGAATGGAATGCAGATGAATCCGTAACCAGCACAATCCTTAACAGCCCTCATCGACTCGTGGTCTTCCAGGAAATTCATATCCCTAGAGTTACTCCCATGACTCCAGAAAGACCATCTCACAGACCATGAGCATCCAAACCATTCTGGGAAAGCCACTGAGCCGAGGTCGGATATGATATTACTCCCCTGCTTTCACTCTCAGTGTAGGCTGGCTTCATCAGGAATTCATCTCTTTGATGATGCTGGAGTGTTCCACCGTGGATATGGTTACAATTACATCAGCCCTCAATAAACTGGAATACTGGAGAAATCATTCGTTGGAGTATTAACTGTCATAAATCCTGTCTCCCTATGACCCAAAGACCATATTTTCAGTCTTTCTTGCTGCTAGTAGGCTCCACCTCAGTTGAAAGTCCCTCAGTGTCATCTCAATGTGAGATTCCTGAAGAGTACTGGGCATTCCAGGATGTTTTCAGCAAGCAGTTGGCTACCCATTTACTATCACATTGGCCATGGGACTGTAATATCGACTTGCTGCTGGGGCAATGTTACCTTAGAGGTAAGACATATCCTCTGTCTATCCCAGAGCAGATGGCTGTAAATAAATACATCCCAGAGGCATTAAAACAACAGTTCATCAAACCATCTAGTTCCCCTGCTGTATCTAGCTTCATTAAAGAAAAGAAGAATGGAGGTTTGAGGCCTTGCATCGATTACTGAAACCTCAACTCACAAACCATCAAGTACAGATACCTCTTCCTCTGGTCCCAGCAGCCCTGGAATAACAATGTGGTGCCCGGATATTTATAAAGTTTACAACCTGATATGCATCAGAAAAGGAGATGAATGGAAAACTGCTTTTGTCACTACATCCAGGCACTATGAATACCAGGTCATCCCGTACGGTCCTGCCAATGCCACTTCCATGTTTCAAGGTTATATGAACGAAAACTTACATATCTACAACACTCTGTTATTGTCTAAATTGAGGATATTCTCATTTATTTTAAAGATCTGTCTGAACATCGAAATCATGTCAAACGCGTATTCACCAACCTCCGTCAACACCGTCTCTATCTCAAACTGGAAAAATGTTAATTCCATAGCAAGACCATACACCTCCTGGGTTACATCACTGGAAATCATGGAATCCAAATGGCCCAGAGGAAGGTACAGGCACATAAGGGCTGGCCACAACCCAAAACTGTCAAAGAATTACAAATTTTCCTGAGATTTGCTAATTTCTGTCGTAGGTTCATCTGTAATTTCAGTTCAATCAGTTCTCCACTAACCTCTCCTCTCCGTCACAGGCCCAAATCTCTGTCCTGGAGCCTTGAAGCTATTCCAAGCTTCCAACACCTCAAGAAAGCGTTCTGCACAGCACCTGCTCTCTGACACTCAAGACCTGATGCACTGTTCATCATTGAAGTGGATGCACTGACAACGGGAGAAGCTGTTGTGCTATCACAATGGCAGGGGAAGCCCCCACTCTCCGTCCATGTGATTTCTTTTCCTGGAAGCTGTCCCCAGTGGAGCGCAATTGACATCCGTAATCATGAGTTACTTGCCATCAAGTTGGCCCTTGGAAGAATGGAGAAATTGGCTGGAGGCAGCCCAACATGTTTTCAAAGTTATCACTGACCACCGCAATCTGTAATACCTCAGTGAAACCATACATTCTTGCTCATTCAGGATTGGTACTGGTGGCCCGGAATTGCCCAGGATATCTCCAGGTATGCCACTCAAGAATCTACCCACTGCCATGATAACTGCTAAGACTCTTCTTCACCAGATCTTCTACCACTTCTGTATCCCTGAGGACATTGTTTTGGACTGGGGCCCTCATGTTCGGGTACCAACCGCATCTGTTTCCCTGGTCAGGTGAGCCCTCTGACATTCCAGCTGTGGACCACTTGTTCCGTACGATCAAGAGGGTCTGTGTTATGTCCCTGTATATGTGACTGCGTTATGTCTTGTTTTCCTCTTGGCTCTTTCTGTTTTTTATTCCTCTCTCTGCTCACTTTCCATTTTACAGAACCCTTCCATTGGTCCACTGCCACCATCATTCCAGATTTACGTCCTGACGTCACCACCCACCATCACCAATCCAATGTAATCTCCTTTAAAATGACCCGGTCCATTGTGCGCAGGCTTTTTCACTGTTGTTACACATCTGTTTATCGGCTGTTTTTTATTTTTTTTCAAATCCTATTAATTTCACATCTGTCCATTTGTGTTTATCTGTCTTTGTTGTCTTTTGCCCCTTTTCTTTTGTATTTTCTGTGGCTCCCAGTGTTGTCCCCATGTTGACGTGAGCCTTTTGTGTTTTAAGATTATGGGGGAAAGCAGACAGGTAAGTATGTCACATGAATAAAAAAAGGAAAAGAGGACTGTGATTATAGCTTTGGATCAAGATTTTTATAATTGAAGAGATTTTGTAGTTTTGTAAGCATTTCTGAATTTTACATCAAGTTTTATAGTTTTATGAATGAAGGGTGATTATTGTGTGATTAGTGTTAAGTGTCAAAAAATTTATAAGTGTGTTGCATACATGATTTGACTTATTGCCTTTGCTAAATATTCAAGTGTCTATAAATTGTGTCTGATGTAAGTTATTGATTTAAGTTGTAGACAGACAAGGTGGAAGACACAATCAAGCAAATGGTAGTGCAAGCAAGTCAAAAGTCAATTCCTGATAAGGATTTAGACATTTCTACAGGAATGCAACAAGCTAGATCAAGATCAAGTTCTAGCAAAAGAAATCGTACAGAGAAGGGCCTAGAAATGCATAAACGGGAGGCAAAGAAGCATGAGAAAGCCTTTAATAAAGTTTATGGCTCCTGGAAGCAGACAGCTAAGGAAATTAGGTCTAAATTAAAAGCTTTGTGTACATGTGAACAGCTTGAACAGATTTTAAAGGACATTCAAACTAGACAAGATGTAGTTACTCAGCATTATGCTCCCTTACTGCGCAATCATACTGCAACTCCAGAGGTTGTTAAAAGAGTAGATGTTTGTTCCACACTGACTGCAGAAATTTGTGATTTTTGTGAATAAAAGAATAGAAAATGTCGATGAGACTCAGAAGAAACAAGTGTGAAAGAGAGAGTAAGGCAACTATTAAGTAAAGATGAGTATGAATCTATATTTGGTTGTACCAATACAGAGACTATCATCTCAGAATCATCACAGATTTTAGAGAGTCTATCAACAACATCAAAAACCTCCTCCAAAGCTTCCAGTAAGCGAGCTGAGGTGGAAGCAGAACTCGCAGCCAAAGTTGAGCAAATGAAGCATATGCAAGAAATTCACAATCAGCAAGCCAGATTACTTAAGATGGAGAATGACTGGAAGCTGAATGAAGCAAGAATTTTAGCAGAGATGGAACAGAAAGAAACAGAGATGCATTCAAGAGGAAGAGGAAGAAAGAACAAAGCTGCAGAAGCTATAAGCAGACAAAGAAATTAAGGTAGCCTCAGCTCGAGTGAAGGCCTGTAATTATTGTGAGTGCAATGTTGAAAAGGAGAGGGGTGATGCAACTCTGGATGGAGAGAGGCTAATAACAAACCTCATTTGAATCCTCATGTAAAGCCATTCCATTCTCAAGTATTTGAAGATGTAAAGACAACTCAAGAGACTCAAGAGACTGAGAATTTAGCCCAAGTATTTGTAAACTCCCTAAGCAAAAGTCATTTACCTCTCCCAGAACCAACAATTTTCACTGGTGATCCTCTGAAATTCATTGATTGGAAAATGTTTTTCACAGCACTTACCTATCGTAAATCAATTCCAGCGAGTGAAAAGATGTTCTACTTGAAAACCTATTTTGCTGGAGAAGCTCACAAGACTGTGGAAGGGTTCTTTTATAGGAACTCTGAAGATGCATATCAGGGCGCCTGGAGGGTCCTTGAGGAAAGGTATGGTAATTCTTTTATTGTCCAGCAAGCCTTTTGAGAAAAACTAATGAGATGGCCTAAGGTGGGAACAAATGATCCACTTTCCTTGCGAGAGTTCACTGATTTCTTACAAGGTTGCATTGAAGCTATTCAACAAATTAAAGGTTTGGCTATTTTGAACGACTGTGAGGAAAATTATAAACTACTCAAGAAATTACCAGAGTGGATTGTGCGCAAATGGAACAAAACTGTGGTTGACTTGGACATGATTGGTGATTATCCAAGCTTTAAGCGATTTTCATAATTCTTGCAGACGGAGTCTAAAATAGCTTGTAATCCTTTCACTTCCCCCTTCTAACGAGCTCCAAGGTTTCATATGAAAGATTCCCTAAAAGAGCTCAACGTAAAGCTTTCAACGTAAAGGTTCAAGTTAAAGATTCTAAAGATTCAACAAAGCCAGAGCTCAAGATAACCTCACCATGTTCTGATTTTAAGAGTGAAGCACATAGTATCGTTAAATGTCCTATCTTTGCAGACAAGTCCATGGACGACAAAAGGTCTTTTATTCGTGAGAACCACATTTGTTTTGGATGTCTGAGAAGATGGCATATTTTCAAAGATTGCAAAAGACGGCATATTTGTGGCACATGAGGCTTGCGTCATCCAACTTGTTTGCACGACGCTAAAGACAAAGGGCCTGTAAAGGTATCAAGAATAGATGTTACTTCTACAGAAGCGCATACAAGCCAAGAAGTTCAAAGGGTTATGTCTCATGCAGTAACACAACGGGTTTCTGCTACCTCTAGTATTGTTCCTGTCTTTATTTCAGCAATGGAAGAGCCACAAAATGAGATTCTCACTTATGCTTTACGTGATACACAGAGTGACACAACTTTTATTCTGAAGGATTTTCTTGATGAGCTCCAAGTAAGCAGTGAAGCAGTGAAGCCGAGTACTATGATGACTACAGATACTGTCACTACAAGTAACAAGGTTAGTTCGAGGGCTCCAAAGTGGAAAATGTATTCAAGTACGTCAAGCCTATACATGTGATTTTATTTCTGTGGACAAAGCTTATATTCCAACCAGAAAGACTGTGTTGCACTGGCCTCATCTTAAGCACATAGCCAATGAACTGCCACCACTCCAGAGCTGTGATATAGGACTGTTGATTGGATGCGACTGTCCTTCGACATTAGCTCCTTTAGAGGTCATCATTGGCAATGAAAATGAGCCTTTTGCACAGAAAACAGAGCTGGGCTGGAGTATTATTGACCTTTGTAATCCTCACCTGGACAGACAAGAAAGACAAAGTTTACAGAGTCTCAGTAAAAGAGATGCCAGTGCCATCAGCTAATGGTGTCCTAAAGGTATTAGAATCAGACTTTAATGAGAAGTGCTATGAGGACAATCGTGTCCCTGGAAGATATTTGCTTTATAGACCTTCTTAGTGAAAACATCAAACAAAAAGAAGGTGGACATTTTCAGTTCCCCCTTCCTTTCAAGAGCAGCAGTCTTCCTTCCCTCCCTAACAATAAGAAGCTTGCTATGGTACGTTTGCAGCACTTAAAGAAAAAGTTGAAGTCAAACCAGTAGCATTATGACAAGTATAATGCCTTCATGGAAGAAATGTTCAATAAGGGAGATGCAGAGATGGCTCCTGAAATATCTGATGGAGAAACAGCGTGGTATATACCACATCACAGTGATTACCACCCTCACAAACCAGATAAGCTGAGGGTGGTATTTGATTGCTCTGCAAAATTTTGTGGCATTTTCTTACTGGTCCAAACTTGATCAATTCCTTGGTGGGAGTACTTTGCAGGTTTAGGAAGGAAGCTGTTGCTGTGACATATTGATATTGAAAAGATGTTCCATCAATTTCACGTTCCATAAGATTCTTTTGGTGGAAGAACGGAGACTTGGATGGTGAAACCCAAGAATATAGAATGACTGTGCACCTTTATGGTACTGCTTCATCACCAGGATGCACCAATTTTGGTCTTAAATATCTAGCAGATCAGTCAAGTCTGAGTATCTGAGTATCATTTGTGAAGAAGAACTTTTATGTTGATGACGGCTTGATTTCAATTCCATCAATTCAGGAAGCGGAAAAGTTCATTGTTGAAGCTCAAACGTTGTGCAAGCATGGAGGGTTACACCTTCATAAGCTTAACACGAATGAGCAAGAAGCTTAAAACTGTGTGGATTCTTGAGAGTGGGCAGTAACTACCAAACCGCTTAACCTGAGTCCTGTAGTAACAGAATATGTTCTTGGCATTCAGTGGTCTACGAAAGATGACGCATTCAGTTTTGAGATCAAACTGAAAGATCGGCCTTCAACACTTTGAGGTATTTTGTCAGTTGTTGCTTTCTTGACAACAAACTATTGGGTTTGTTGCTCCTCTTCTTTTGAAAGGAAAGTGTATTTTACAGGAGCTGTGTCGAGATTGGAATTGTCTGCTGCTGTAGTTTCTGCCAGAATGAGTGTTATGTTAAAGGCTGAACTGGAAAGGAAGATCGATCTGGTCTCGATCTGATATTGGACTGACTCACAGGTTGTCCTTGCATACAATAATGAAACAAGAAGGTTTCATGTGTTGGTTGCAAATCGTGTCCAGCTAATCAGGGAAACCACAAATACAAGCCAGTGGTATTATGGCAACACATCTGAAAATCTTGCTGATTATGTTTCTAGAGGTCTTCTTGTTTCAGATATATCTTCAACAAACTGGATATCAGGACCTACATTGTTATGGAAACAAGAAGTGTGTCAAACTCCTAACTCCTCAGATGATCTACTTGTGGGAGATCCTGAAGGCTGGTTTAAGCATTTGTGACTACAGGTGGGGTTAGTTCCAACTTTCTTGAACGTTTTCATCACTTCTCTTCCCTGAGAACTCTCATTAATGTGATCACTAGAATTAAAAGGCTAGCTTTAAAATACAAATGTCGTAATAACACTGTGTCTGTGGAAGAACATGAAAGAGCATTTAAATCTGTGATTAAGCTTGTTCAACAACATGCCTTTTCCCAGGAGATCAGAAAAATTCAAGGAGGGAAGCTTCTTCAGAAATCAAGTGCACTTTTCCATCTCGATCCTATTTTGAAAGGAAGTCTTCTTCGTGCTGGAGGAAGGTTAAAACAGTCATCTCTTAGTGAAGAGATCAAGCATCCAGTGATTTTGCCAAAAGATAATCATGTCACCAACCTTATTTTGACGTACTATCATGCCAAAATTTGCCATCAAGGGAGGTATCAAACACTCATGGAACTCAGAGCAAATGGATTTTGGATTATTGGTGGCAGTAAATCAGTAGCCAAATTGATTTACAAATGTGTACAATGTAGGAAGCTCAGACAGCCAGTAGAGGAGCAACAAATGGCAGAGCTCCCTAAAGAACATATTAAAAGTCTCTGATCCTTTCTGTTATACTGGTATGGATTGCTTTGGCCCATTTATTGTAAAGTAGGGTCAAAAGAGTATAAGAGGTATGGCCCTTCTCTTCACCTGTCTTTCTTCTCGAGCTGTCCATATCGAAATGTTGGAAGATCTGTCAACAGATATGTTCATTAATGCTCTAAAATGTTTCATAAGCCTCCGTGGAGCTGTTCGTCACCTTTATTGTGACTGTGGCACAAATTTTGTAGGAGCTAGAAACAATTCAGAGACGCTCTCAAAGAATGTGATGTCAAGATTCTGGAGGCATTTCTCATTGAAAATCAATGTGAGTTCATCTTTAATGCTGCTTCAGCTAGTCACTCTGGTAGTGTCTGGGAACGCCAAATCAGGAACGTGAGAAATGTACTGAATTCTACGCTTTTACAGTGCCCAGGTAAACTTGATGACTCTTCTTTGAGGACATTGTTTTATGAAGTGATGGCTTAAATTTCTGTCCAATACTTAACTGAACAGTTCTGGAGTCATTGAAAAAGAGAGTACCTCAATGGCTTAGTCCGACGAGTTAAAGTTCAAACAGGAGAACAAAACCTGAAGTTAGGGTATCACTCTAAACCTTCAATCATTGATCGACCAATTCAAAAAAGTCTTGAGAGTGATTCAGACAATTAGGTTTAATACAAGCTTTATTTTTTTTTCTTTTTGTTGTGTAATGTTTTTGTTGAAAGGTCATTGAGGTTTGAAATTATGTATAATTTGTGTTCATCATAACAATTTGGTGGGAGTGTAATGACCTTTTAACTTGCTTGGCTTGGTGTTGCCACTAGAGGGAGCAAAATACGTATAGGATATAAGTGAAGAGAAGTAGAGTAAGAGTAATTCATTTTACTCTCAGGTTAGCAGGTGTAGCTCAGGAGAAGTGTTTCACATGTTTTCTAGTTAACCGTTCCGGAGAATTATTCAAGCTTTTGGATTTTTTTGTATCCCTTTGGCAAGCAGAGCGAGTTTTAACGGTGCTAAGATATCACGGTGCTACGGTACTATTGTTATTGCGCTATGAAGTTAATCATTGAGGAACATGATTGTTGTGATGCATGAAGAGAATTTGCAACAAAGAATTGAGACAACGAATACTTCAGTAATGAAGTTTATGCATTTAAATAAATCAAGGCACACGTCAAAAACGCTCTGCCTCATTTGTTCGACGCCGAAGAGCTGCTACACAATTCTTGAAATCGATTTCAAAAGAACGATTTCAAAAGCTTTTGTACTATAAAAAGTTTTAGGCACTTGTGTAAAATGCTGTAAAAAAATGCAGATGCATTTTACAAAAATCATGTCATAAATAGGTCTTATTATCAATTAACTTGTATTAACTAAATATAAATATTTGGTGTGACTACACCAAACAGCTGCATCCTACAATGCATGTGAATCTTGTGCAGAGAATGTGGAGTTGAGCTTAAGTATTTGTAACTTCAGTATTTAGTACTTGTAAGTAATAATTTGTAGTTTAATTAAAACTAACTGAGTAAATTATAGCTTGTTTTCAGCTTGCTTCACTGTATGGCACACACAATGTTTTAAAGGACTACAAAGTTGTGTAAGCCATTACCATACATAATCACATATAAAATATAAAATTTATATGCATGTATATGAAAAGCAATTCCATATCACTAATCCTTACGGTGACCGGGAAGGGACCTTCTCGGTTCACTAATTTTTATATATTAACGATATATATAAAACGATATATTAATTCGTTGGAACGTCATGTTGAGGCCGTGACATATTAACTCATGGGAACATGATAATATGTAGTTGCCACGAGATCAGTTTGTTGAGGTAACGACATAACTTATTTCGTTTCCACGTGATGTGAAGTGGTTCCCTCAAGATCCTATGATGAGGGAACGACATCCTTTCTGGTGACCACGAATGATGATCATACGGGCTTCATTCGTTACAGAAGAGACATTGATCAGCACGATCTTTGGATTTTTTAGGTAACAATATTAATGAGGAAAACAGTCATTATTGAACAACACAAGGTAATGGGTAATTTTTATTGTTTAACAATATGAATACTAAATATGTAAGAGGTTAGTTTTAAATGTATTTTGTACTGTGTACACCACAGACGCCATTTGATCAAGCTTGAGCTTACGGAATTCGTACGTATTTTATGAGGTCTGCGATTAGTGTAAATTCTTGCGATGTGAAATGTATAATTAGATAAAACGGACAATAAAGCCCCAGGTCTAACACCAACCAACACCAATGTATACACTCGCTCTCGAAAATCATGCCATACCTAGCTGCTGCTACTGTGATTTGAGCTTGCTTTTTCTCTTACAGTGATGTTGTTGGTGTTAGACATGGGGCTTTATTGTCCGTTTTTTCTAATAATCAAACGCTGTTGTACATTTCACATCGCAAGAATTTATATATATATATATATATATATAATATATACATACAGTATATATTATATATATATATATATATATATATATATACATACAGTACATGTAAACTATGCATACATAGTTTTTCCTAAAGGCGACGTTTACAGATTATACGAAAGGCTGTCCTAGGTACCAAAGTTGTTGCACACAGGTAGACAATTTGGTAAACGTTCATCTCTGGTTGTTTATGCTCTGTATAATGCGGTTAATATCTTGATGTAAGTACATTTGTATGTTTATTTAGTATGTGTTATTGATGTTCTGCGATTGTTTGTCGTTACTTTCGGCCGTTTTGGGGGCCGGGCCCCTTTAAAAAAAATTTTTTCCAATCATGTTACTTATCTGTCTGGGTATGTATCCTGTTATAATATTGTAAGTCTGAGCCTCTTCACAAGCAGTCAGTGCCCAGTTTTAATTTAATTGTGCTAATGACAAATAATTTATATGTGACAATACAGTTCAATGATATATTACAATGTTAACCCATTTGGAGGCGCTATATGTCAGCTGTACTTTAGGGTGAGTTGCAGGTTTCACTGCGGGGTTATAGCCAGTGTCCTTGTCTATCACCATGCAACTATCCAAAACGTTTACTGTAGCATTTTGAAATTATAAACTCATGAAGTTGACATAAGTGGCAATGCAGTTCAATGAGACATTGCATTTTGGGCCTATTGGAGGCTTTATATCTCAGCTGTGCTTTAGGGTGAGTTGAAGCTTTCACTGTGGGGTTATAGCCAGTGTCCTTGTCTATAACCATGCATATATCCAGAACCTTTTACTGAAGCATTTCAAAGTAATGAACCCATGAATTTTATATATTTGATAAACTCATGGGTTCATACCTTTACTGCATTGAACTGCATTGTCTAAAGACATTTTAGACAACAAACACTCCCCCCAAAATGTACTGAACTATAACACTGCCTTTGATATATTTAAGCATTTCTCTGTAAGTTTTGATACATTTTTACATGCATTACTTTATTTGTTTGCATGCATACAAAGATGAATATACAGCTTGTTAATAAATATGATAGAATTTTATAATACGTACATTTTGATAGTTCCTCATGCGTAACAGTTCAAACTTAGTAGATGCAAAATCAATAAACAAAGTTCTACCTTTCACTTAATGTATCATATAAAGGTGTTGTCTGTTGGTTCATCACAAGACAATACAGTGTCAATTTACTGAACTACAAAGCAGCTTTTGTGCACTTACAGGACACACTTAAGACCAGTGATGTGAGCTAAGCTCTGGCTAGAGATTTTTTGGAACCATTTGTTTAAATTCATGTGCTTTTATATTAGTGCAAATCTAATTTACGCTCTAAATGGAAACCCTTAATGTTAGTGTTCATTAAATAACTTAACCACTATAGGGATTTGAATGGTGAAAATTACGGTGTTCAATGACAAATGTTGATAGGCAGCATTCACTATTGCAAAAGAACACGTTTCTTGTTGATTTACTGTATATGCTTTACAAGTCTGAAGTATTTGTTGGTAACATCGTCCACACTAAATACTTGAACCTCTTCTGAACATATCTTTTGTTTTTTGATGCAGGAAAATATTTTTTTTGAGACACTATGTCTGTAGTTGGCTGGTACCGCAACACTAATTTTGAAGGCACATTAAAATTTCCCAGTGCCCTTTAAGATTAAATAAAAGCTCTACAATTGCAGAACTTAATTGAGTAAATTTATTGAGAGTTCTCAAGAACAGTTTACATTTGTGTTTGAGAAGAGAAAGAACTTTGAGATGTTCTGCACAGAACTTGATAAGTAGTATAGACTTTTTGTCAGATGTAATGAAGACTGACCTGTCCAATGTTCATGTAGTGTATTTATGTGACCTTCTATGTAATATGCATTCTATACATGCTGACCAGTAAACATAATCAAGGTAACATTGTACTGTGAAACTACCTATTAAAATATATAGAAGTACATATATGCTATACATAAAATGCTTTTAGACGTTGTTTGTGGGTGCTGGGAATGTGTGATAAAAAAGTGTGCTAACCTTGAAAAACATTATTACAGTAATGTTGCAATAACGGTGAAGTAAATGATGTTTGCTATGGTTAGACAGATTTTTGTAATTATTGTAAAGCATTTTATTTAAACATTTATATGTATTTAAAAATAATACATTCATGTGGCATTTTTTTATCTTTAAATACTTCTTCATACTTATCGCTGCTGAACGTACAAAAAAACTATTCTTTGGCCTCCCATTATAATGTTGCTATTGCAGATTGTGCAGTATGTTGAGAACATGTCACCAGAAATAAAAAAAATCCTCTTCTGTGCGCAACACTGATCAGGGCCTGTCAGAATGAAAAAAAAAACATTGAATTAATGAAGATAATCATATTTTAAACACTGAAAGTAACAGGCAAGTAATAAAACGCTGCATTTGATGATAAATCAGGTGCCATCACACTATCTGGGAAACTGGTTGAGTCGGCCAAATATGGACAGGATTCTGGTAAGAGTATCAGTGATTGGAGAAGAGATTCTTCACAAGGACACATTTATTAAACAGTTTTTGGGTTGTCATCTGCACCAACTATTCTTTGGCAATGATATCTGTATTTATGGTCTAAAGGAACAATAAAGACCTGTAATTACAACCATATACTGAGAACCATTTTCACACGGCCATGATAATCAAACAAAAAATAAACATTGATTAGTGAAAGTGACATATTTGTTAGATATGGTAACCCATACCTGAAATGTGACCTCTGCATTCAACCCATCACTGGTGGGCAGCGAACACATACCCGGAGCAGTGGGCAGCACACTACTGCACCCGGGAAGCAATTGGGGGTTAGGTGCCTTGCTCAAGGGCACTTTAGTTGCTACCTGCCCACACTGGAATCAAACCAGCAACCTTCTGATCACAAGCCAGACTCACTTACCAGTAGGCCACAACTGCCCCAAATTAATTAGACAATCAAGTCTGCATCCTTAACATTAATAACAACCTAATCAATGCAAATAGACATGATATAGTTGAGTAATGATGCGTTGTTAATGTAAACATGTTACAGTATAATAATACTGCGAATGCCATTGCTAATTAGCGTGTTTCTGCCGATGGTAACTGCAAACACTCGCATAAAACACACTATACAGAGTTGGTGTTAGACGTGGAGCTTTATTGTCCGTTTTTTTCTAATAATCATACGCTGTTGTACGTTTCTCATCGCAAGAATTTACACGAATCGCTAACCTCATAAAATATGTACGAATTCCGTTAGCTCAAGCTAGATCAAATAGCATCTGTGGTATAAAATACATTTAAATCTAGCCTCTATAATACATTTACAAACTGATAAACAATAAAAATTACCCATTACCATGTCTTGTTCAATTGTGTCTATGTTTTCCTCATTAATATTGTGTTCCCTAAAAAATCCCAAAATTGTGCTGATCAATGTCTCTTCTGTAACGAATGAAGCTTGTATGATCATCATTCGCCTGAGTCGTGGCCACCAGAAAGGATGTCGTTCCTTCATCATGTGGTGGGAATCACTTCGTTACCTCAACAAACTGATCTCTTGGCCACGACATATCACATTCCCACAAATTAATATATCTTGGCCATGACATAGTATCATTTTACAATGTATTAATATGTCGTGGCCAAGATAAAAATATGTGAACCGAGAAGGTCCCTTCCCGGTCACCGTAAATCCTCAATGTTTCTTCAGAGTACATCTGCCTCAGCTGATGCAAGTGAAGAGGATGAAATGTCATCTGGAGAAGAATGTTCCCTCTTCTGGATCTGATACTGAAACAGATTAAAAATACAATTACAACAAAATTACCACTCCCATAAGACATTGAACAGGGGTCAAGGCTGCATCAGGACAGCAATGTTGCAATACACAATTTACATACGAGGAACCAGAGGGCATTTCCAGATGCTTTACCTCATCTTTGCCCCGGATCAGATTGCTAATGATCTCTTTTTTACCCACACACCCTAAATATGGGTTGTCAAAATTAAGTAATTTTTGTTTTTTGTTACAGGTCTTGGTAAACCATGTTTGACCTTGTAAACCACTTGATGTGTATTTGTGTTTTACAATAGTAGTCCTTGTAAATTTGTCTCAGTAAACCATAATTTGCTTGACCCTACATGTCTGTGAAAAAATAGGTGTTGTATTTCCATAAATTTTAATGAGGCCATACAACATTGTTTGATATATCAGTTTCATTTATAGGATGTCCTATAAAGGGATGTCCCCCTAAACCACAGTGGTTACATCATGTCCTCATAAACACTATACCTGTGTGTGTATGTGTGTTCACTCCTCACTAGTGATGGGTTAAATGCAGAGGTCACATTCTGGGTATGGTTTACCATATTTGACAAATATGTCACTTTCTGTCCAATATTTACCCAGCACTGGGTTGCCAATTGGGTTGTTTTTAATCCAGTCATTTTTAATGGAGTGTTGGGTAAAGTTTAACAGAACATATGACCATGTTTAACAGTCAACAACAAAAGTCAATAACAAAAAAAAATCTTTTCCAACCGATATCTCAAAGCTGTTCATATTTCATTCACATGGGCTTTAAAAATAATTTACATAACAGTGTACAACCCGCAAAAATTGATGAATTAAAACGTGCGGAAAAGCATTTTGACAATGCAATCAATATTAATTTTAAAAAGCATGAAAGATATTAACATTATGACTCAACAAAAGGCTGGGTAACATCAAAGGAACACATACAAAAAAGGCATCTAGTAAAAACATTGCTTTATTTGTGACTCCATGTATGAGTCCTGTAGGGTTCTGCAAGTGTTGTCTTTCTTCATAGGCTTATACTATATCCTGTTTAATGATTTGTTGTGACGTTATTTCTTGTTTTGATAGTAACAGGAAATGAGACCTCCCACTCTAAGGACTGTTGTTTTGTCTGCTGTTGGACTGGAAAATAAATACATGACTGTAAATGCTTGTCACAAATGTCCAATGAAAGCTGAAAGCTGCAGTTTAAATAACAAAAACATATACAAACATGAACAGTCTTGACTTGACAGACATCAGGTATACATAGACAAACTTGATTATGATAAATAATTAAGGACATGAAACATAAACAAGAAACAAAACATAAAACGTTTCTCAGCTGATATTAGTGATTTATGTGGAGTACAAAATTGTTTCGTCTTCAGTTAGTTTGTTTATCTGTACAGAAAGCAGACAGACTGCCAGTACCTCACTATTTGATTTGTGTGAAGATGTGTTTTGAACACAAGAAAAATGAAAATGATTTTTATACATCATGTACATTAAATTATATTACATTAGATTTTATTAAATAAAATACTCTTCACACTTCACATGGTTATTCTGTTTTATACTGTTGCTTCTGCATAAAATCCATAAAATATCACTTAACGTGGCAATGGTTGTCCATCTATAACAGGCACAATTAATGAACATTTTCCAACTATTAAACACAACGTTTTTGTACTCTGCGTAGATCGCAAACCATTGAAATCAGCTCAGAAATTTAAATGCTCTTTTAATGCAGAAAAGCTCGACCTCCCTGTTCACTTGTGTGTTTATAGAACTGTCTTGCTCAGTTCAGCATGGCAGCACCATTGACGTATTATCTATTTATATGTCTATGCTCACTTCTCAATCCTTTGCCCTTTAGATCTTCATGTAGGGGTGTAAATCAGACATCTCAGGATACAATATTATATCGATTCAATTCAACAGGGAGTTGCGGTTCAGGTTCCCGTCTGCCTCGCTGCAAGTGGTTTGTGTTTGTGCCTCTGCTTATCCTTGCTTTGATTCTATTTTCTCATTTTCTTTTTATATTACTTTTTGGAGTCTAAATTGCTATACATAATATGTTTGTGTATTGATTATATCATATTGAATTATTCAGATACCGCTAGCTTTTGATTGTTATGCACTACAGATGACTCAGTTCGGTTCACACCGGTTAGCTTGTCTTTCTCTGTTTACTGTCTTTACCTCCTGCGTTTTCATCTATTCAAGTTTATCAAACAACTGCAGTAAGTCGGAATAAATGATCAAATACTGTGAGTCATGGCATCTTCTCCTGTGATTGGTACATCCACTGTTTTCCACGCTTAGTGTAACCTTCTCTGTCAGCATTGAAGGTTTTTAATGTGATAAATGTAGGGAAATACAGAGGAGTTTTCAGAATTAGAGACACGCATCCTGACTTTACTCGAAGATAGTAAGAGTGATAAGGCTTTAGCGCAGACTTTGGATGCAACTAGGTCAATACATTATTCGGTTCCGGTTGCAGATCCCCCACAGTAGGGAAACTTTGTGACTGTAAGACGGCATAGCTGCAGAACAAAACACTGCTCTCCTGTTCCTATTACAGTTTCAAATGGGTTCTCCTCATTCAGTGACGCACCCACTAAGACACCTGTTGAAAGTGCCCTAGTTATCAGAGATTCTATTGTACGGAACATGAAAATAGAGGCACCAGCCACCATAGTCAAATGTTTACCGGAAGCCAGAGCACCTGACATCAAAGCAAATTTAAATGTGCTGGCTAAACCCAAATGTAAATTTAGTAAGATTATTATACACGTTGGCACAGATGATGTTAGTGTCCGTCAGTCAGAGATCACTAAAGATAATATTAAAGAGGTGTTTGAATTTTGCTAATACGATGTCAGACACAGTAATATTTTAGGCAGACCTGAACTGTTTAAAAGAGATGGCCTCCATCCCTCTAGGGCTGGTGCTGCTTATTTATCTAGAAATCTGGCACAGTCTTATTAATTCTACTAATACTTGACTAACTGGGGACCAGGTCAGGAAGCAGACAGACTGACTAACCAACCGTCTGCTAGCCATCACCCAAAATTACTGCTATAAGCATGAGCCTTGTCCAAAAGGCAAAGGGTGAGGTGTTGCTGCACTTACAAAACTTACTGGGTACCTCCTAAAGTACAAAACTTTAGGAGGTACCCAGAGATCTGACTTCAGATGCAACTCTTTTGAAGTATTGGTGCGCAATATAACTTCATCTGGGGTAAATAGTAAGCAGAGTTTGCCATTTCTGCTGGCTACTGTCTACAGGCCACCAGGGTACCACAAAGACTTTATCAAAGAATTTGCTGACTTTTTATCAGAAGTATTATTGGCCACAGATCATGTCTTAATTGTTGGTGATTTTAACATCCACATGGATAATGAAAAGGGATGCATTTTGAACTCTAATGGTGTCTCACAACACGTGTCAGAACCCCCTTATTGTCATAATCATACCTTAGATTTAATACTGTCCTATGATGTAAATGTTGATGACATTAATATTCTGGAGCAGAGCAAAGACATTTCTAATCATTATTTGATATCCTGTATAATACATTTACTTATGGTTGCAAACTCAGCTCCTTGCTTCAAATACAGTAGAACAATAACTTCTACCTGAAATGTTTCAATTCCTTAGTGTAACATATAACTTTGAAAACCTTAATAGCACAACAGAAAATGTTAACTCTCTCTTTTCTAATACCTTAGACAAAGTTGCTCCTCTGTGGTTAAAAAAAGATAAAGGATACATTGAATAAAGATAAAGGACAGCAGCTCAACACCGTGGTATAGTGAGCATACCCATGCCCTAAAAAGAGCAGCCCAGAAAATGGACCGTAATTGGAAGCAAACAAAACTGGTATTCTGGTATTCTGTACAGCATGGAAGGAGAGTGTTTCCAATAAGATTCAGACCATATCATAGTACAGAGACTGCTCTCATCAGAGTGACAAATGAGCTGCTCAGTGCAGCCTTTGACACTATTGACCACAGCCTTCTACTAAATAGGCTTGGAAATTATGTTGGCATAAATGGAACTGCAAAAATCTTCCAAAATCTTCCACACAGAACAACCCAGAACACTGTCTCACTCTTGATGGATGCTCTATAAAGCTTGCTTCATTAGCCAAGAATCTCAGTCATTTTTGTGTTAGCAATTTGTCCTTTTAAAACCACATTTACAATATTTGTAAAACTGCGTTTTTTCATCTAAAAAATATATCAAAACTACGACACATGCTCTCTAACTTTTGTCCACACTGCACTGGCTGCCTATTCAAGCATCGTATAAATTTCTAAATTTTGCTGATTACGTACAAGGCTCTGAATGGTCTAGCTCCTCAATACCTATGTGAGCCCCTCTCTTATTACAGTCCTTCACGTTCATTGTAATTAAATCAAGCGCTGATGGTTGATTATTTTCGCATTCGGCGCCAAAACTCTGGAACAGTCTTCCCAGTACTGTCCGGGAGGCAGATACATTATGTCAGTTTAAATCTAGATTAAAGACCCACCTCTTTAATCTAGCCTACACATAGTCCCACATAGTCCTATTTATTACTCAAATCCCTTAAGGGATTATTAGGCTGCATTAATTAGGTAAACTGTAACCGGGGACACTTCCTATAAGAACAGATGTACTGGCTCCAGACTAAATCTGCCTGTCTTTCATTTCCCCAAGTTCCTGTAGTCAGCTGGAGCCAAATTTTGAGAACAGATGATGGGGGACAGGATGGTACGACCCCTGAGACAGGTCAGGATTTGACAGACTTCTTTAGTAAACTTACTATGTACTATGTATACCTACCTACCTACCTCCATCCTACTTAGTTTCTATATTATGTTCCCTGCATAGTCACAGCAGTGTGCTGTTATAGCTGTAATTAGTAACATTATGCTTCTGTTTTTAACATAACGCATTACGCTTGTAACATTATGCTATTTCTGTTGGTAACATTTCTCAGTGCCTGACATATTGTCAGTTGTAATTATACCCGACAGTTTCTTATCAATAAATATTTATAAATCATTATAATCAAATCTCTGCCCATATCCATATCTTTTTAAATGCCATCTCCATGTTACCTATAACGGCATCTTGATTTTGTAGTTTTATCGGTTCAGTTTTTTTTAAACCTACTATAAACCTAGTATGCCTAATTAGTCTTATTAATATACATTTCACAAATTATTTGCAATAATACCATGTATTCTTTGTTAAACATGTCATGTTGAACATGTTGAACATTTAACAAATGATACGTGGCCAAGTGTACCAATAAGTCTATATATCTTAAATGAAACATCAAAAATCATGAACTAATAACTCATAAACTAGTCTTTGCGAACTAGTACTAGGTTTTTTACCTGATCTGAACCAAACCAGTTCAGAAAGATTCTCTTAAGGTTAATCTTAAGGTTAATTATTAAAAAAAAAAGAAGAATTTTTTATTCACGTTTGTGATGGGTGGAGTGGGCGGGGCTACTTTTAGTAAAGTGGCTATAGCTTGGAAATGGAATATTAAAACAAAACTTGGTACACATATGTAGGAGACCCTTCTGTGGTCAACCTTTTAAGTCTTAGAAACAAAATTCTATTTTCCTCTGATTCCTTATCACATATCGATTCCATCACACCCTATAGCGTCATTTCTGTCATGACATTTTTTTGCCATTTTGAATTTTCCAACTCCTACACCGTTTGACTGATCTGCATAAACTTTGGCACATAGCATCTAGAGACACGAATGATAAAAAGTCATTAAAAGTTTTTTAAATACACTCAACTGTTCCTGTATACTGCTTCAACAAATTTCACAGCAGGCATGCCAAAAACAGATATGAAGTTGTATCTTAGCAAAACTTGTCATTACAGGCATGACCTAAGGGACCATACACTACCTAATACTGTTTTGCTTTAAAAGGCTTTAGTGACACAATGTTTTACTGCTGACTCTCTAACCCAGCCCTACTAACCCTAACCTTGTGGGAATTAAGCTTTTATTTTTGCAGTTACATTATTGGATTAAGGCAAATGTTTCTGTGGTGTCTCCTGCTATGTGTAGGGGCTCAAATTGGGTTGCTCATGGGTTGGAGGACGGGTTGGTAAATTAAGGGTAATATTTTGTTTTTCAGTAGTAAATCTATCAAATCTAGCATCTAGCAGTAAATGTAACATTGTTGTATTATTATTATCAAACTTTAACATTTGATGTACTACACTAGGAAAGGAACATAGCTTCTATAGCTGCCAAATATGTTACACTATGCCATAACCTGGAGGACAAGGTTCTATCTGGCTTAGTATGTGTTAGTGTATTGGGGATTTAGGTAAGGACTGTATTTGTGCTGGAACAGGTGGATTTATATCTGCACTGGTATGTAGGTAAGAACACATAAGAATCAGTAAAAATAAATTTGGTTCCAAAGAGCTTTGGTGGATATAAGCCCTAGAAAGATAGAACCTGTTCCCAGGTGGATCAACAAAAGGAGACTAAAGCTAAGACTAGACAGACTACAATCCTTTATGGCTCAAATGAACCATCTCCCTCAATTCTAACCAAGAGTCAAGGTAAAAGCTCTGCCTTCTGTCCACATTGCGACGGTAAAGAACATTACCAGTCAGTGCCCCACATTCCAGTCCCTAACCAAATCCCAAGTGATTAACTGAATTTGGACTAATAACAGATGCTTGAAGTGTGAAGGCACCCATAGCACTGCACAGTGCACTCTTAAGAAACTCTACCACTTGTGTAATGGAAAGCACCTTCAGATTCTTCATGAGGTTAACATTAAGCCAATGAATGAAGGGACCTGTTTAGTCAGTTCAACTTGTAAAATGCTATACCTAGAATGCCCTCATAGATTCAGCAGCGTCCTTCTGAAAGTGGTCAGAGTCATTCTAAAGCATAAGGGGCATAGCCTAGATACTTACGCTGTACTTGATGATGGTTCTGAATGGACTATGCTATTACCATCTGCAGTTGGTATTTACAGGCCAGGAATAGGACTTAGCCTTGAGAACTATAAGGAACTTTAGGATCTACAAAATAAAAGAAGCCTTCACTGCAGAACAACTGAGCTTGACTGAACATACCTACCCTGTTGCAGAGCTTCAAAAATGTTACTGACATTTGAGAGCCTTACCATTACAACCTGTTCACAAAGCCTGTCCCCTGTTACTGATCGGAACAGATCATCCTCACTCCTGCCTGGAGGTCCGGCAGCTGTTAGGACAAGACTGGGTTGGTCTTTACAAGGCCAAGCAACAGTCTCCAGAGATAATGTCAAACACCTTCAGTGTCTGCACATTGTAGTTAATTCCTTGATGACAGAGTTGTTCCGGAATGTGGAACAAATCTGTCACTCGATCTAAGCAGGACCAAGAAGCCCTTGACTTGCTCCAGTGAAAGATGATCGATGGCGTGGGTTGCTATGCCACTCCTGTCTTGCATAAGAAGGATATGCCCATTCTTAAAGCTCCCATGGAGGCAATGCTTTCTAACCTTAGAAACTTTCTAACCGTAGGAGAAATGCTTGAAGAAAGACCTGCCAAAGTGCCTGCCTACCAACAGAAAATGAAGAAACTAGAGACCTTGGGTTATGTCATCAAACTCCCACCGGAAACAGTTAATTCACAGAGTGAGTCGTGGTTCATCCCTCACTACATCGTGCAGCACAATGGTAAGAACTGAATGGTTTTAAACTGTTCATTTGACTTTGAAGGCTATAACCTGAATGACTATTTGCTACCAGGACCAGCCTTGGACCCATCCCTGTTAGGTGTATTCCTACAAGTGTATTCCTGCTTTCATGAACACCCAGTGGCAATAAGCAGCGACATTAAAGGGATATTCCATCAGGTTCATCTCCTTCCAGATGACCACATCTTCTCCGCTTTATAAGGCGGGACTTGGACAGATATGGACCATCAGACATTTATTAATGGCAAGTGCTACCTTTTGGCACTACATGTAGTCCTTGTTGTGCCATTTATGCTGTCCAAAGACATGTTATGGATTACAGCACTCCTGATGACAACATCAGAACCACTGTAGAGAGGAATTTTTACATGTACAATTGCTTGAAGAGCCTCACATCACCTCAAGGGGCAGGGCAGTTTGTAGATAAACTCTGTGCCCTCTTTGCCAGCGGTAGTTTTTACTTTGCCAGCGGGCAAGTAATGACCAAAATGTTTTGGACCATTCCAAGTTAAGATTGGCAGGTGATGTGAAAAGAGGTGGGGAATGTTTTTTAAATGTCTCCTAACATAAATTGTTCACCTAGACCTCCTTATATCCATTGATACAGATTCCTTTCTGATGGCCTTGAGGTAATTTGCTGCTCGTCACGGAACACCTGCTGAGCTGGAGAGCAAAGAGAGTTGCAAGAAGCCTTTGTGTCACTTACTCCCCAGATCCAGCTACATCTAGCTAAACAGAAAATTTAATTCCAATTTAACCCATCTGGAGCCCCACACTTTGGAGGTGCTTGGGAACGAGAAATTAAATCAGTCAAGACTGCCCTTCGCGTCACAGTCAGCTCCTAAGTCAAAACAGAGAAAATACTCCAAACGGTGCTCATTGAAGTGGAGGGAATGCTTAATATTCAAGCCCCTTGGCTACATTTCTAGTAATGTAGCTGACCTCGACCCTGTCACACCAAATTATCTGCTTATGGAGCGGCCAGATAGCTCACTGCTCTTTGTAGTTTATCCTGCTACAGAGCTTATGGGCAGACAGAGATGAAGGTAGAGTCAAGTTCTAGCTGATCAGTTCTGGTTAAGCTTTATCCAGCACTACCTGCCTACACTACAGACCCGCAACAAGTGACACACCGATGCCAGTGACCTTTCTACTGGAATCATTGTAATGCTCATTGATCCATAACTACCACAAGCACTATGCTTAGTAGGCAAAGTTATGAAGACATTCCCAGGTTCTGATGGCCATATCAGAGCTGCAAAGATTCAGGTTAAGGACAAGACCTATATGCTATATGCTATGTTACAATATGTATAACTAAGCCATGAGTGCCATTATGATATAAGTAACATCTCTAGATGGCGATTTATATTGTTATCGATGTATATCTGGGTATATATTATGTTAAATAACAAGTAAACAAACTAAAATAACTAAAGAACCCAAACAAACACAGCTTTAAAACACAGTGAGATGATAACATATGAAGGATAGTAATAGGAAATAACTTACTTTCTAGGCATTAACTCACTCACAGAAATCCACTAATAAAGGAAAAGGAGAGATTAGTTCTGCATAGGAGCGTTCACAGTTCATCTCTTGTGACTTGACGTCATTCAGTAAACTGCGCTTTGATGGAATGAATTCTTTATGACAGTATATATAATGTTTCCACCTTACGCCTATTTTACACCACACATGTATGCAGTATATATGCAGTGCGTATTAAGTGTGTATGCAGACTGAAGGTCGGGCATATCCATTGTGCTTTCACAGTGGCTGCATCTGCAGTGTGTAGCTGATCCACAAACTGTCAATCTTGCTGGCGATGGCTCGGTCACGACGGGTTTCAACTCAGTGTCTGCAGTGGGCTCTGGCAATAGCTCCACACTGCGGGGTGGTGGTTCTCTGGACTCTGGGCTCGCGGCCATGACAGAGACTTCGGGCTGGCAGCACTCGCATGTTACCCCCCAGGGCTGGACTCAGCTTTGCCTACCACGAACGCTACCAGGTACTTCTTCAGCATTCAGCACGGATCAGCTCTTGGCATGACACAGCCACTCATTTACCAGTGATATTGACCTGCTGCCTGGGGCTAAACTTCCTAAGGGTAGAATATATCATTTAACCATCCCGGAACATCAGGCCGTAGATGAGTACATCAAGGAGGCTCTTCACCAACACTTCTTCCGTCCATCCACAAACAACCCTTAACCCACAGAAACCATCCTCCCTCCAGTTGTAGTAGTAAGTCCCATTTTATGGGATATTGATGACCAGATGCGCATTATACGCTACCCAAGCAGAACCTGCTCCACTGCGAGGCCCAGAAGGTAAGATCTACATTCCAACTTCTCTATGTCAAGATATTCTGGGCTCCCTGCACTCTTCTCCAGGCTCTGGACACCCAGGCAGCCGACGAAGTCCTCCTCCATGAACGGTACTGGTGGTGCAACATGGCCCATGATGTCACCCAGCACATCAACAGATGCTCTGTCCATGCCATTTCCAGTACACGTTGTCAACTACCTTCTGGTAAACTAGTTCAAGTTCAAACAAATTCTGTCTTTGTTGATGCCCGGGTAGGGCCTGGAGAACTGGGTTACCGGTCCAAATTGAAGCAGCAGGGCAAGGATGAGACAGACCACCAGAATGGTCATCCACTGCAGGCCCAACAAAAACAGTAGGACCGGGTCTGAAAATGGCTGGTGGCCTAAGAATGGGTATGGGGCCTGGGCTTCCCGGACAGGAAGGCATAGAGATGGAATCAAGAATGCTGCTTCAGGCACAAGCAGCTCAGGAATGGATGCCACAGACACCGCCGAATCAATAGAGTCCTGGGAAGTCCTTCACCTCTTGAGGTTCAGAGAGCCGTTCACCTTGACAGGACTCTGGGGACTAGACAGATGGGGACGGATCTTCAAGTGTTGTTATGCCCAGACTAGACCCTCTGGAACTGGATACAGTCTGAGAAATGCAAGGGTGGAGGATTGTTGTATCCATTTCCAGAACATATTGAATGAAGACCCGTTTCCCCTGAGGAGGAAAAAGACCCCTGCCAGCGTGCATATCTGTGGTGGTGGACTGCCACCACTCAGCAGATAACGACATGGTGAGTGAGAAAAGCTGTCTGCTGGATTCAGAACTGGCTGGTGTATTCTGTCATGATCAGTGAGGGAAGAACCCAGTCACAGATGGTACCCTAATACTGCTACAAATTGAGATTGGGATGCTGTGTATCAAATTGTTATTCCTACTCCTTACGGTCAACATGTGTTAAGACTAGCTCACAATCATGAATTGTCTGGTCATTTAGGCATCACTAAGACACAACCGTATACTCCAACATTTCTTTTGGCCTGGGTTGAAAGATGTATCTCACTTCTGTCGCTTGTCATGCCTGTCAGTTTGTGGGACAGCTGAATCAAACAATCACACCTGCTCCTGTCTCTCCTGTTCTGGTTATTGGTGAGCCCTTAGAACACATCATTGTGGATTGTGTGGGCCCTTTGCCTAAATCAAAATCAGGAAATTAGTTTTTGCTCACAATAATGTGTGTTGTCACCAGATTTCCTGAAGCCGTCTCCTTGCGCAAAATTACTGCACCTGTCATTATTAAAGCGCTGATAACTTTTTTTTACCATGTTTGGACTACCAAAAGTTATCCAGACTAATCAGGGAACAAATTTTTGTTTAAAATGTTTATACAAGTTTTGAAATCCCCTAATATCACTCACAGAGTTTCCAGCATGTATCACCCTGAAAGCCAAGGCATGCTGGAATGATTCCATCAGACACTGAAGTCTATGTTAAGAAAATACTGTTTAAATGAAGATAAAGATTGAGATAAAGGAATTCCAATTTATTTGCTGCTTGTGAGACAGCACTGCTCCAGTGGAGCTTGTGTTTGGACACACAGTTAGATGTCCATTAAAGGTCCTAAAAGAAAATAAAATGGACTCTAAGACAACTCCAAAAACAAATATACTGAACTATGTTTGTAAATTTCGAGAAAAGCTGCATGCCGCCTGTTCTTTTGCGAAAGAGTCTATTTCTGCTGCTCTGGCGTCTTTTTGATGAGAAAGAATTTTTCGTGCATCTTTCAGCCTTGTGACCAAGTCCTGGTTTTGCTGCCTATTCCAGGTTCATCTTTGAGAAAATCAGCGAAACTGATTATGTTATTCGTACACCTGACAGAAAGTGCCAGTCTTGTGTGTCATGTAAATATGTTAAAAGCTTATCATGGCAGAGAAAATGCTCAGGGTTTGTTTAAAGAAAAAGTGGAAGGACCCACTGCTGCTTCTGTGGCAATAACCTGTACTGTGAGTCTTCTGCTGCTATGGTTGGAGAAGACAATATTGTGCTGCGCAACGCCCCTCAGCAGTGTGCACGTCTGTCCAATTCTGTAATCTTAAATGATTTGCCCTCATACTTCACTTACTTAACAGATAATCAAAAACAAGACATTAAATTAATCAGCGATTTTCCATCTCTTTTTGGTGACGTTTCCACACAAACAACAGTTCTGCAGCATGACATTAATGTTGGTAATACAACTCAGATTAAACAGCATGCATATAGAATTAATACCACTAAAATATCTATAATGAAAAAGGAAGTTGATTACTTACTGGAAAATGGTCTGGCAAAACAAAGCTTAGTTCTTGGAGTTTGCCATGTATTCTGGTGCCTAAACCTGATGGCTCATTTAGGTTTTGCACTGATTATCATAAGGTAAATAATGTTACAGTGCCTGATTCTTCCCGCTACCCTGCATGGAGGACTGCATAGACAATTAAGGTTCGACTTGCTTTGTAGGCAAATTGGATTTGTTAAAAGGATATTGGCAAGTTCATCATTATCTATAGTAGAAAATGACTGGAGCTATTCTTTGGGCAAATAATGATGCACCATCTGATGTGATTATGTTGCAGGCATTTGCATGTTTATGATTTTTTCTCTGGAATTACCTATTTTCTTATTAAAGAAATTCATAAAAAATCATCACTACTATGATACTGCCAACTGTCATAATCTAGGGTTGTGTTTATTTTCTTCTAAACGATTTGAAAAGTTGGCAGATTTGGATCTTTTTAAGGCCTTTCTGTAATTTGAAACTTTCCTTCCATGCTGTATGGAATACCTCCAGTTTTGTTTGCTTACAATACAGGATGTATTATGTATTATACAGGATACATGATCTAAAATATCCTTGCTTTGCTTCAGATTATTAATGTCATCAACATTTACACCATAGGACAGTATTAAATCTAAGGTATGATTATGACAGTAAGTGGGTCCTGACCAATGGTGTAGTCCTAAAAAAAAGTTGTTTACTATTATCCACCCCACCCCAAACTAACCTTTAAATAAAAGTGGCCAAAAAATGACAGAAGTCAATGTTTGTTTGGTTTATTAGGAATATATCAGTTTATATTACATGTGAATTACATTTTGGTCATTTGTGCATATATTTCTAAACTCAATTCTAATAAAAACAACGTTAACAACGTTACATTTTTTTATTATGCATTCTTTTTGTCAGTTACAGTATGTTCCAAACAGATTCCTGACATGTCAAAAGCCAACATTTACCCTAATAGATGGGATACTATGAAATTTCCTTTAGTTACCTTCCAAAATTGTCAGTTAGGCTGACCTTTCTCTTCTCTGATTTTCTGATTCATGCATGCTTCTTTATCAAGCTAAAATGTTAATAACTTTAACAGTCCGGTGCGGAACTGTTGATGACGCAAAGGCATCATAAATCACAAATTTAAATAACAACGGCAGAAGACAGTGTAATTCCAGGAAGCTGTGGCTACACTTAAAACAAAATTTCAAATACTGTTATTACCTGACTGCTTCAGAATGACACCATCTTCAGTTGTATACGGTATACACTTATATTGGACCTTAGAACATTCTCATACGGAGTATACGTGCGTATGCCCCCGACTACACCACTAGTCCTGACACATGTTGTGAGACACTAAAAGAGTTTAAAATGTCTTGAACCAGCCAACCCCAATACATCTTTTACATTATCCACACAAATGTTAAAATCACTAATAATTAAGGCTTGATCTGTGGCCGTTACTACTTCTGATTAAAAGACAGCAAATTCTTTGATACAGTCCATGGGCGTCGCTAGACCCCATGTACTGGGGCACGTGCCTTCTCTTATTCATAAGCAATAACAGTGCACCGCCTTCCTATATAAAAAAGATAGACCAAACTCAGACAGTTTAGCTACCAGCTCTGCCTAATAACCAACACTAGCAACCACCTCTCTGCTCATTCTGAGACCTTTTTGTCTGAAGCAGTTTTATTTTAGGACACTCTGTTTGATGTTGGATAATGCAATTTGACAGAATTTACAGAGTTTTTACTGAGAACTGATGTTTTTTCATCTGATGTCTGACCAAGACCCTACAGGTGAAGGAGAAGGAAGAGAGATGGAACTGGATGAACAGATGGAGGCAGGGCAGAGTGAAACAGTGGAGAAGGACAGGCAAGAGACAAGTGAAAGACAGGAGAGCCATGCAGAGGAAACTGAGGGAGAGATGAGCACAGTGGCAGCAGAGAACATTAGACAGGGGGCGAGGGCAATGTTCATCTGAAGTATGATAAAGGCCCTTTAAATAAATGTTCATAAAGCGTTAATGTCTACATTTACTTTCCCTAGTGCTTGTTGCAGTGAATAGTGGGTTACACAAGTTTGTATAGTTCATTGTGTTGTACACTTATTGCACGCAACTGGCTTTCAAGAAAGAAAAGTGATATGAGTAATGGGGGGCCTGTGCCCCAGTAGAGCTTTATGTCTAGCAACGCCCCTGATACAGTCTGTATGGTACCTGGTATCCTGTAGACAGTAGCCAGCTGAAACTCAATTTATCATTCACCAGATGGTTATATTGAGCAGCATTACTTCAAAAGAGTTGTATCTGAAATTAGATCTCCGGGTAACTGTAAAAATATTTCTGTAAAGTGCAGCAACACCTCCCCCTTTGCCTTTTGGATGAGGTTCATTCTTATAACAGTAATTTTGGGGGATTGGCTCATTTAATGTAAATGTACAATCGTCTCATTTCATACCCATGTTTCTGTCAAGCATTTAATTGGTGATTTAATAGTTTAACAGTTATCTATGAAACCCATATTATTTTGTGAACACCACTTAGACATCCAGACATTTAGTGATAACAGTCTGCTGTGTATTTCATCATCACAATAAGCAGGGAGGGGGCCAGAGAATATTACAGTGTCCAACATCATACTAGCAAGTACACACACCTGTTTAATATTATCTTTACTGATCTCTGATTGATGGAGACAAACATTATTTGTTCCAATGTGTATAATAATCTTACTAAATTTAGATTTAGCTTTAGCCAGCATGTTTAAATTTGCTTTGATGTTGGACGCTCTGGCTTCCGGTAAACATTTGACTATGGTGGTCGTTTTTCATGTTCCACATGATAGCATCTCTGATAACTATGACACTTTCAACATGTGTCTCAGTGGGTGCATCATTAGCTGCGTTCACATGGACCCTAATAATCCAATCATAATAGGACTAGAAATTTAATCAGATTAAAAAAGTCACATGTAAACACTAAAAAATTAGAACTAGAAAATTAAACTAGAAAGTTCTGCGCATGTCCAATGACGTACAAATCACGTAAGACATATGGCGCACGGCAGCAAAACTGAAATAGGTAAATGTTAATTGTGAATTCTTAAATCTTCTCCGCCAGCTTAAATATTTCCCTATATTTGTCACATGTAAAACCCTCAGCCCTGACAGAGAAGGCTACACTAAACATGTGGCAAACAGGGCATGTAACAATAACAGGAGATGCCATGACTCATGTTTGTTGATTCATTCCATCTTGGCGCAGTTTGTCTGAAATAAGGCCGTGCAGGCAAGACCGAAGTGTGGAGAAGCGATGCAGTGTCTCGTTCCCTGTCTCAGGGAACTGGGTTACCAACCACAGTAGGCACCTTAGGGATATAATCTGGTCTAGGGTGCAAAATGGCTTTAACCTCCCAAGGGGCTCTGTCTAGAAGAGACATTTTTTCTGAGAACCAGATTCGGGCTGGCCAGAACTGTGCTACCAATAGCAAACAAACTCAATCCTGGTGAACCCTGGCCAGGACTCCTGGAAGCAAGGCTATCGGGGAAACACAGCCTTGGCCACATCTGCACCAAGACATCCAACCCCAATAGAGCTGGATGAGTGAGGCTAAATCAGAGGGGACAGTGTGTTGACTCCACTGAGGCGAACAAATCCACTTCAGCTCGGCATACCATTGCCAAATGGACTTCCTCAATTGTGGATGGAGCCTCTATTCCCCGGGCCTCAGCTCCTGCCTTTACAGGATATCTGCTCCCAGATTTGCATGCCATGGGTATACATGCCATGGGATGCCATGCGTATACATGGGTACACACAGATACATTGCTCTGATGGTGAGTAGCCTGAACAGGGGGCGCAAACGAAGCCTGAAACCACTGCATGAGCATGAGACCACTGTGTTGTTGTCCACACAGACTAAAACGTGATGATGATTTAGGTTTGGGAGGAAGTGCTTCAGAGCTGGAAACACTGCCCTCATTTCCAGGCCGTTTATGTGCCAGGAGAGATTTGCCAAAAGTCTCTAGTTCCCGGGCCAACAGTAAATGCTGCTCTCCTACTACCACAGTCTGCAAGATGCCGTTAAATCTAAGAGGATGGGAGGCAAATTAAATTCTGTACCCTCTCTCTACTGTTCTTAACAGCCATGGGGATGAACTGGGCAGAAGCTTCCATACCACCAGAAAGTCTGAGAGGTATCATCCTGTCTATCTGTCCAGTGTCCTGAAGCAGCAGACTGGCAAGGGAAACCTGGACCTGAGCACCAGGAGCCCCCCTGTAGGAAATTACCTATGATGACTCTATAGGCATTTAATTTTGAAAATTGCAAATAACTCCAAAATGATGCAGTAAGAGGGCTTCGTACAAGGTGTGCATAGAGTGTTCTCCTACAAGTAATGACCCTCCATTTTTTCTACTTAATTATTCTATAGGCCTTTACTTTGAGAAAATTGAGAAATTGTTCAAAATGCTATAGTAAAATGATAACTTATGAGGTGTGCTTACATTGTGGGATGCCCTCTATACAGAAAATAACCATCCATTTCTTTCTCTGCCGAGATGATGTTTCTACAATAATATAACAATACAAGATTACCACAACTAGGGGTATAACAATACATTGATATTGATCAAGATTTCGATCAAATGTTGGTGCGATGTCTAACAGTACCATCAATGCCACCCCAGACAGCAAACTGACATAGGATCAATGTAGAATCGATGTTTCTCAGGCCATCAAAACAACGTTGAGTTTCGACATTGATCTGACATCTTTTTGCTCAACAAAGTCATACTGAACCACCGTCATTTGCACCACTGAAAACAAATGCAAATTCGATTGAATTGGTTTGAATACCTTGTTGAATCAATGTTGATTTCTGGTTCAATATAACACGTCATACAATCAACACATCAACTTTTAAGAACCTTAAATATACAAATAAAGGAACACTGTAGTAATTTAGTACAACATCACATAAAATTTGTGTTTATAATATACATTTACAAACACATGCACATTTCTTGTCAGGGATGGTGGAGGGAAGAACCCAATCACAGAACAGCTTGACAAAACATGACCCCCCTCGAGGGGGAAAAAAAACAAAAGCCATGAACCAGACTAAACCAAAAAACAGTCAAGTAACAAGAAATCAGACAATTGACAATAAACCTCTGACAACAGACATCTGACAATTGACACAAAATCTGACATTTGACACAAAACATGACATCCGATGACGAACCAGCACACACAAGGGCATTAAATAGGACAAGAAACAATGCAGGTAACGAGGGCAGACAGGTGGGAGGAATGAACTAATGACATGAGGATTACAAGGAAACGAGAGGGTGGGGTTGTGACACGCGACAGGAGAGCATGTGGCACAAAGTAAACAAACAATGGCCATGTACTTCCACAGACAACAAAGACAGAGAGCATGAGTCTAGATTCTGACTCCAAGAAACAAGAACCAAGACTAGGATTGAGTCAGGGTCCAGACATCATGCTCTGACACAAAACACAGGGGCTGGGCAAGAGAATCCAGGAGAAACTCAAGACATGAAGCCAGGGCCTTGACATTTCTAGAGTATTGTTTATTTAGAAATCTCTAGACTAAACAGCCAAACATAAAAAAGCCTTCTCTTGAAACAATACAATTATAGTTTACTATTAGTTCCAAACTTACAACTTTAAAGAGGCATTTTAGACAAAAAATAGAGTTGTTATAATATATATTCTGTCATTTTGTCCCACAAAAGTTATTCATGCAGGTTTGGAACAACATGAATGGTAAATGGCAGGATTTTTTAAACTACCTTACACAGTCATTCTGTAAAGCAATTGTTCCATTTGGGGGGAAAAACAGAACAGAAAAATATATTTATTTAGTTTTCTTTTGCATTTAACATTTTTAAAGTCAAGTGAGTTATATTTGAATGTATTTTATTCTACAGTGAGTCTTGTCTGGTGTATTGTTGGTGTAACTGGAATTAGTGTCTGTCTGGGCTGATACAGGTTAAGGGCAACTGCAACTTATTTATATCTTCAACTGGGTCTCACAGAAAACTTGAAATACAGAAAATACGATTCATACCCATTACAAAGTATCCTATCTAGTTACAAACTGCCAGAGTATTCAGATAACTGTAACAACTCACAATCCATTAAATTTTTTTAATTAAATTATTATTTAATGGTGTACAATTCTGAATCTTACACATTGAAACATATTTACGAATCAGTGATGTGGCTCTGTTGAGAAGTTCCTCCCTAAAATCCTCTCTAAAGTCATTAGATTAAATTCACCTTTACAGGACCAAAAATGAAACTAGAAAATAGAAAAATGTAAAAAAATTGAAAATTTTCTAGGACCAAAGAAATGCAGTTACCATCTAGTGTATATTGCAAATAGCAATTGACTAAATGCATGGAATATTCTTACAAACTTCCTTAAAGAATTTAAGCCAACTAGAAATTTTCTGGTGAATTGTCACTTGGTGTGGCAGTATTCTATCTTCTGAAGTAGTTTAACAGCGTCTAATGTAATACTTTGTTTATAATCAGAATATAGTTCTAAATAGTCAGGTCTAGCATTAAGTTAGCAAAATATTATTGAGACAATATTTATTAAAATATTATTGAGGGAATAACAGCCAAACACTGTTGCGTCCATCAGTGTTCCTCCTTAGTAAAATTAAATTCCACTCGATGACCAATAATGACATTTTCATATCTGACAGACCACCAGGAATGCCAAAAGGAACAGTGCAGATAGATAGATAGATAGATAGATAGATAGATAGATAGATAGATAGATCAGGCAGGTATATGTTGATAAATCAACCTCATTTCAACATTGAATAGATATTTTATTTTCAACCTTTTAACGTTCTGATGAACCGACCAAATAGTGAATGTTGATTCAACATTTATAACTGGTCGATGATTGATGCTGATCTTTACAACTAAAATAGATGTTGAATCAGTTTGCTATTTGGGGTGTGTGTTCAGGTATTTGTTTTGTTTTAAAATTGCCTATATGATGACCGGATAGAACAGGAGATGTCATCAACGTGCTTTTTTGTTCAAATTGCTACGTTTTCGCATCAATCCGTGTGTATTTTGACTATAATCAATGCACTGTAACTTTAATTGAGCATTAGCAGTACAGCAAAAATAAACTTGTTGCTGAAACGATGCACGCACTGTACGCACTGCATCCATACGCAGTGTGAAAGCTCTTATCTGTTAACATGGAACACCCTTTTCGTTTTAAACTCTGAAAATTCATGCATTTAATATTTTAAAATTAGCTTAAAGCAGCAATCAATAACCTTTATTGCAATGATACATATGGTATGCTGCCAGCCATAACCTGTCCACGCTCTTTATAGCTATGCCCCAAATTATAGGCTGTAGACTTTAAAAGCTGTCTATGAAGGTTGAATTGAGCATTATTAAATGAGATAATCTAGTCTACATCAGTTCATTGGCCAATGACAATCACATGGCCTGTGAATGCTGCATCACCAGCACCATAAAAGGACATCTGAATCATTACTTCCCTGTATTCCTCTTCTGCAGCAAGATCAAAGTTTGTTGTATGTGTGTGTTTAAGGATGGGTACATGACTTTTAGAAAGCATACATGGCATTTCTGAGTTAACCACACATAGTCAGTCTTGCAGATGTTTCTGACTGCGTGCACTGTGAGCACTATGAATAAAAGAAACATAGCACTGCCACTGATTTAGACGGGCTGAGCTATGTCTGAGGCGAAAGTTCTCACCAGTTTCCAGGTGTTTTGCTGTTAGTCTGCGCATAAAGGCTGTGTGTACCTGTGGAGTGAAGTACCTGTCCCCTTTTATTAGGGCACAAAAGATTGGTATTAGGGGCTATAGACATTGTTCCTTAACCTCTAAGAGTTATGTGCAAATGTCTTCATGCCCTTTCTCTACCCCAGTACTTTACTCTGGGTATTTCACTATATAGGCCTCAAAAGATGCCTCCCTTTTAGGCTAGGGTGCAATCCTTAAGGCCCTATGGACTCTGGGAGATTCATCATCTCATTTGGCACATTGCCTAGTGATGATGGCAGTGCTTCTACTGTTGAAGCAGACTTGTGGTCCCAGACTTGCAGTGTGGGGTCTCAGGCACAGTGTGGCATCCCTAGCTTGATATGCTCCTCCTTGATTGTTTTAAATTGTAAAAATGGGAAAGTTTTCTGTTATGGTTAGGGTTAGAGCATGGTTTAGGTTAAGGTTATAGTGTTTATAATTAGCTGTGTATAAAAACAATCCCCATTTAGATAAAATGTAAATATACTGGTATATGTGGTTTACGAGGACACAAATTTGTATAATGATTTATGAGAACACTTCCTGTGTCTTCCTAAGCCAAATTACTTAACAATGTACTAAATGTGTTTGTTTTATTATAATAAATAATACCAAGAGTTTTTTGTGAGGGTTATGTTTAGGGGTGGGGTTAAGGGAAGGGGATAAAAAATTTTATTAACTCAGTATAAAAATCATAAAGTCTATGGAGAGTCCCTGTAAACCACATATGCAAAGCATGTGTAGTATGTTTGTTCCACTTTGCACTCCGGTGCTCAGTGTTTTTTGGTTTGTTTTGTTTATTTTGTGTGCCTGTTTGTCAATCACCAGCTCTACATTTACATTTTTGTATGTGTGTGTACATGTGTGCACTTTTAATGAGACAAAATTTTGTTGTACAGCTATATAATGACAATAGAAGTGTTCTATTCTTTTCTATTTAATGCCACTAAGATGAAGGGAACCGTCTTCTTTAAAGAAGTTCACAGAGGGTTAGATTGACCCCATGGTTTGATTGAGGGTTACTTCATCAAGCTTTTGACTGATATGGAGTAATAATAAAAATACTAATAATAAATAATTTTAATCTGGCCTGTTTCTTGTGAGCACATAGAATTTAATCAATTTATGGTGAAGAGGAGCACTATATCTGAAGAAAACCTTAGGACTTAGATGAGTTTGTTTTACCAAAACAAATATCCCCATTATTCACAGAATCTGTTCTTCGAAATATCACTAATGAATTTGTAATCATTTGCTTAAACCCTGATAATTACTGCTTATGGCTATATTTTATATCAGTGTTATGTGAGCACCTACAGAATTTCTTTACCCTCAAACAAAAGACTTGATCTAATCATGATAGACTGTAATGGAGTCAGATTGTAACATCACGCCAGCAGAGGGAGCCCTCACCGGAATACTGACTGCTCATGCTCCCTCTGCTGAACTCTGAACTTTGAACTCTGAACTTACTTCCTGTTTGGCAGCTATATAAACCTTGCTGCCACATGGCCACGTTGCGAAGTATTGCCGGCTTTACACCTGACTACTAAGCATTCTCTTTTACTACCTGCTTTCCTGTGTTTTACCTATTGTTTGGTTCGATATTGATTCTCTGCCTGGATTTACGACCTCTGATTTACGTCTCTCCCTTTTGTTGTGTTGCATGGTTGGACAGTCTATGTTTATTACGACCCTTTGCTTGTACTTTCGACTTTGGTTATGGATAACCCCAATAAACATCCGCAACTGGATCCTGCTTCAGCTTCTGCCTCAGCCCCCTTACAGAATACTTCGCCTACCCTCAATCCAGCGGATGTTTCACAGCTGCACGCTGCATTTGTCTACCAGGGAGAACTATTACGCAGCTACCACGAACAGCTAGCTAACTTACAGGCATCGAATGAACTACTGCTCCAGCGACTTTGCTCTCCTCCTTCCACCACGTCGAGCACGGTAAGACTTGCTCTTCCCGATAAGTTTGATGGTTCTGCAGAACGGTGTAAAGGGTTCATTCGACAAGTATGCACTTATTTGGAATCGTTGGGGGATCAGTCTCATGCTAGTTCTGATCAATGCTCTTTTATCATGTCACTATTATCTGGCAAGGCTATTGATTGGGCTGCTGCGGTTTGGGAGACGGAAGAACAGTTTAGATCTTCACCTGAGTATTTTTTGCAACAACTCCGAGAAGTATTTGAATATCCTGCTGGGGGGTCGGGATGTTTCGTCTCGTCTTTTACACCTTTCTCAAGGCTCACATAGTGCAGCAGAGCATGCAGTTGAATTCAGGACTCTTGCAGCTCAGAGTGGATGGAATGATGCTGCACTTAAAGGGGTGTTTCGGGAAAGCCTATGTCCCCAATTGCAGTTGGAGATGGCATGTCGAGGTGAGGAATCTTCTTTCAATGACTTTGTTAACATGACTTTTAAGATTGATAATTTGCTCAGGAACTCACCTAAACCCAAGCAAGCGCATGCATCCCACCTTATGTCACGACCTGCACTTCGGAATCCTGAGGCACCATGTGTTACCAAGCCCATGCAAGTAGGATCTACCAGGCTGTCTGAGGACGAGCGTAGACGAAGGTTCATCAACAACCTCTGCTTTTATTGTGGTGAACCAGGTCATCATAAGTCACAGTGTCCTCAAAAGACCCGGAGGTCCCTCACAGCACAAGACCGGGTGAATGTGGACACCTTTTCACAAAATCCAGTTAAAGTCTTCACATTACCCATACAGATTTCTACCGAAAGTGGTTCTTTTATGTTGACAGCATTAGTAGATTCCGGCGCCGCTCTCAACCTCATCAACTCGGACATCGCCCGGAAACATCAACTACCCACCATTCCATGCTTTCCACCTATCAGTATTACGGCTGTCAATAACCAATCCATCAAAGGAGGAGTTCTGGAACAGACCCGATCACTGAAAATGCAAATTGGGGTTTTTCATGAAGAGAACATCTCTCTATATCTGATCGACTCACCCAAATATGAAATAATTTTAGGAATGCCATGGCTAAGTTGCCACGATCCCCACATCTCCTGGTGCACGGGTGAGCTGACCCACTGGTCTCCATTCTGTTTTAGTCACTGTCTAACCCTTAAGCAGTCCAGTCCATGTCTGTCCACAAGCATGGGGAGCCCTCCGAGCCTGACCCAACCAAAGATCCCCAAGGTTTATAACGAGCTTTTGGGGGTCTTCAGCAAGGTTAAAGCCACACAGTTACCACCACATCGGCACTGGGGCTGTGCTATAGACCTTCTTCCCAACATGTGTCCTCCCAAAAGCAAAGTCTACCCGCTGTCACGCCAAGAAGCACAGGCTATGGAGGACTACATCAAGGAGGCTCTGGAAGCTGGCTTTATCCGTCCTTCTACTTCTCCCGCTGCAGCCGGCTTCTTCTTCGTGGAGAAGGATGGGGGTCTGCGTCCGTGCATCGACTACAGAGGCCTCAATAATGTCACTGTTAAATTCAGGTATCCACTGCCTCTAGTCCCTTCTGCCCTAGAACAACTCAGGAAGGCCAAAATTTTTACTAAACTCGACTTGAGAAACGCTTATAACCTGATACGCATCAGGGACGGAGATGAGTGGAAGACAGCTTTTCTCACCACCAGGGGGCACTACGAATACCTGGTTATGCCCTTTGGCCTTGCCAATGCCCCAGCCGTCTTCCAATCCTTCATAAATGAAGTCTTCAAAGATGTCCTCCACAAGTATGTCATTGCATATCTTGACGACATCCTAATCTGTTCCCTGAATGAAGAGGATCATGTCACTCACGTCAAGAGTGTTCTTTCCAAGCTTCTCAATCACCAACTCTGTCAAGACTGAAAAATGTGAGTTTCATGTGAAGCAGACAACATTCCTGGGGTACAACATCAGCCACCAGGGCGTTGAAATGGATGCTTCTAAGGTAACCGCCGTCACTGAGTGGCCGCAGCCCTCCACGTTGAAAGAATTGCAGAGGTTCCTGGGCTTTGCTAACTTCTATCGACGCTTCATTAGGAACTACAGTTCTATTGCTGCACCTCTCACCTCATTACTCAAGGGAAAACCCAAGAAGTTGTCATGGAACGCTTCCGCCAATGCAGCCTTCCAAAAGCTCAAGACCAGCTTCACGACGGCCCCCATCCTTAAACATCCAGATCCAGAACTCCCCTTCATTGTGGAGGTTGATGCTTCTGACTGCGGGATTGGAGACGTGCTCTCTCAACGTCACGGACAACCTCCCAAGCTTTTCCCGTGTGCCGCCTTCTCTCGGAAGCTAACCCCCGCTGAGTTTAATTATGATGTGGGAAACAAAGAGCTTCTGTCAATGAAGGCTGCCATGGAAGAGTGGAGACATTGGCTCGAGGGGGCAGCTCATCCTTTTCAAGTTATCACGGACCATAAGAACCTTGAGTATGTCAAGTCTGCTCGACGTCTGAATTCACGCCAGGCAAGATGGTCTCTGTTCTTTTCACGATTCCATTTTACAGTTACTTATCGTCCAGGCTCCAAGAATAGCAAGGCAGATGCACTATCCAGGCGCCATGATCCCCCACGACAGAACTACAATCCTGAACCTATCCTAAGTCTAGCCTTGTTTGTTGCTCCGGTCAACTGGGACATAATGGAGGAAATTGACCAGGCCGTCCTCACAGAACCATCACCACCGAACTGCCCCCCCCTCCAAACAATATGTTCCCCAGACACTACGTCACCGGGTCATCCAGTGGGTCCACACATCACTCAGCACGGGACATCCCGGCATTTCACGAACCCTTAAACTTGTGCAGAATTCCTTCTGGTGGCCTTCAATGACCAAAGATGTGGCCAATTATGTCAAGTCTTGCTCCATCTGTGCCCAGTCCAAGACTCCCAGGGACCTGCCGACGGGACTTCTACAGCCTCTCCCGATTCCCCAACGACCTTGGTCTCACCTCTCCATCGACTTCATCACTGACTTACCCCTGTCTGATGGTTACACCACAATTCTGGTCATCGTCGACCGCTTCTCCAAAGCCTGTCGTCTGGTTCCATTAAAAGGATTACCTACTGCCATGGAGACTGCTCAAGCCATGTTCCACCATGTCTTTCGAAACTATGGTCCACCTGAAGACATTGTATCAGATCGAGGAACTCAGTTCACCTCTCAGGTTTGGAAATCCTTTTGTAACCTTTTAGATATGAGTTTAACCTCTGGCTATCATCCGCAGTCAAACGGTCAGGTGGAGAGGCTGAACCAAGAGATCGGCAGGTACCTGCGGACTTACTGCAGCCGCGAACAACATCGCTGGGCTGAATTTCTCCCTTGGACCGAGTATGCCCAGAACTCACTCACGCACTCCTCTACAGGACTCACACCATTTCAATGTGTGCTGGGTTACCAGCCTCCCCTGTTCCCGTGGTCAGGAGAACCATCGTCTGTGCCTGCTGTTAACGACTGGATTCGTAACAGTGAGAGGGTGTGGGACAGTGCCCATGTACGGCTTCAACGCGCTGTGAGGAGGCAGGAGATTAACGCTAACCGTCACCGTCGCCCACACCCTCCATACCAACCTGGACAAAGGGTCTGGCTCTCCACGAGGGATCTCAAGCTACGTCTGCCGAGCAGGAAGCTCTCTCCCAGGTATGTTGGCCCATTTAAAATCATAAGACAGATTAATGAGGTCACTTACCAATTAGAGCTTCCTGCTGACTACCGCATCTCTCCTTCTTTCCATGTGTCACTCCTCAAACCTTTCCACCGGGACGCTGACCTCGAGGCCATATTGCAGGAGCCACCGCCACCGCTGGACATTGGCGGAACGCCGGCCTACAAGGTGAACGTCCTGCTTGACTCACGGCGAAGAGGGGGTCAGTTACAATACCTGGTGGATTGGGAGGGATACGGCCCAGAGGAGAGATCGTGGGTAGCGGCAGTGGACATTCTGGATCCCTCGCTCACGGAGGAGTTTCATCGAGCCAGACCTGACCGTCCAGCACCACGTCCACGGGGACGCCCACGTAGAGCACCTGGAAGTGCTCCTAGAGGGGAGGGGGGTTCTGTAACATCACGCCAGCAGAGGGAGCCCTCACCGGAATACTGACTGCTCATGCTCCCTCTGCTGAACTCTGAACTTTGAACTCTGAACTTACTTCCTGTTTGGCAGCTATATAAACCTTGCTGCCACATGGCCACGTTGCGAAGTATTGCCAGCTTTACACCTGACTACTTAGCATTCTCTTTTACTACCTGCTTTCCTGTGTTTTACCTATTGTTTGGTTCTCGTTTTCTGATTTTTGCCTAGCCCCTTTGTTTGACACCTGGATCGGACTGTTTGTTTAGATATTGATTCTCTGCCTGGATTTACGACCTCTGATTTACGTCTCTCCCTTTTGTTGTGTTGCATGGTTGGACTGTCTATGTTTATTACGACCCTTTGCTTGTACTTTCGACTTTGATTATGGATAACCCCAATAAACATCCGCAACTGGATCCTGCTTCAGCTTCTGCCTCAGCCCCCTTACACAGATAAACATTTAAATTAAAGCATGTCAACCTTTAACTGCTTCAATATCAGCACAGGCTTACAATACAATAAGTATTAATAATAATAATAATAATAATAATATCGTTTTCACTTTTCCTATTTTTAATATACCATTAGGTGAAATAATGTATTTTTAGTCTAGTATTAACATTTTAAAGGAAGAAATGACAGTTCCTTAGAAAACACACAAGTGTAAGCTGTATATATTGTTTTACACAAATCATCAATACTCATTTTTGATGAAATAGATTTATCTTTATTTTTTATTAAAAAAACAACTTGCCACAGGAAATAAAACTATATTGAACATTAACATAAGTGGCACTAGAGGAGGATAAAGGAAAGAAATGCACACCTAAAAACAAGAAAAAGCAACTGCTGCATTCCAAGACGAGTATCCACCTGTTGGTCACCTTCCAGCTTTTCCTGCTAATTTAGGCACTAAAGTTTTTTAAACAAAATAAATCTGGTTATAAAACAGTTTCAAAGATATTATGATGGATGTACATTACTTATATCAACTTTGTTAGTCTACACCTATTTCTAAACACAGTGTTACTACTTATTTGGCTGTATTTCAAAGACAGTAAGGGGACTAGAAATCATCTTCCAATTAAGCCAATACTTGCATAACTATAGGCCTGTAATGATAATATGTCTATACAAGATCTACTGAACCTTTGCATTTTGTTTTTAAATAAAGGCCAAAAGTTTGCAAACATTTTGTTTTGAATAAACAAGCCAACAAAACATGTAAACAAGTCTATAACATGAGATGCATGTTATAGAAGTTGTGTATGTTATCTATCTCTTATGCAGCCTATCTTAAGTTAAACAATCATCTGTATGTAGTAATACTTTGACTAAAATTTTATTTATATATATGTATGTGTGTGTGTGTGTGCATGTTTTATGCACATTTGTATATACTGCTGCAATCTATTACATGCCTTAGTACAGTATTTCCCACAAAAATATATGCATTTTTGTCACAAAGGTGTAAAAAAATGTGGAACTCTGTTTTCAGCACCCTTGATGGTTCTCATAAATGACATATTAAATAATTTTCTTGCATTTTTATGGAGTCTTAGAAGGTTATTGATACATTATACAGTAAAGAAAACGATTAAAGATAAACTGCTGTTTGCTATTCTTTGTTTCAGTTTTTGTTTTTTGATGTACTTCTACAATAAGGATTGGCAGTTGACACATCATGGCAGAATGACAAATTATTCTGCCAAATATGTGCATGTTTTTCATCTGTTTATCCATTCCACAACATATTTCACATTTTGGTCAAACAACCAAAATGCAGACATCCAGCTTAAGATTTTTAAAATACTTTTATGTGAAAATTGTCTTTTAGTCACTGTAAATCAGTGCAGTGCTGAGGACTGTACCAAATTAGGTTGAATCAAATAATGCTGGTGAAATACTGTTTACATCACTTATAAACCATTAATAATCATATATTATTACATAGAAATACAGACAACAATTAGATGTACAAAGAAATTGCACAGCATGTAATTTTTTTACATTTTAACAGAAAAGTAAAAATGATGAATAAAACACTGAATTCAACTGACAGCAGCAAATAAATAAATATTACCGGAACCAGTTTAATCACTTGTACCTTGCAGTATCATAAACCTGGATGAATGCTATTTCTCATGCACATTTTGTCACATTATTAGAGCATAAAATCAATAAAAATGGTCACCTTTAATATCAGAATGATTAAAATCTGTTTTTTAACCTGTTCTGCAAGCTAGAGGTCTTCAAAAACCCGAGGTCCGACCCGAGCCAAACTTCGATGAGTGCCTCGGACAAGGGTCGGGTTTGGTATTAGTTGCCTCGGGTCTTGGGTAGTTTATAAATGTGCTTTTTCCAAATGGACCCGATCAGACCCGATCCCTTTAACAAAGTGTCTATTTACAATAAACAGCCCACCTTGTTAGCAAAGGCTTTTTGCGCTAACCCCGCAAACCAAGGTCTGGTTGTGATAGAAAACGATACAAAAGAGGCACATGATGTCAACTTTTAACATGACTGACCGAGTTACCTTCCTTATTTAGCCAAACTCAGAAATAACTCATATCCATCAGACAGGCAAAAATATAAAGTAATAATAAATAAATAAATAAATAAATAAATGAAAATAATAGAGCAGCAGCCAAATCAGTCAGCAGAACAGCGGGATTTTTATCCTGACTGACTGGGGGGCTGTAGGCTGTGCACACGTCAATGCTGTTTACGTTCATTCATCTAATTTAATTGGGTCTGTCTCGGGTCGGGTTTTTCTTTTAAAAAATTAATTTATGCATGTTGGGTAGTAAGTGATTCAGGTCGATTCAGGTGGGGTATATATTTTAGGACCCGAGAAGACCTCTACTGCAAGCACCCATTGATAATAGGTGAGCAGGTTAGCCTTTCCCTGTTTTTTAAACACTGATCATCCATTTCTCATGAAAGTATCTGACAGTATCTTAAAGTAATGTATAACATTAGCCTTTACGCTGCAGGTGCAACAGCACCACTGTTTTTAGGGTTCAAGTCCTCTAAGGGGCGAAGACCCCTTACGTTATTGTTAGTGTTCTTCTTCTTATGCTCTTGAGCCTTAGGCAGCCCATAGAATGGTATGGTAACAAGCTGTAAAATTTGACACACAGATGTTACAAATGTTACTGAACCAAATTTGGTGTCTCTACCTCAAACCCTCTAGCGCCACCAACAGTTCAAAGCTTAACTCATATTTCTACTTCTAAACCATAAGTCCGAAACAAAATTCCTCTGATTCCTTGGCTCGTGCCGATTCCAACGCATTATTACGTCCTTTTCCATCATAAAAATCTTCCTGCCATTTAGAATTTTCCAAAAAACTACTTTTTTTTAACTCAGTTAACTCAGTTTGTCCGATTTGCACAAAATTTGACATGTAGCATCAAGAGACACTCAGGACAAAAGCTTTTTGATATGCCTTACCATTCTCCTATACCACATCTAATAACTTTATAATAAGCTCACAAAAATATATATGAAGTTGTATCTTGGCAATGCTTTGGTGTATTGACACCAAACATGGTATATGTTATCAAAGGCATGACCTGGGGGTACATGCACAGTTTCATCACAGTGCCACCTACTGGACCAGAGTAAAAAAAATACCAATTTCTGCTTATAACTTTTGAAAACTTTGGCCTAAAATCATAAGAGTGGTCTCTTTAGATTCTCTGAGGCATGCCAAGTCAAACAATATCCAATCTTCCTTAGTCAATTTTGTCGTAAAATGCAATAACGTATCTTTATGAAACTTAGCATGGTGCATCATCCTTACTGTCTGAGTACCCAAAAAGTTGTACTTAAAAAGGAATCGCTGCAACCTAGTGTTCAAAAGTTTTAATAAAATTTACAAAACTGCTTATAGTGTTTGATTATTTGCCTTAATGGTCATGAGATTTATCTTTTTAGATTCCCTGGCTTATGTCAAGAGCTATGATACTAAATTTGACTATACTTCCTATCCGGCATTTTGAGTTCCTTTGAATACCTACTTTTTTTAACTCCTCCTAGATTGTATATCCAACTGGATCTCAAGTGGAACATCAAGACGCCAAAAAGAAAACCCTACTTTATCAAACTTTTTCCTGGGGCATTTGTCTCAATTGCACGAAATTTAGTATGTAGCATTTAGAGACACCCATGACAACAAGGTCTCAAATAAATTTTGATAGACCCAACCTCAAAATTCTCAAATAATGTGCAAACAAATTCAACAAAGATCACACAAAAATGGATGTGAGGCTGTATCGTCTTAACGATTTGGTGTAACAAACTTGATATATGTCATCACAGGCATGACCTTGGGGTACGAGGACAGTTTTATCAAGATGCCACTTTCTGGTGCTTAAATAGGAAAAATTGCTATTTTTGCTTATAACTTTTAAATGCTTTGTCACAAAACCATGAAGTTGGTCTACTTAGATTCCTTGAAGCAGGCAAGTCGAATGATACCAAGTTTTCCTTGGTCGACTATTTTGGGCATTGGGCATTTTGAATTTTGTCAAAAAATGCTGTATTTTATGAAAGCAATTGTGAATCATTACGAAACTTGGTATGGGTTTTCGAGGTCATGTTCTGAGAGAACCTGTAAAGGTTTAGATCTGTGGCCCCTTGTGGTCAAGAGATACAATGAAATTTATGAAAATGCTTACATCATAGAAAATTCAATATATTGTCATTTAACTTGTCATTTAATCATTAGATTTGTTGCCTAATGCCATAGTCCTACAATACCAAATTTGTCATAGTCTACCATACTTCCTGTCCACAATATTTCATTTTATTCAAAACCTACATTTTTGAACTTATACAAAATTTGTCTGATCTCTATGATATTTGTTTATTTAGTATGTAGAGACAAACAAAAATTTATTCAAAGCTTTTTGATTGATCAAACAGTTCTCGTATACCACATCAACAATTTCTAAAGGTGAGTGCGCCAATAGGACTTGAGGCTTTATCTACACAAAACTTAATAAGTGTCTTCTCTAGAACATCTTGTTCTTGTACAGCGCCAACTACTGGTCAAAAGTTATAAGCAATTATATTGTGTTTTAAGTGTTTTTATGTTTTTTTATACTGATTTTCAACAGTTCATCATCAGATATCTTAACATATATTTTCCTTTGTCCCATTTTCCTTTGTGTCATGGGCTTGACCCCACAATCGCTGCTTGCGGCTTTATTTTTTACATATAGTTTTTACTGAAATTTAACTGTACCAATATCACATTGAATTATTATCAGTCTAACAACAGATGTTGTTGACTATATTTGTATTAAAAGTCAATATTGCTGCTTTTCATCTCAGTGTTATGCATTCAAACAGTTTTTAGATTAGTGTTAAGGATGCAATCTCTTGCTTTAAAGGTAAAATTTTTTGACCTAGACATTTAGGTTGCAAGGTTTTCAAGGATTTGTCCTGTAACAGCTTTCAATACATCAATACATACCAAGAGCTAAACCAGTCCCATCTGCATGTGTATGTGTAATGGGTAGGGGTGGTATATAAGTGGGGACTGGCTATTTGCAATGTAATAGTTGCTAAAGTTGTGATCTGCCATGTATGGTGCAGGCTGGTAGTAACAGGTGACATTGTTAGCATTGGGGATGATATTCTGCTCACCCAGGACTTTGAGTGCAAGTATAGTAATCATATTGAGAGTCTGACGGCGCTCATGGCCCATCAAGCACACAGTGCTCTCATTGACCACTCTCCGAAGTGTCATCAAGTAATCATACTTGCTTTTCTCCTCTCCAATGAAATGGTTGCGCAGGTACGATTCAATCTTGCGTTGCTGCTCATTAACATCAGGGAAGTCGATAAAAAAACGAGAACACATGTAGCGCTCAAGTGATTTAATTTCAGTCTCACTGGCAGGTTTGAAGTCCCGAACTAGCAGATTACTGTACTTGAGCAAGCCTCCACCCCTGATCTCTTCAGGGTTGCGAGTTGCAATAAGCCTGTAACGCAGGTGGTCCATGGCCTGCTCAAAGTCACCATACATGCTCTCAGCCATCACTGTAATACAAGGCAGCTCTTTTGAAGAAAGTAAAGGTTCTTTAGTGTCTGAATGCGATGGATCTGTGCTTTTGGAAACTACTTCCTGGCCAGGTGAAATTTTTACCAGATGTGACGACAATGCAGTGGATTCCAAAATCTGTGGAAATCGTTCATGGGAAACTTCAGAGGGGTCTATGACATGCAGACATATAGCTGGTTCTAAAAATGGTTCTGAGATTTCAGATTCTAGACTCACTGTTGAAGATATGGAAGGTTCTGTTGGCTTTGTAAAATGTGGTGATGATACTGTGAGGCCTTGAACCTTTGGAAAAGAGACAGGTGGTTTTACCACATGTGGTTTTAATTCTGGAGGTTCTTTATTCTGTGAACATTCCACAAGAGTCTGTAAGGAGGTTACAGAGTATTTGTGAACTTCTGGTGATGGCACATGTTCAGAACATGAAGATTTTGTCCTCATCACTGGTGAATCAATTAGGTCAGTTGTGTGGTTTGTAGATAGTGGTTTTATTATTTGAAAGGGACAGTTTGTGATCTTAGTGACAGGTTCTAAGGGCTGAGTAGAATGTTGTTCTGACATGGGTTCATCATCTTGAGCATAAGTTGTTTCAGTATCGTCTTTTCTAATAGATACTGAGTTAATGTGATAACTGTCATCTGCCTGAAGTAAAGGCTGGGAATTCACATGAATGAGAGGTGCCATTGTCTTACACTGTGCTGCCTGGACCCTCTCAGTAACAGGTGGTTTTATCCAGTTCTGATCTTTTGGAAGGTTATTCGTATCAGATACCATGGTTAGAATAGGGACATACGTAGCTTCACCAGTCTCTGGCTCTGAGCTCTGCACAGATTGAACACTGTTATCTTGCGAAGCACTAATAGGTAATGTCTCTTCTGAATGCACAAAATTCATCAAAGTACCAATTGTAAACTCTTCAATAGAAATGGGTAGTTGTTTAGACTCTGGGTCTTTTTCTGAGGCACTGGATAAATCAAAGTTTTTTGTGGTCAAACCTGGTGATTTGACCTGCATAGGTAATGACTCCTTTGGGTAAGCTTTAGGTGGATGCAAAACCTTACAAGTATTAACACTTGGATTATCTGACACTGATTTTGCAAGTGAACCTGATACAGGAGCTGACTTTTTGGACATTTTCCGAGGAGGTTTTGGTGAGGAATGCTTAAGAACAACCATTTGTGAGCTTCGACTGTTTTTCTTGGCTGGTGATGGTACAGGATACTCAGCATATGATTCTAATACTTTTTGTGAAAGAAACGTAATAGGAGCAGGTTGGAATGTGCACCGGTCACCAATGGCCCCTGCTGTTGAAAGACAGGAGCAGTCTGTGTGTACTAAGTCTAACCACGGTTGGGCATTAACTGACCCTATGTCTAACATGTATTCTGTTTGGGTAGTATCTGTTGCACTGATATGTATATCAGCTTGGGATGTGCTTCCTTTAACACTAATTGTTTCATTCTTTACCACCCTCAGTTTATTTTTTCCTGAGTCAATACCTGTTGCATTTGTATTTATCTCTAGCAGGTTGTCATTAAACAAAGACACGTTTTCAAGTTCATTCTTGTCCTCCACATGTACCATAAAAGAGTGCTCTGATTCTTGCTCCATACACTCAGGCCCAATTGCAGTTTCAGTCATGTCTGTTTTTACATCTGTATTAACTATTTCAAGAGTTGTTTCTGAAGTTTGTGACTGTTCTTTCTGACTTACTTTCATTTTACTATAACTGTCACAATTATAAGAACACTGCATGTCATCAGTTTCACAGGATATGTCAATGTCACTTTCCTGGTCATGTCCCATATCACCAGGGTTGAGGGCATTTGTAAGAGTTGACTGAATTCCACTCCTTCGAGTTGAGGAAGAATCCTGTTCCTTCTCTTTCTGCTCCACAAGCTTCCTCATTTCAGCCTCCAAATAGGACTGCAGCATGCTGTCAAGGATGATCTGAAAGGAGTCCACACTGAATTCAAACTGTCGCCGTAATGAGTTGACAAATTTGAGCTCCATATTCTTTCCACTATTGTTTGAAAGGGAGATAAGGCTCCATCGGTCATGCTCAGTAAACACTTTTACCATTTTTTGTACATATGCCTCTTTCATGGTGAGGGCTGTAATTTTATCTTTGTTGACACCTTTAGGTAAGAAGTCCAGCAGACAGCTTAGAACTACTTCTTTGATGATCTGGAAGTCCTCTTGTTTGGGAAGCTCCACACCAAAAATAATATCCAAATCTTTATAGCTAGTGCCATTCTCTTTGACCAGCACGTGACTGGCTGTCGAGCCATTTAGACGGACATCTTTCACCTTGATATTCTTCAATATCAGTTTGTCCCTGACCACATGGATAATGTCCTTAGGCTTGATTTCCAGGGTTGGGAAATTGCCTCTTCCATGAATGGGAATGACTTCTGTAAGAACTTGGTCCAAAGTCTCCACCTGTTCCTGTGTCAGTTTGTGAAACCGACGATCATCTTTCATTTCTGTCATGTTCACTAGATCTGGAAGGAATATAAACAGAGAGAAAGTTGATATTAATTCACTTTTACAAGAAGTCTACTGAAAACATGATTTCATTGTGCAACATAAATAACAAGCTACTTTAAAAAAAGAAATACATTAATTATTTTTAAAATCTTTGGTTACACTGTTAGATTCTATGTATGACCCTATTTAAGAAATTACCTAATAATCTGATTTTTCTTCTGTCTTTTGATTTTTTTTATACTACAAGAGGTCACTGTAGTATTAAAACAAACTGTAAATTTCAGAACTCAAGAATGTCACAAACATCTAGGAAGGCATGAGGGTGAGTAAATTATGAGATAATTTTCATTTGGTGAAAATTCGCCAATATATTTTTGCACCTCTCAAAATAAGATAAAGATCAACAGTTTGTTTTGCACTGTTGTTTCGGCAAGAGAATTTGTCACTCTCAGTCACTCAGACCCGTCTTCTCCTGCTCCCATCATCACTGCCGCTTTAGCTCCCACGCTTCAAACACACAAAATGCAACAAACTGGGCTACATTAGAGACAGCGAAGCGGTCTGATCTTCGCGGTCTGATCACTCACTGCTGTTGACTGAATACTTTTTATAGCTTTAATAAGAATTCATATAGTGAAGACTACGTTTTGACCACTTATGAACTCAGTCTAATTTACCATGTGTTGTGTATATTAATTTTGTGCCCTACCATCACCATTTATATATATGCAATTGATAATTAAAATATTAGCACTATGACACCATTGCCACAAGGAGCTTTTCGCAAAACAATGCACGGTGGGCACTTTCATTAACTTGGTAAATAATAGTGGATTATTTAAAGTCCATTATAAGTGGTGCTTCCTGCTGCCAGTTGGTGGCGTTATAACTGTGATTACAATAGCCACATCATTGTGATCAGCCCACAACACCAAACAAAGTTTGATGTAAAATTACTAAATGCATATAGAAGATAAGTGAAACAGGACGTTTCTCATATCGCCATAGGTTTATTGCCTCACCATGGCAACACCATCAATTTACTGCCTTACCAAAACCTGAAGTTTGACACATTACCATGGCAACATAATTTAAGATCACAAAAATCCTTCTAAAACTTTACATCAGCCATATCTCTAATTGACTTGGCTAAATGATGGACTTCCTGTTGCCAGCTGGTTGCGCTATGACCATGACTCACAATGATCATCAATGTCATCAGCCCACCACACAAAACATATTTCCCAAGTTTGACATAAATTGCTCAATGCATGCTGTAGATATTAGAGACTTCTTGTTTCCATTTTTTTAAACATAATTTTATGCATACAATTTTGCATCTTTAATACCTTGGTTCTGACGTGTGTTCTGACGGCAACGGTTCTGACGTGTGTGCCAAGTTTTAAGAGTTTTTGAGCATGTTAAGAAACAAAAAAAGAAACAGAATAAATAAATAATAATCTAAGGAAAACAATAGGGCCCTCTGCACTTTCATTGCTGGGGCCCCAATTACTATTAAAGCACAGGATTGTTTACAATTCAATTCAATTTTGAATTTACAAGCGCACAAAGTTCCTTATAGATATAGTAATTTAATTGCATTTAATCTAAATTTAATCTAAATGCATATTTCAGTAATATAGCTAAGTAGGAGGGTTTCAGTTACCCGCATTTATATTTAAATATGAATTTCATGCTTGCAAAAATAACATTTTAATGAAATATTAATAACTTGAAATATTAATATCTTGTGTCCCAATTAAATCAATTTAAAACCAAATAAATAAGAATCGAACACATTATCAAATTGGCCACATTACATTACCCCTTTAACAGACAAAAGGCTGCACCATTTAAAACAATCCTTAAAACAATTTCAGCACTGTGAGAGGTGTGCAAATATAAGGGTGGGTTGCTAGATCAGAAAATATATGCCAGACTATTACTTGGCTATTATGGCTGTTTACTAGAACAGATAGTCGAATGACTGACCTCATATAGGATTAATTTATCATCACAGCGTTATTAATTAAGCAAAAAGTTAAATTATGATATACGGTGTATACAAGTCTATAAAAAAATTACATATAAGCTTAGATGTAGATGTAGTAGTTAACTTTTCCGACACAAAATGAAAACATGGTTAGTATGACATATGCAGAAGTGCTGTTGTTTCACGAATTCAACACCTGTTTGTATTGAAGATAAAGAACACCATCTGAATTTTACATCTTACATCTGAATTTGTAGTAATTCTATATGGGATGTGAAAATTCTTATTTTGTTCAGGTAAACCACAGATATAATTTAAGTCTAGATAAATATTACTAAAATTGTATTTTAATTATTTTAATTGACGTTTCTGTACAGGTTGCAAAGCTTTTCTGCATCAGTATTAATACTGAACTGTGAATAAGTACTGTGGCCTCTCTGGCCTGCCACACTATTAAAAACCTACTTAGGTAATCTGTAATTACACAAAGTAAATAAGACTTAATTCTATATTTAATCTGTTAGTCAATTTAAATTATGTTTCTAACTAATGAAGTATAATTACATTTTATACTATATGTTTAAAATATCTTGCAAAACGCTCTCTGTTTTATATTTGCCCTTTTTCTGTGAATTCAAAGTGGGCTACAACAAAGAACAACAAAGAACTAGATTAATAGCAGAAACGATGACTGTGACGTCATCAGCAGACAGAGATGTGACGCTGCAGCTGATATTTTCCTTCACGGTCTCCTGCAAATAAACCCTGTGAGTCATCGAGTCACTTGCTCTTTCCTCCATTCACAGATACATACGCCATCAGTTCCAGAAAAAACTACAGGCTCTTGCTGATGGATATTGCCATGCCTTTTAATGTGTTTTTGTACATTCGACACTAAATAATACATTGACGAACCCATTTTGTTATTAATTAAACTTAGATAAATACATCATTCACTTTCCAAATTTACAGTAATCGTTTACTAAAATCTTCAGAACAATCGAAAGCAGAACAGAAGTAGTGCGCGACAGTCTTAGCTCTCAGCAAGACAAACAAGCAAGTATGGATAACTAAATACTAAACCATTAATTCAATTCAGCAAAAACAATCGCACACATTTTTCATATGTTACGTGTGTGTTATGGAAGATGATTTGTGTATTTCCTGCTTAAATGGCTAATGGTTTATCATTCCAATTCATTTATCATTACACACATTACAAAATTGCATTCGTTATGTTGTGTGTTTGGGGACATTCTGTTAGGATTTAATGCATTCAGGGCGAGATGTATAAGCTGTCGAAAGGTGTTTTGATCATTCCTATCCACCTGATATAGCATACCGCTATTAGAATACAACACAACACCGAGACCAACAGAAACCAATATTGGCGAAACATATACAATCCCCATGCTATAATTTTTATTTTTTAATTTCTGTGACGGGTCTATTGTATTTACAGTTTTTTATGGTGCCATTATGACTAGGCCAGTAAGTAGATTCCTATAACAGACTATTAACTTACCGTACATTGTTTCAGTGCTATTTACACCTTGGAGCTGCGTTGCTAATTATACACTAACTATTCTAAGGTTTTGCCAACTTTAAAAACTTGACATTGCTTAAGTCATCGCGTAACATTACCCAGTCGCCAAGTAACATAAACGTTACAATTCTGTTAAATTGTACTGTGATGACTTGACATTAAAGCCAAGTCAAGGATTTCAAATCTGCAATGAAATTTCAACTCACCACTAATACGGATAAGTAGAAACGTCAGAAAGGTGCGTCAATGATGATTTCAGAACAGAGAGATGATGCTACACCGATTGAGTCAACGGCTCTCTCTTTTAGGCGAAACTCCGAAGCGGATGAACGGCGAGGTGCTGGATCGCTATTCTGGCAGATGGTTGTTTGGTTCCGAAACTCTTAAATATCTCACTGTCAGCTCTCTAAGAGCCCGGGTGTAAAACAGTTTCCATGGCGACCTGGCGTCAGAGTTTTAAGGTAGTCCAAGTAGCTAGCGGTCTTAGCAATGGCAAATTTCAAGCCCGAAGAGAAAGAGTGTTAACAGGTGTTAAGTGAGCACACACGAATGTGCATGTCATGCCGTTAAGTAAAAAAACATATTACTGCTAAAATGTCTGAAAACAAAAACTGTCAAATAAACTGAGATTAAACTAGAGGCGTTTATTAAATGGTTTTACATCTGAACATAAATAGCTATATATACATATATATATATATATATATATATATATATATATATATATATATATATATATATATATATATATATATATATATAATGTATTTATTGTTGTAATAATTACTAATATATATATATATATATATATATATATATATATATATATATATATATATATATATATATATATATTCCAGCATAGTACCATTGTTTCTTCTGCAATAAAATATATATATATATATATATATATATATATATATATATATATATATATATATATATATATATATATATATATATATATATATATATATATATATATATTCCAGCATAGTACCATTGTTTCTTCTGCAATAAAATAACAAAAGACTGAAAGGTGCACAAACGCTGCAGCGCTGTGGTTGTACTGAATGTTATATTAGCCAGTTAGTGACTCATCCCTCTCCTACTATCGTGATGTAGAGACGCAAACCCAATCATCAGTCTACCCCTCCCTCACATCAGCCCACGTCAAGGATATTTTTCTCTGCAGTGAAAGCCCAGGCCGCATTGTCATACCAAAGCTTTTGGCGCTTACTGAACTTAATGATTTTGTTGCACTTCGGAACATTGCTGTCATACAGGAAACTGATTATAGCGGGACCAAACCCCAGGCTGCAACACTGCAATGCAACAGAGGCTATACTGTTTGTTGACTTTTGTAAAAAGTATAGTTAATTTTAGAAACAAAGAATTGCTAAGATTTAATTGCCCATCAAGGTATGCTGTATCATAGCAGTTCAAAGAAGCGCTGTGGGTCTATGAAATCAATTTGTTGAATTTCCATAAATAAAACCATTCATCATGGCAACGTCATTATGCATGCACCTTAACGGACTCAAGCGCAGTCTATTAAAATGTCTTGTTGGCGTCTGATCTGGATAGCGCTGATCTCCCGACTAAATGCACTGGACATCATGGAGGACACCGTCAGTGAAGCGTTGACGCTTGTCTGCAGCTCGGTGAAACCAAACAAGTATTTTCTGAACAACACAAACTTAAAAAACGAATCTAACTTAATTTGATGCCTTTTTGTTAAACTGCTGTTTGAGGGAAGTGTTTGACAGTGAGCGTAATCATGGTTTTGTCCTAAATCTGTGTGAATAAAGGGTTCATTCATATCTGTGTGAATGCTCATCATGAAACTAATGGCTATAAAATCTATGCCAAAAAGGAAACAGTGTCATAGCATCTGCGTACATTGAATTATTCAGTTCAAACCTGAGCTTAGGTTTGAGGAGATCACATGGATTTGACAATTGTGAGTCACAGCACCACCATCTGGCAGCAGAAATGGTGTAACTTACAACAGACTTTAAAATAGTTTAAAATAGAAGGAAAACTTCACAGAATGAAAATATCATAATGTACTCACCCTCATGCCATCTGAGATGTTTTTGACTTTTTTTCTTTTTTCAACCGAACACAATCAGAGTTATGTTAAATAATATCCTGGCTTTTAGCAGCTTTATAATGTCATTGATCGGGGTTTTGAAGTCATATGCATTTTGATGAAACATGCAGTCATGAGACATGCGACAACCAATGAGAGGGGGCGTTATCAATGTGCCGCCATTTTTTTTAATTTAGTCCTCTGATCCTTTTGTTTACATGGATATGCGATGTAACGATCGCTGAACAAGCTCAAAATATTCGTCTTTTTCTCACGAATGTATGTTTCTCTTCAGAAGACATGTATTAACCCACTGAAGTACTATGGGCTACTTATGGATATACCCTGATCAAAGCCATTACAAAGCTGGGAAGAGCCAGGATATTGCATATAATTCTGATTGTGTTCGGGATGGGTAAATTATGAGAGAATTTTCATTCTGGGGTGGAGTTTTCCTTCAAATGTACCTGCTTTGTGCCCATTGCCATAGGCTCAAATGTTTTATATTGAAAGGTAATTAATATATTAATACATTGTTTCTTTTACACATTATGTTGGTTATTACCTGTATTACATTATAAGCTGCTGCAACATACTCAAAATGTAAAAAAATCATCATATAATAACCTATTACATTATTTGAAAAATTGTTATTACATTTAAAACTTATTATAGGTACATAAATGTATTGCATCATGAGCTTAAGGTATTATTACTTTTTTAAAAAAAAAAAAAACCATTGTTTCCTTATGAACATTGTATTGGATTATTAATGTAATGTGTGCAGTTATTGCATTATAAATTGCTACAGTACAGACTTGTGCACTGGAGTCTGTTGATATTTAGACACATTTTCATAATGTTACTGTGAATGCAACCATTAAAATGAATTAAAGACCCTTAATTAACTAATATAGTGTATAATGTAAACTGTAAAATAAAAAACTTTCTAAATAGAAAAAAAACTAATTTACCTAACCCAATCTAAACACACAATTTTAATATTTCACAGCTATCAAAAATGGCAACTTCCCTTAACACTGAAATTGGTTGGCAAAACATCATTTTATGAGTAAATGAGATACGTGATGACCTTGAGGAAGAATGGCTGGATACTTGACATGAGGGTAAAGCTCAGCTTGTGTCAGCCTTCCTTCCACCTGTAAGATATCACGATCATCAACAAATGGACTTAACTTGTAAAGCTTATTGGACAGATTTGAATTAATTCCCTGAATTAATTAAAACATTTTGAATTAATTAATTGTCTTAGAGACTTGATTTCATCACTGAATACTTCCTCTTAGACTGTATGGATTATTATGCATCCATCCTTTCTTCAAGTGTTGTGGCTTCATTGGATCCTTCTACAAAACCCTTCACACTCCTCAAACGTTTGAGTCTAGCTATGGCTTTCACAGCCCTCCAGTCCGAAAGACCTTGCAGGCGATCTGACAGAGACCTCTCTTCCTTTGCTTTGGTTGTAAGAACCCGTACCCTTTTGAGTTCTGGTCTCCCTCATCAACCTCTCCCACCTTAATGCCTTCCTTAGGGAGTTCTCTTTGCCATAGGAAATGGTAAACCAGTTCGATCCCATGAGTCCCTTTATGGTGAGCCCACAACAGGCATGGTTAGCTGGGTGTTGATCTGAAGCAACATATTTCCACTGACTAGGCTATCCTGTCAATACACATACTTTGTAAAGTCCTCTTCCCAACCAGAATGAAGGGAGCACTGAATCCGAGAGGATCAAAAATGAAAGCAACTGTAGACAGTTTTCCTCCTTAGGTTGTCCTAGGGCCAATTCAAAATCAGTTGCACCTTCAGTACATTCCTCCTTTGGGATTGTGGCAATCACTCTTGCTATTGTTGATGAATTTGTGCAAGTGAAGCTTCCCGGTATTGCAGAGCTCCCTGGCCTCCTTCAGCAACTGGATAGCCTCTGCTTCCATGTCCATACTCGCCCCATCGTCAACATAAAACTTACGCTGAATAATCTTCACTGTAGCTTAATTAAACTTGCTTTCCCCTTGTGAAGCAAGATAGTTGAGCCCAAAATTTGTACATCCAGGTGAGGAGGCAGCTCTGAATAAGTGACCTTAATTCGAAAAATGGATAGTTGAACTTCCAGGTTGCCTTTCTCCTACCACAAAAACATGAGGTAGTCCCGATGCTTTGGGACAACATAAAACTGATGGAACATACACTCCACATCACACAGGATGGCTATCTACCCTTTGCAAAAGCGACATAAGACTCCAGCAAGGGTATTTGTGAGGTCGGGTCCAGTCAGCAGATGCTCATTCAGAGAAGTATTCTGAAATCTTGCAGAGCAATTGAAGACGACTTGAATCTTACCTGGCTTGGTGAGAGATATACCATGCTGGTGGATTGCTCAACTCCATCTCTGGGTCATATTCAGCGTCACCATTTGCTATTATGTCCTTTATAAAAGCTAGGTAGTCCTTGTAATATTGTTCATCTCTCTTCAAATGCTTCTCTTAATAAGGCAATGAAAGGCAATCTCATAATGACCGTCTTGCAGTTGCTTAATGCCATCATTTATCTTTGTTCAAAACCTTAAGTCTTCTTGCTATGTAGAAATCATTATTCCTTTCAACAAAGTCTGATTCAAAAACCTTTAATATCTCTGCTGGAGTGATCATCTCCTTAACCTTGTTCCAGCGTACAACGGAGACTTGGGAGAGAGTTCGCCAGCTGATAGAACTTGTTTCATAATCACCCTATGATCACAGCAATTTCATCTTTGTAGTCACCATTGTTGTGGTTATATCCGATGATACTCCAGCCCAAGACAGATCTTTGTGCAAAAGGCTGATCTTTGTTACCTCTGAGAATATCTCTGCGGAGTAAGGCGTGAGGACAGCTATAACCTATTAACAAACCTATTTCACAAGTTCAGGGGCCATGTGATCTGCCAGATGTTCTAGAAGAGGCCAGTTCTTTCCGGTTTCACAGGTGGGTATGTAAGATCTATTTGCCGGTATATAGTCTCTGGTATAGATCGTTAGAAATTGGATTTACTATCAGACTTAATGTCTCTTACTTGTAGTCCATTTAATTTGTGACTAAACCCGTTTTGGAAGTTATTGTAGAATTCTTGAGTTTGACTGGTTCCCATTTAGTATCAAGCCATTCAGCTTTGTCCTTCAAAATAAATGTGGTATCACTTTGAGTATCAAGCAAGGTGTACACTAAAATCTCCTTATTTGGCTATAGTTGAAACATACTGGAACGATGGAGGTGACATGGAACGATGGAGAAACATATACACACACTCTTAGAGGTGCAGCCTTTAGAGTTATGATCCACTAATAGAATAGAATAAAATAGAATAGAATAGAAAGAGTGTTATTGGCAAGTATGTTTACCCACACAAGGAATTTGTCTTAGTGAAAAAATAAGAAAAAACAGTTATATAATACAATAAAGTGCAGCAATAGTGTTACGGAGGAGGTCCCTGCTCCACCTCCTCCTCACCACCAGCGGGAGCCGTCTCCTGAGTATTAACGATAGTCGAACTGCATTTCCCATAATGCCCCATAACTGGGTTTGATTACTTCCTGTTTGCTCACCTGAACTCCATTAACTTGTGTATATAAATCCCGGACTTTCCTCAGCTCAGTGCGAAGTCTTGTTTTGCCCCGGCGACATTACTGAGCGTTTATTATACCTTCCTTGGATTACCTGTTACCTTTGGATTGTTTATCTGGTTTCTACAATTGTTTGCTGCCTGCCCTGCTTACTGGATTGTACCCGTTTTCTGATTGTTTGCTGCCTGCCTCGATTGTTGGACTGTCTCCCGTTTATGATGGTTTGCGGCCTGCCTCGACCCACGCCTGTACCACGTTTACCCTTCTGCCTACCTCTGTTGTCCCTGTTTGCTGTTACTCGACCTTGCCTGTCTATTCCTCTAATAAATGCTGCAAATGGATCCCTGTGTGCCTCCTGCTTCATTACAAATAGAAGTAGTTTTGTGAATGTTATTGTACAGATGTTATTTATAGTATTATTTACAGGTGTATAGATTATAATTGTTAATTACAGATGTACAATTCCGAATGTTATATAGCAATATACAGTTGTAGTGTGGAGGTGTGACAGTTTTAATTGTTCAGACTTAATATGGCCTGAGGGGAAAAAAACTGTTCTTGTGTCTGGCGGTTCTGGTGCTTGGTACTCTGTAGCGCCGGCCAGAGGGTAGCAGTTCAAAGAGGGAGTGCGCTGGAAGTGTGGGGTCCGAAGTGATTTTTTTTAGCTCTTTTTCTCACTCTGTAGGAATAGAGGTCATGAACATTTGGCAGGGGGAAAACCAAAGATCTTCTCAGCCATCCTGACTGTCTGTTGTAGTCTCCTGAAACGCATGGCAAATTCTTGTGTTCAGTTAATGTCTGGAAAGACAGTTTCCAATTGTTATACTTCAGAGAGTCTCTTGAGAAAACAGCAGGCTCTAGAATTGGAATCTTATTGGCTGTAATTACTTCAGCGAGTGCCTTCACAAGGTCATTAGAGGCTTCATTAGTAGCAGCTAATGCATCTGACCAAGATATATGAGCTCGAGTGACTGGAACATTTTGAGGAGAATAAGTGCAGGTTTAAAGGAGCAGTGACTTGAGTGCACATAAACGGCTGAGAGAGAGAAATAGAAATACTTGGATGAGAAACATAGTTCTTTTGTCTTTGTTTAAGAGAAGGAGTAGAACATAGGTTTCCTTCATCTTTGATGCCTTCAGCATAAACAAGCCTTGCTTGTGCTGCGTTATGCCTTTTTAGTTCTTTCAATCGTTCTACTTCTTTTTTCTTCCAACTTTATCTTCTTGACAGTAATTTCTGAGATGAATTGAGCTCTTTTTCTTGCATTCTCCGCTTCTATTTCCCTTTCTTGAGCTTCTCTCAGACGTTAACCTTTCATCCTCTGCCTCAAGTTTCCTAATTTCCTCTTCATATTGATGTTGTGTCTTCATTATTTTAATCACCTCTTGTGTAGCTGCTACTTCAGCCGCTGCTTCTTGTAATAATAAACAGGAATATAACAACATCAGTCACACATTTGATTACATGAAAAACACACATTAGACTTTAAACTTGTAAATGAACAAAAATACATCAACATACCACTTTTGCCTGCTTGTGAGGTAAGAGAGGGATTGCATCTTAAAGTGTTTTGACCTGATGGCTTATAATCCATAAAGAGAAACACCTTTATACTTTGTGATGATAATAACATCTCTTCGTTCCATGTTCCATGTTGAGTGTAGAAATCACAATAAGCATTATAAAATAACCAAAATATAAAATTATACAAATGAAATTAATTAAAAGTTATTGAAATAAGTGAGATTTTTAGCACACAAGCGTCATCTAGAAGACTTGTGAGCGCAAACAGAAAGCTTTGAGGTAGCAAACATAGGCTGGGAGAACAATAATCAGAGTTAGAGGGCAGTCCTGTTGTGCATTTTTCTATTTCTTCCAGAGCAAAAGCTAAATATAACACTCCATGCCAACATGCAAGCTGGGTAACATAGACCAGAAAATACTATCACATACAGAAAGCTCACTCTGTCCAGTCAAACGTGTAATAAACGTGTCAAGGATACAATGTCAGATGTCCCTTAAACCTCAATGGTGCAGTTTGAAGCACTGTTTTTTCTTCCAATCCCAGTTGCTTGTTCAAGAATCAAGAAGAACAATTATTGTTACAATCTCTGAACGAACATCTATTTCTGTTGGGGTGGACATCAGAAAACATTACCTCGCATGGTGAACAATCCATCCTATGTCCCCTTTTTACATGGTCAGTCTCCCTTCACAGTCCCAGGAACAGCTCATGCAGCTTAGTTCATGTAACACCCACTGAATAATAAGTGCCTGGGTCTTTACTTTGGAGCCACTAATCACAAGTTAGTGGCCTACCCAGTCTGTCTGGCTCATCTGACAATGAACTCTGTTCAGCGTCCAACAGTCTTTAAACTACTCCTTACCCATCACACTGACCATCACACTTATTCATTCTTGTTAATCTTCCATGCCCTCTGCTGTACTCTCAAGATCCTTGTGAAACCCTGTCCGTTGAACCATCACCCACTGACCCAGATAGAGAAACTCAACAAACTGAATCTATCCCTATCCTCATCCTTTGATCCACCATGGTACATTATACTGGGGCTGCCATGGCTTAAACACCATAACCCTTTCATTTTGTGGACAACTGGGGTGTTCCAGTTCTGGTATGCAGCCTGTAACATGATGCTTCCAAAAACTTTTGCCTTATTTTCCATAAAGCTTGATTTCACCCAGCAGAATAGTAGACATCAGAAACTAAAAACTACTGGCCATAAAGTAGTGGAGGCACTGGCTGGAGGGGTCACAGGCAAAACACACCATTCAGGACATCTCCCAATTTCTAAGAACCAACTGCCACAAGAGCCAGGCAGAGTTGGCATATACGATTGAGACCCTTCTGGACTGCCAATGACCTCAAGGTTGCCTACAATATTTATAAGAATGGGAAGGGAATGGTCCTAAGGTAATCTTGGATCCAGCCTTCCTCACAGAGTTCTCATCAAGTTCATCCAGATTGTCCTGTACATTGCCCACAGGATCGGCCATGACGTTGAGGTGTTTGGATCTCTGGTGCTGTGCAGTCTTGTTTGCATGTCACCTCTGTATGTTTTTTCTTATTCTTCCATTATTTGTATTTGGGTTCTACACTTAACTTTTTAGTTTCTGTTACCCCCAGTCCCTGACAGAGAGTTGGATAAGGGACCAGCATAATCAATCAATCATAAAGATTGTTTTCATCAACATGGTAATTTGTGCAAGAAATTTACTCCAGTTTAATCTGTCTCAAGTGTAATGATTCATGAAGTTTAGAACATTATCGCATGCTCTACCATGTTATTTAAGGAGTCACAAGCAATGTTTAAAACATGCATTCTCCACCATAATGTGTTCAGTTTCTTCCACAGACTGAACGTTTGCTTCAAGACTTCAACATATTGTCAAGAGCTGCTTGGATTAATTTTATGTTGCTTGTATCCACCTTTTACCAAAAACACAGTACCTGCAGGCTTATATTTATGAATCCTCAAGGACTACTAAAACCTTATTCACTGTTCTTCTGAAGAAACATGCCACCTACACCTTGAATGTCCTGAGGATGAGTAAAAGAGTGGCTAATTTTCATTTTTTTTAAACTATCTCTTTAAAATATATCAGCAGTCTCACAGTGAGCAAGCCATGAATGACTCTGGCACATGAACATAATTCTGCTGCAACTAAACAGATGAATACTGTTTGTAGAAGGTAACCATGATGCAAGATTATACAGAGACCAGTCAACAAGGATTTTATACAGAAATCCACTCAACTTGTTTTTTGATGTGTAGTAATGATGTTCAGCTTCCGGTCAGATAGGAGTAAGGTCTGCCAGTGTCTTATAGATCAAGGAATGCGAAGTATCAGGACATGATCATCACACTCTGATTGCTTTTAGCTGACACATTACAGCTGTGTATAACCTGGACTTACTGGATATGGTGAGTTATTTGGCTGTAAGGGGGCTGAGGCAGAAGCTGAAGCAGGATCCAGTTGCGGATGTTTATTGGGGTTATCCATAATCAAAGTCGAAAGTACAGGCAAAGGGTCGTAATAAACATAGACAGTCCAACCATGCAACACAACAAAAGGGAGAGACGTAAATCAGAGGTCGTAAATCCAGGCAGAGAATCAATATCTAAACAAACAGTCCAATCCAGGTGTCAAACAAAAGGGCAAGGCAAAAATCAGAAAACGAGAACCGCACAATAGGTAAAACACAGGAAAGCAGGCAGTAAAAGAGAATGCTCAGTAGTCAGGTGTAAAGCTGGCAATACTTCGCAACGTGGCCATGTGGCAGCAAGGTTTATATAGATGCTAAACAGGAAGTAAGTTCAGAGTTCAGCAGAGGGAGCATGAGCAGTCAGTATTCCGGTGAGGGCTCCCTCTGCTGGCGTGATGTTACAGAACCCCCCCTCTAGGAGCACCTCCAGGTGCTCTACGTGGGCGTCCCCGTGGACGTGGTGCTGGACGGTCAGGTCTGGCTCGATGAAACTCCTCCGTGAGCGAGGGATCCAGAATGTCCACTGCCGCTACCCACGATCTCTCCTCTGGGCCGTATCCCTCCCAATCCACCAGGTATTGTAACTGACCCCCTCTTCGCCGTGAGTCAAGCAGGACATTCACCTTGTAGGCCGGCGTTCCGCCAATGTCCAGCGGTGGCGGTGGCTCCTGCAATATGGCCTCGGGGTCAGGGTCCCGGTGGAAAGGTTTGAGGAGTGACACATGGAAAGAAGGAGAGATGCGGTAGTCAGCAGGAAGCTCTAATTGGTAAGTGACCTCATTAATCTGTCTTATGATTTTAAATGGGCCAACATACCTGGGAGAGAGCTTCCTGCTCGGCAGACGTAGCTTGAGATCACTCGTGGAGAGCCAGACCCTTTGTCCAGGTTGGTATGGAGGGTGTGGGCGACGGTGACGGTTAGCGTTAATTTCCTGCCTCCTCACAGCGCGTTGAAGCCGCACATGGGCACTGTCCCACACCCTCTCACTGTTACGAATCCAGTCGTTAACAGCAGGCACAGACGATGGTTCTCCTGACCACGGGAACAGGGGAGGCTGGTAACCCAGCACACATTGAAATGGTGTGAGTCCTGTAGAGGAATGCGTGAGTGAGTTCTGGGCATACTCGGTCCAAGGGAGAAATTCAGCCCAGCGATGTTGTTCTCGGCTGCAGTAAGTCCGCAGGTACCTGCCGATCTCTTGGTTCAGCCTCTCCACCTGACCGTTTGACTGCGGATGATAGCCAGAGGTTAAACTCACATTGATATCTAAAAGGTTACAAAAGGATTTCCAAACCTGAGAGGTGAACTGAGTTCCTCGATCTGATACAATGTCTTCAGGTAGACCATAGTTTCGAAAGACATGGTGGAACATGGCTTGAGCAGTCTCCATGGCAGTAGGTAATCCTTTTAATGGAACCAGACGACAGGCTTTGGAGAAGCGGTCGACGATGACCAGGATTGTGGTGTAACCATCAGACAGGGGTAAGTCAGTGATGAAGTCGATGGAGAGGTGAGACCAAGGTCGTTGGGGAATCGGGAGAGGCTGTAGAAGTCCCGTCGGCAGGTCCCTGGGAGTCTTGGACTGGGCACAGATGGAGCAAGACTTGACATAATTGGCCACATCTTTGGTCATTGAAGGCCACCAGAAGGAATTCTGCACAAGTTTAGGGGTTCGTGAAATGCCGGGATGTCCCGTGCTGAGTGATGTGTGGACCCACTGGATGACCCGGTGACATAGTGTCTGGGGAACAAATTGTTTGGAAGGGGGGCAGTTCGGTGGTGATGGTTCTGTGAGGACGGCCTGGTGAATTTCCTCCATTATGTGCCAGTTGACCGGAGCAACAAACAAGGCTGGACTTAGGATAGGTTCAGGATTGTAGTTCTGTCGTGGGGGATCATGGCGCCTGGATAGTGCATCTGCCTTGCTATTCTTGGAGCCTGGACGATAAGTGACTGTAAAATGGAATCGTGAAAAGAACAGGGACCATCTTGCATGGCGTGAATTCAGACGTCGAGCAGACTTGACATACTCAAGGTTCTTATGGTCCGTGATAACTTGAAAAGGATGAGCTGCCCCCTCGAGCCAATGTCTCCACTCTTCCATGGCAGCCTTCATTGACAGAAGCTCTTTGTTTCCCACATCATAATTAAACTCAGCGGGGTTAGCTTCCGAGAGAAGAAGGCACACGGGAAAAGCTTGGGAGGTTGTCCGTGACGTTGAGAGAGCACGGCTCCAATCCCGCAGTCAGAAGCATCGACCTCCACAATGAAGGGGAGTTCTGGATCTGGATGTTTAAGGATGGGGGCCGTCGTGAAGCTGGTCTTGAGCTTTTGGAAGGCTGCATTGGCGGAAGCGTTCCATGACAACCTCTTGGGTTTTCCCTTGAGTAATGAGGTGAGAGGTGCAGCAATAGAGCTGTAGTTCCTAATGAAGCGTCGATAGAAGTTAGCAAAGCCCAGGAACCTCTGCAATTCTTTCAATGTGGAGGGCTGCGGCCACTCAGTGACGGCGGTTACCTTAGAAGCATCCATTTCAACGCCCTGGTGGCTGATGTTGTACCCCAGGAATGTTGTCTGCTTCACATGAAACTCACATTTTTCAGTCTTGACATAGAGTTGGTGATTAAGAAGCTTGGAAAGAACACTCTTGACGTGAGTGACATGATCCTCTTCATTCAAGGAATAGATTAGGATGTCGTCAAGATATGCGATGACATACTTGTGGAGGACATCTTTGAAGACTTCATTTATGAAGGATTGGAAGACGGCTGGGGCATTGGCAAGGCCAAAGGGCATAACCAGGTATTCGTAGTGCCCCCTGGTGGTGAGAAAAGCTGTCTTCCACTCATCTCCGTCCCTGATGCGTATCAGGTTATAAGCGTTTCTCAAGTCGAGTTTGGTAAATATTTTGGCCTTCCTGAGTTGTTCTAGGGCAGAAGGGACTAGAGGCAGTGGATACCTGAATTTAACAGTGACATTATTGAGGCCTCTGTAGTCGATGCACGGACGCAGACCCCCATCCTTCTTCTCCACGAAGAAGAAGCCGGCTGCAGCGGGAGAAGTAGAAGGACGGATAAAGCCAGCTTCCAAAGCCTCCTTGATGTAGTCCTCCATAGCCTGTGCTTCTTGGCGTGACAGCGGGTAGACTTTGCTTTTGGGAGGACACATGTTGGGAAGAAGGTCTATAGCACAGTCCCAGTGCCGATGTGGTGGTAACTGTGTGGCTTTAACCTTGCTGAAGACCTCCAAAAGCTCGTTATAAACCTTGGGGATCTTTGGTTGGGTCAGGCTCGGAGGGCTCCCCATGCTTGTGGACAGACATGGACTGGACTGCTTAAGGGTTAGACAGTGACTAAAACAGAATGGAGACCAGTGGGTCAGCTCACCCGTGCGCCAGGAGATGTGGGGATCGTGGCAACTTAGCCATGGCATTCCTAAAATTATTTCATATTTGGGTGAGTCGATCAGATATAGAGAGATGTTCTCTTCATGAAAAACCCCAATTTGCATTTTCAGTGATCGGGTCTGTTCCAGAACTCCTCCTTTGATGGGTTGGTTATTGACAGCCGTAATACTGATAGGTGGAAAGCATGGAATGGTGGGTAGTTGATGTTTCCGGGCGATGTCCGAGTTGATGAGGTTGAGAGCGGCGCCGGAATCTACTAATGCTGTCAACATAAAAGAACCACTTTCGGTAGAAATCTGTACGGGTAATGTGAAGACTTTAGATGGATTTTGTGAAAAGGTGTCCACATTCACCCGGTCTTGTGCTGTGAGGGACCTCCGGGTCTTTTGAGGACACTGTGACTTATGATGACCTGGTTCACCACAATAAAAGCAGAGGTTGTTGATGAACCTTCGTCTACGCTCGTCCTCAGACAGCCTGGTAGATCCTACTTGCATGGGCTCGGTAACACATGGTGCCTCAGGACTCCGAAGTGCAGGTCGTGACATAAGGTGGGATGCATGCGCTTGCTTGGGTTTAGGTGAGTTCCTGAGCAAATTATCAATCTTAACAGTCATGTTAACAAAGTCATTGAAAGAAGATTCCTCACCTCAACATGCCATCTCCAACTGCAATTGGGGACATAGGCTTTCCCGAAACACCCCTTTAAGTGCAGCATCATTCCATCCACTCTGAGCTGCAAGAGTCCTGAATTCGACTGCGTGCTCTGCTGCACTATGTGAGCCTTGAGAAAGGTGTAAAAGACAAGACGAAACATCCCGACCCCCAGCAGGATATTCAAATACTTCTCGGAGTTGTTGCAAAAAATACTCAGGTGAAGATCTAAACTGTTCGCCCGTCTCCCAAACCGCAGCAGCCCAATCAATAGCCTTGCCAGATAATAGTGACATGATAAAAGAGCATTGATCAGAACTAGCATGAGACTGATCCCCCAACGATTCCAAATAAGTGCGTACTTGTTGAATGAACCCTGTACACCGTTCTGCAGAACCATCAAACTTATCGGGAAGAGCAAGTCTTACCGTGCTCGACGTGGTGGAAGGAGGAGAGCAAAGTCGCTGGAGCAGTAGTTCATTCGATGCCTGTAAGTTAGCTAGCTGTTCGTGGTAGCTGCGTAATAGTTCTCCCTGGTAGACAAATGCAGCTTGCAGCTGTGAAACATCCGCTGGATTGAGGGTAAGCGAAGTATTCTGTAAGGGGGCTGAGGCAGAAGCTGAAGCAGGATCCAGTTGCGGATGTTTATTGGGGTTATCCATAATCAAAGTCGAAAGTACAGGCAAAGGGTCGTAATAAACATAGACAGTCCAACCATGCAACACAACAAAAGGGAGAGACGTAAATCAGAGGTCGTAAATCCAGGCAGAGAATCAATATCTAAACAAACAGTCCAATCCAGGTGTCAAACAAAAGGGCAAGGCAAAAATCAGAAAACGAGAACCAAACAATAGGTAAAACACAGGAAAGCAGGCAGTAAAAGAGAATGCTCAGTAGTCAGGTGTAAAGCTAGCAATACTCCGCAACGTGGCCATGTGGCAGCAAGGTTTATATAGATGCCAAACAGGAAGTAAGTTCAGAGTTCAGCAGAGGGAGCATGAGCAGTCAGTATTCCGGTGAGGGCTCCCTCTGCTGGCGTGATGTTACATTGGTCTAAATGTTGTTTATTGTAAAACAAAAAAAGCACATAACAACAGTGCTAAATGTTTATTGAAATTGATGTATGTATTTGGGGTATTTTGTACTGTATTTGTTAAATTGTCGAGATCGCTAAAACGTGAGTTGCACATGGCTGCAATATCTGATACACGTGAGCCTACATGGGAGAGAAAGTAATATATTAGTCATATTAGTCAATTTATGTAAATGTAATTGTTAAATTCTGGTAAACAGAAAGTTTATCATAATGTAAATTAAATAAATACTTTTCTGAAAGTATGTGTTTTTTGAGTTAAACCCATGTAAAATGAATGTTTTACTGAATCACTGGCTTATTTTACCAGGGCAGTTTTTTTTTATGTGGATTGCTTTGAATGTTTCTTTGATAGCAAGCCACCCAAGTTAAATCTAAAAGTTAAGAAGTTAAAAAGTTAAGAAGATTTGCAAAAACTGAAACTTTAACTAAAGGTAAGAATTTCTGGACACACTGTGGACAGTGAATTACTGCTACATCATTGGAGTTGAGACAAGTGATTGAGAATCTGAACTTTGTCTGATATCAGAATGTTTTGGACAGATTTGAACTGAACTGTACTCTACTTCTAAAAGGGCAATTCTTTAAGGGCATTTTTATTTTTGTACAGTGAATGTGGGTTGCATACCTGCATATAAGAGTTTAATTTATTGTGTTGGTAACTATATATATAATTGTATACCACCAAAGATGTAACTGAGTACTCAAGACCAATTTAATTTTCATTGAATTTTTTTATATTAAAATTTGGTGTTTAATTTGTTAATTAGTTTATTTTCTATTTTTTCTTTAAAAAGGCCTACCACATATATTTGGGGAAAAATGTCATTAAACATTCTATACTTACCACAATATTTGTTTGTGAGTTTTCAGTGATTACCCATCTCTAGAAAGCTGCTCCTATATTTGATTTTCAGTTAGTACGTGGTTAATACAAACAGTAGTGTTAAAGACATTATGAGTGATGTTTATCCCAAAAATACACTTAACTGAGCACAGCGTGTACTCTGTGCTACATGTGGTTTTTATTAGGCTGATCATTAGGCCAAATGGGAGCTGGGTCTGTCAGTCTCTGGGGTCATCAGGAACCCAAGGATGATATACAGAAAAAAGCTGATAATAGCATAAAGGCTGCTCACAAACAGTGCAAAAGTTATCCAATAAGTTTAATTAAATACCAAAGATAAGTGTTTGTATTTGGTTTGGTTTGAATTAGGTAAATGCTTGGTTAAAGAAGTGAGGCTTTAGTGTAGACTTAAACAGATCGGAAAATTTATTAAGTTATTAAGTGGCCGGCATTTTGCAGCTGCAATGTGTGCAATCAACTGTAATCTGATAGTCTTTTTTGAAGATACTGAGGTGCTAGACCATTTCATTCTTTATAGGTCATTAGCAAGATTTTGAAATGTATATGAAACTTAACAGAGTACCAGTGCAGTGGTGATAAAACAAATTTTATCATATTTATTTGATCTAGTAAGCACACCAGCTGCTGAATTTAGAACAACCTTAAACTTATTCAATAGCTCTGCGGGACACCCACCCAGCAATGAATTACAGTACACTCTACAGTAAACTGGTTTTGTGGCACTGTTCTTTTTACTTAATTTTTTTAATAACTCACATATATTTAGTTTGCCGCCAAAACAATATTGTTTGCGCTTAGTTAACTTAAACGTTTTAATTTTACACTTTAATTAATTATTAATCGTTAAACTAACATAAAGGGTTTTCTTTCGTCATTCAAAAAAACTGTATGTTACGATTTCCAACTGATTTGCAGAAGACGACGCGAAGGAGGTGCATGGCGTCAGTGTCAAAAATATATAGGCTACCCTCCAGGTAAGAAACAAACGGTGACCGGTTCACTTATTTTTATCGTGGCCACGACATATTAATACGTGGTAACGTGAAAACTATGTCGTGGTCAAGATATATTAATTCGTGGGAACCTGATAATATGTCGTGGCCAAGAGATCGGTTTGTTGAGGTAACGACATACTTTTGTCTTGGCCACGTGATGTGAAGTGGTTCTTCAAGATCCTATAATGAGGGAACGACATCCTTACTCATGACAACGACTTCTTATGATGAAGGAACGACATCCTTTCTGGTGGCCACGACTCAAGCAAATGATGATCATACGGGCTTCATTCGTTACAGAAGAGACATTGATCAGCACTATATTTTGGATTTTTAACATAATATTAATGAGGAAAACAGTAATTATTTTTGCATTACACAAGGTAATGGGGCATTTTTATTGTTTGGCAGTTTGCAAATGTATATGTAAGAGGCTAGTTTTAAATGTATGTTATACCACAGACGCCATTTGATCGATCCTAAACTCATGGAATTCGTGCGTATTTTATGAGGTCTGCGATTAGTGTAAATTCTTGCGATGTGAAACGTACAACAGCGTATGGTTATTAGAAAAAAACGGACAATAAAGCTCCACGTCTAACTCCAATTCCGTATAATGTGTTTTATGTCTTGATGTAAGACATAAAGAACATTTGTATGTGTATGTTTATTTAGTGTATGTTATTAAGGTTCCGCTAGCGTCTGCAGTTACCATCCGCGAGTTCTGAGCACCGTAACACACGTGTGTTTAATAACGCGTCATTACACTATAACTATATCATGTCTATTTGCACCGATTTGGTTGTTATTAATGCTAAGGATGCAGACTTGATTGTCTAATCAGTGTTTATTTTTACATGTTTGATTATCATGTCAGTGTGAAAATGGTTGTCAGAATATGGTTGTAATTATATTTCTTTATTGTTCCTTTAGACCATAAATATAGATATAATTGCCAAAGAATAGTTGGTGCAGATGACAACCCAAAAACTGTTTAATAAATGTGTCCTTGTGAAGAATCTCTTCTCCAATCACTGATACTTACCAGAATCCTGTCCATAGTTGGCCGCCTCAACCAGCTACCCAGATAGTAAATGTGATGGCAATGTTCTTTTTCATTCTGACAGACCCTGACCTGCACAGAAGAGGCTTTTTTATTTCTGGTGACAGGTTCTCCACACACTGCACAATCTGCAATAGCAACATCATAATGGGAAGCCACTGCTCCGGGTGTGTGTGTGTGTTCACTCCTCACCAGTGATGAGTTTTGTGGTTTCTGCCACATCTTAAAAGGATCACTCAAAGACTTTTTCAAAGGTTTTGATGCCAAAACTTTTTTATTATCAGAGACTGTATGCAGTATGTAGAAGTAAAAGTATAAAGAAAAAAATGTGAAAGTATGCAGTATTATGAAAGTATTTAAAGTTATAAAAAAAATCATACCACATGAATGTATAATTATTTTATATACATATAAATGTTTTTAAATAAAATGCTTTACAATAATTACAAACATCTGTCTAACCATAGCAAACGTCATTTATTACAACATTACTGTGATAGTGAATTACAAGGTCATCACCCACAAATGTCATCTAAAAAGCATTTTATGTATGTAGTAGGTACTTCTATATATAGGCCATATTTTAATAGGTAGTTTGACAGTACAACATTACCTTTATTATGTTTACTGGTCAGCAGTAAACATACATTCTATACATTACATAGAATCACAGCAATAAATACACTACATGAACATTGGACAGGTCAGTCTTCTTTACATCTGACAAAAAGTCTATACTTCTTATCAAGAAGTTCTGTGCAGAACCTCTCAAAGTTCTTTCTCTTCTCAAACACAAATGTAAACTGTTCCACTGGAGAACTCTCAGTAAATTTACTCAATTAAGTTCTGCAATTGTAGAGCTTTTATTTAATCTTAATTTTCCATTGAAAGGCCACTGGAAATTTTTAATGTGCCTTCAAAATTTGTGTTGCGGTACCAGTCAACTGCAGACAATAGTGTCTCAAAAGAATATTTTCCTGCATCAAAGAAAAAAAAAATGTGTTCAGAAGAGGTTCAAGTAATTAGTGTATACTGATGTTACCAACAAATGCTTTAGACTTGTAGAGCATATACAGTACATCAATAAGAAATGTTTTCTTTTGCAATAGTGAATGCTGCCTATCAACATTTGTCATTAAACACTGTAATTGTCACCATTCAAATCCCTATAGTGGTTAAGTTATTTAATGGACACTAACATTAAGGGTTTCCATTCAGAGCTTAAATTAGATTTGCACAAATATAAAATAGAACATGTATTTAAACAAATGGTCCCAAAAAATTTCTTGCCAGAGGTTAGCTCACATCACTGTTCTTAAATGTGTCCTGTAAGTGCACAAAAGCTGCTTTATATTAGTAAATTGACACTGCATTGTCTTATGATCAGCCAACAGACAACAACTTTATATGATATATTAAGTGAAAGGTACAAGTTTGTTTATGGATTTTGCATCTGCTGAGTGTAAACTGTTACGCATGAGAGATTATCAAAATGTACGTATTATAAAATTCTGTCATATTTATTAACAAGCTGTATATTCATCTTTGCATGCATGCAAACAATTAAAGTAATGCATGTAAAGATGTATCAAAACGTACAGAGAAATGCTTAAACATATCAAAGGCAGTTATAGTTATAGTTAGTACATTTTGGGGGGAGTGTTTGTTGTCTAAAATGTCTTAAAATGTTCTGTGCTTTCCGTGACTTCTGTTGTGATCTCTGTAGTACTGGAAAAAAGAAAATCAGTGCCAGATTATGTCATGAGAGGTGATGTCAGCTTGAGAAACTAATGTTATGACTGACAGAACGGATTAAGTAAGCACAGTCACAATGCAAATAATGCTCTGTAGGCCACGTTTTCTTTTAAAAGCTATTGACTTCAGAAGCACTGATTTAGCAGTGTATCTTCAAATGAGAGTTGCTTTTAAAGTTGTTTTGCAACCACTGAAATTTTGCAAACAATTTTAGGTTTAGGATTAGGTTTATTGACACAATACAATAAATGCAAATACAAATAAATACAATAAATGCAACATGCATTGTGTGACTGTACCCTGAAAGATTGCACGTGCAATTAAAAATAATAGATTTTGACCCAAGATTAATGTCCAAACAACGTCCAATACACCTTCTTGTAAGTTCTAAGACAGTTTTGTTCTTGTTTGAAAATTCCTAAAGATCTTGATTAGCAGGTTCAGGTGTGTTTAAATGGGGTAGAGCTAAATTATGCAGGATGGTGGCCCTCCAGGAGCAAACGTTGACACCCTGATGTAAAGAAAATACAGTGAGGAGGATGGATAATTGTAAGTGGTTGAATATAATAGTAGCAATGTCAGGTTTATCTTATGGCAAGACCGTTTGTCCTGTAAACTATAAAGATGATTATTTTAATTTAAGTTTCATTGCTCATCATATTGACACATTTTATAATAGCTGTTTTACCATCTGGCTAAACTGCTGTTGTTGCTTAACCTTTCCATTCCATGTTAATTGGTGGAAAAGCAGCTAATGTTAGAATTTCATCTTGACTGCTTGCCTGTGTTTCCCTTGAGGAAATTATCAACAAAGTAATAATAGATATATGACTAGAATGACTGACATTTTTTAAATGTGTACCTGTTTTTTTATAAAAATATAAAGGACATACTTCGTTAATGCTGTTATTTTTATCTTTAGACTGATGACATTGAAGTGAAGCGAGAACGCATAATCAAATCTCTATTTGTCTACCTGAATGAAGGAAGGTGAAAAAGTTCTTCAGGACCTTTGCAATGTATCATATGCAATAGCCATGTTGCTGGGACTGATATATGGACTAAACTTGAGCTACCCTTCTAACTCAGATACACACTTGAAGTACTGCAGAAGTTATTTCTGGAGTTAGATGGCATCAAGTTGTCCAACAAAGTGCAAACACTGAAGACCAAGCTGTTCTCTGACGTGCTGGAGCAAGGACTGTATCTGGAAAAAAGCTTGATTAGTTACTTTTAAATGGCAATGTGTAATTTTGTGGGTTATACTTGTTCAGCCATTTTTCTCCATGTTCAAATTGTTGAAAATGTAGTTGCAAGCTGTTTGTTTCCTATAGGTGCTCATTGAATATATATTTTTTGGGTAAATTTGAATAATTTTAGAAAATGCATTCTTTGTTCAGATTTGGTTTTGGAGGAATATCAGCATTTCTTGGTATAGTGAAAGTTGTTCCTTTTTAGTAAAATTTCTGATGTGTACTTCAAATTTGATTTCTGACCAGAGCCTAAATTTTTAGTCTGACAACTGTGAGAAAAAGAAACCTCTAAAAAAACTGCATTGAAACTGAAAAAGAATGTTAATGCATTTGTAACAATTCAGCAGGCTGTTTAAAAAAATCAGTTTGTTGTGCTCTTATCAAATACAATTTGATAATTCATTACATTCCTTTGCCTTTTAGGACCCATTACAAGACAGTCATAAAACATGCTTTGTTAAAGGGAGTAACTTTAAATAGAAACCAGAGTTAAGGTAACTAGAAGTAATTGGATGGAACCACTGTCCATAATTTAAATGAGTTGTTTGAAACAAATCTCCTTATGTTGTGAAAGTTAAACATGTTTGGCTAGTTTTTATTAAACCAAGACATGTTCACTAAACAGGTTTAAGTTACAGGGAAGTAATTAAATTGACTTGGTTGGACATTACTATTTCACATAGGTTCATCCTCATTTGTGTTGTCACAACACAAGGAGTTAGCATACATTCAATAAATCTATTAACATCAAACATCAATTTAGTTGTGTGGAACCACTGTCTATAGTTAGTTAGTTTAAGGAATATTTTTTTTGAGTGTAGCCTGTTCATGGTCATTAATGTGAAAAAGCTTTTTAGTATCTTGTTACGTCCCTTAGATTTTAATGTTAGGTGGTCTAGGGGTAAAGGGAGAATAACATTTAAAATTGTGCGTATGTGCATATGCGGGGGTGCTGACAAGCAAATAAAGAGCAAAAATGTTCCCAAACAAACTTGTGACAATTTAATGTGGATAAAGTGAAGAGCTATTTACAATATTTACAATACAAGCAACAAAACATTTGACAAAACAAAACGAAGGTGGGGAGGGGGAGCACGAGAGGTGCCAAGTAAAAGAAATAAACAAAACGACTGTACAAATACTGTATTGACAAAAGGACAACGATGTATTTACACACAATAAACAAGAAAACTCTGACGTATACTGTACAAATCACAAAACAAGAGCGTATTGAAATAACAAGCAAAAAAACAACATCAAAGGTGAGCGAAAAGCTGAAACGCGCGGGTGATGTGAGATGTGAGATGATTGGATAACGTGAACCGGGGCGTCATTCTCCAGGGCGAAGAGTGACAGACTGGTGGGCCAATCGAATCTGAAACACACAACAGACTAACACACACAAACTTACGCAAGGTACGTACGTAACGGCGTATGTAACAATCTGAAGCAGAATTTTGCTGCAATTTTGAAATATTTGTAAGATGGTAGTATATGCTGCAAGAAGCACATAGGAAATGTGACTATCAAACCTCTTACAAAAGTTGTTTAATAATTGACTGAGGAATTGTGGTCTGACAGAACACACTTTCGCATTCCCCACCTACTGAAGCTTTCTTCACTCAAGATGACGCATCTGTGACAGGATGTAAAAATTCTTTAGTAAAAGTGTTCAGTAAAATCCAAAAGACCAACTTCTGAACCTCAAGCAGTCTGGGATATCTATTTCAAGAAAAGGAGTTGGGGTGGATGCTGAGGAAACAGCTGCAGTCACTTTTAATGCCACCTCCCCCAGATCTTCAGTCACTGCTGAGATTCCCATCACTGAGCATAAAATTCATTCTTAGCAGAGAATGATTGGATGCTCTGGTACCATCTGCCTGATGGAAGGAGATAGGAGAGACTGTGGGAGGGATGGGTAGGATCCTTCACAATGCTGGTGGCTTTGCTGGAGCAACGTGTATGAAAAATGTCCAGTATGAAGGGGAGAGGGGCACTGTTGGAAACTTTTTCCAGTGACGACCAGGAGACTTGGATTCTCTTCAGCAGTTTGATGAACACAAATCTACAGGTCAGAGCGTACTGCTTGGGCGTTGCAGTCATCAAGTCTGACTTAAAGTTAACATATATTACATTTATAGCCATTTGGGGGGGCAGTCCTTTCAAATGGCAACAAAGCACTCAGGTGACAACTCACTGCCCACTGCTGGGGCTTGCGTACAGCTGCACTGCAGTTTCCATACCAGACAGTGATACAGCTGATCAGCACACTCTCAATGGTCTCCTAAAAAAGTGATGTGATGTTATCAACTCTCTGTTTATATCCAAGAAAGTTACAAATTGCAGCTTTAACGTGCCAAAATAGGGTTAAGGTTTTTTCCCCATCTATAAATCATTTGAGTTTTGGTTCCTTGCCACTGCCGTTCTGTTGGCTTGCTTACTGTGGGACTGACAGTCACTGACATCTAACTCAGCTTAGGGTTTTATAAATTGTTAATATTGCTTCTTGCGAAATGATATAATTACAGTTCTAAATACTTCTATTTTGTTATCCCTTTGTTTCCAGTTCTCTTTCATTGTGTAATTTTCAGGTATTTTTATTGTATGTATTTTGTGTGTTGTGTGTATTTTACTTTTGTGGTTCTGTTGCAAATCCCTTATACCCCTGTTCCATAAGCTGTCATCTCCATGTACGCTGGAACGGCATGTCTTGCTTAATATGATATTGTAGTTTTTAATCGGTTCAGTCAACCCTTTATTTATAAACCAACTATAAACCTAGTATACCTAATTAGTTTTTATTAATATACATCTCATCCATTATTTGCAGTAGTATCATGTATTCTGTGTTAAACATGTCTGACATTTTAAATCTCCTTTGAAGCAATGTAACACTGTGTTATATAAATAGAATTTAATTGATGCTGGTGGTCTGGTCAAGGTGAGATCTTCTGTGATGTGCACCCCCAGAAATTTAGTGCTAATCCTAAAGTCCATCACAACCTCTTTTGTCTTCCCTACATTGTGGGACAAGTTGTTTGCACCACATTATTTAACCACAAGTACCTTTATAAGATATTTTTAGATTTGGATTACATAAAACATAAAATAAACAAATAATACCACACTTGTGATAGCTTTAAGCTTCTTGATAAAATGTGGTTGCACAGACGGATCGTTCACCAAGGTAACAAGAATTGCAGCAAGGTAAGGTAGGCAATTTCAGAGAGGCTAGAAATAGCAACTTATCCTTGAGCGTGCTCTCCAAAGTCATGCCTCCTCTAACCCATGAACACATACATAGTTTGACAGGCAGGTAGGATATCCTGTCATTGCATTTTAAACAAATTCAGTGATTTGGCGAACATTTTATGAACCTCCACAGAAGATATATATTTAATTAAATATGTTTAGAACACATTACTTAGTGATTGCTGTCAGGATGTGAAGAGACTTTCAACCAGCATAATAAAAAGCTTCCGTTGAAAACTGCCTACCCTGCCTTTAACCTAACCACAAACATTTTGAAATGTATGAAATAATGATGCATGTCAGGCAACAATGGCACAATTCATATAGTTTATTAGCATACAGTTATCCGTTTAGTTTACTATTTGCTAAGAAAGACATCCTGGAGGCATGTTGTTTCATTCCACTATGTATTGCATCTGCTATATATGGTTGAATGACAATAATAAACGTATGACTGACTGCTGGCTGACTGTCTTGCCATCCAGACTCCCCCCTCTCTAGATGCGTTCAGTATAAACCAGTATAAAACAGATAAGGGTAAGATGTAATGTCTGAGAAAGTTACTTCAGGTAAACTTTTACTGTTCTGTGTAAAACAATTTAATAGCGGGCAATTAGAGTGGGTAGTTAATTGGGTGGGTAGACACATTAGTTGACACTTCTAGAAAGGGTAATTTATGAATACAATAAAACTGAACAATCCACACAGATGAGTCCTAAAATAAGCTATGACAGGCTATCTTGTGTGAGATGGATGTCATGGATCCAGCCTGTGTGTTTGAGGGAGAAAGAGAAGAGACATGATAAATTGTTGCTGGTGGTGCGGAGGAGGCAGTATGGGAGCCTTCTCTGTAACAGAGCCCTCCCCCTGCGAGCGGCTCCTGACACAAGGAAGAAAGTGGCGCAGAGGCCTACCGCGAGGTCAAGAGGCCAGTTTTCCCGGAGGCATCCTGTGGAACTCTTCCATGAGAGTAGGGTCCAGGATATCTCCCGCATTGACCCAGTATCATTCTTCCGGACCATGCCCCTCCCAATCGACCAGATATTGGAGAACGCCACCCTGGCACCCGGAGTCGAGCAATTCATGAACTCAATATGCCTCCTTGCCGTCAACCAGAATAGGGGAGTTTGAGACCTGGCCCCCTCCTCCAACTCTCCACCAGCAGGTTTCAGGAGCGACATATGGAAAGTGAGAGAAACACGATAAAAAGCAGGTAGGACTTATCGAAAATAAACTGGAGTAATTTGTTTTATAATTTGGAATGGGCCAACATACCTGGGACTGAGCTTTTTGCATGTAAGTTTGAGTCGTAGATCCCTTGTGGATAGCCAGACCTATTTGCCTGTAGTGTAAGTGGGTCCGGGTTGTCGATGCTGGTTAGCCTGTACGGTCTGCCATCTTATGGCATGCAGGAGGTGGGTATGAGCTTGATCCCAAACCTCATCACTATGTTGGAGCCACTCCGTGACTGAGGGTAAATCAGTGGGTTCGCCATACCAGGAGAATAATGGTGGTTGAAAGCCAGGATACATTTAAATGGGGTCATACCAGTGGCAGGTTAAACAAGGGAATTCTGAGCGTATTCTGCCCACATCAGGAACCTACTCCAGTGGCGCTGTTGGCAATAGGAATGTTAAACTAACATTTACATTGAGACTCTTGAAAAAAGAGGACCATACTCTTTGGCTGAAATTTCGTCTGTTTCAAAGTAAATGGGAAGCTTGGGTAGGGGAATAAGGTGACAGGCTTTAGAAAATGGGTCTATGATGAGTATGGTAGTATTGCCTAATGAGTTGGGCAATTCTGTGATAAAGTCAAGACAGTGAAGCGTAAACAAGTAGAACAGTGCCCATCTTGCCTGTCTGGGATTCAGTCATTTGGCTGAGCGTAGGTATTCAAGGTTTTTGTGGTCGGTGAGAATAGTGAATGGATGTGAAGCCCCTTCCAACCAGTGACACCATTCTTCTAATGCTAGTTTCATTGTTAGAAGTTCTCGGTTGCCCACATCGTAATTCCTTTCAACAGTAGTCAATTTGTGAGAAAAGGCACATGGATACATTTTGGCTGGGGTACCATGACATAGAGAGAGTATGGTGCCTACCACGGTGTTAGATGCATTGACCTCGACGATTAATAGGCTATCTGGATGTCGAAGAATGGGGACTGAAGTGAATCAGGGTTCTTAGTTCGTTAAAGGCATGCTGGGCTTCGGGGAACCAGGTTAACTTGGTAGACTGAAATTTAGTTAAGGTGGTTAGTGGGGTGGAAATTATGCTGAAGTTTCTGATGAAATGCCTGTAGAAATTAGCTAAACCCAGGAAATGTTGCAAATCTTTAATGGTTCGTGATAGTGGCCATTCCAGAACTGCCTTCACCTTCTTCTCGCCAATCGCCACACCATCCTGGCTAAACAACATATCCAAGGAAAGAAGTACTCGTACAATTGGAATCACATTTCTCCTCCTTGGTGTAGAGTTGATACTGGATGATTGAGAACGGATCTAACATGGGCGATGTGCTCATTCAGAGATTTGGAATAGATTAGGATGTTGTCGATATAAAAAGGTTACCTATTTGTCGAGCATGTCCCGGAAGACGTCATTCATGAATGATTGAAAAATGGAGGGGCTGTTGGCTAAACCAAAGGGCATTACTAGATACTCATAGTGACCACTATTGGTAGAGAAGGCAGTTTTCCATTTATCTCCAGGTTGTGATAAAGGGAAAATTCTTCCCTTGGGGGATGTAGGGTCCGGCACCAAAACAGTTGCGCAGTTGACAAAGCGATGGGTTGATAGTTGTGAGGCTTTTCTCTTGCTGAAGGCCTCCGCCAGATCTGCATATTAAGGTGGTAGGGTTGATTCATGGGTAAAGACGTCTGATTGGGGAAGAGAGTGACCAGGTTGGCGAGTAATTTTTGATAGACATTGATTGTGACAGGTAGGGTCCCAGTGAATAATCTGTCCATTCCAGTGAATAATCTGAGAAAATAAGTGGGTTGTGTGATCGTAGCCAGGGCAATCCTAGAATAACAGCATGGTTAGGTGAGTGAATTACATAGAATTTGATACCCTCAGAGTGTAGAGCCCCTACTTGCAACCTGACCTCCTCAGTTATTTGTTGAATCCTCCCCTCCCCAAGGGTTCACCCATCTAAAGCCTCCACTGCTAGAGGGTAATTACAGGGAGTTAATGTTATGCCATGTGGTGAGCGAAATCATAAGACATGAAATTACCAGCTGCTCCGGAGTCTAATAGGGCAGACATGGAGATAGATTTGTTAACATAAATATTTCAAATGGCAGCTTTATGTTGGTTGTAGAGGGAGTGGTATGAACATTAACACTCACCGATCATGGTCTCGACAATGGTCGAACAGAACAGGCAAAGATGATTCTGCATGTGGCATTCCAATTCTTCTGGAGTGAGTAAACCTGAGTTGCATGGGTTCTGTGACAGTTGTATCTATCTGTAGCGGGGCATGGTGCAAGGTAGGCGTTGTGAAGAAATCAAATTGTCCATATGAATGGTGAGTTCAATGTATTCACCCAGGTTCTTCCCTTCGTCCCGACAGGCCAATTTAGATTGAAGTTCCTGATTTAAACCTCTTCAGAATGGAAGTTTCAGCATGTCCTCAACCCAGTCTGTTTGAGCTTTGAGGGTTCTAAAGGATAAAGCGTATTCTGCAGCTGTTCTTCTCCCCTGTGAGAGGGATAGGAGTTGTTCACCAGCACTTTTCCCCTCCACAGGGTGTTTGAAGACCTCCTGAAACTTTTGAAGAAATGAATCGAAGGTGGGAAATGTGGAGCCGTTCATACCCCAGACAGTGGATGCCCAATCCATCACTCACCCAGTGAGTAGAGAACAAACAAACTCTATGCGACTTGAATCAGTGGGGTAGAGCGTGGACTGCTGATTAACAAAGAGTGAGCATTGGAGTAGGAATCCCTTGCATTTCGTGGGGTTACCGTCAAACCTCTCCAGGAAAGCCAGGTGTGGGCTGAACGGAGAGGCTGGAATGGGTGTAATGATATTGGGCATTGGCGGTGGGGCTGCTGCCATTTTGGTTGACGATAGGCACAGACCTTGCAGAGCCTTGACGAGCTCCTCAATGAGCACGGTCAGCCGATTGAGTTGGTGCTGGTTCATGTCAAGCTGCAAGGCTTGGGCAGATAATTCTCTGGACAGCTGCATGAGTGCTGCTGGATCGTTGTTTGGCGAAGTCTTCTGTAACAGAGAGTCAGAAGTGTTTGGATCCATTTGCAGATTTTATTGAGAATGGTCAAGCAGGCAAGGTTGGTAGCCATAAAGTGGCTAAAGTGTTATGGTAACACTTTATGGTAATGTGGTTGTTGTTTAACAGTCACAAAGGAGACAAGACAAGTAAATCCAAATCGTCAAGGCAGGCAAAGAACAATCAAAAACGATAAACAATCCAGGGTCAAAACAGGCAGGCAAATACACAGGGAATAAATGTTCAGAAATGACAGCCGGGGCAAATCAAGACTTCGCAAAGTATGTGTGTGAATGTGTGGTTTAAATAGGTGAGTGTAATCAGTTCCAGGGATTATGGGAAATGGAGTTCAGATGGAAACTATCTAGAATTCAGGTGAAGGTTCCCTCTTGTGGTGCAGAGGGGGCGGTACGGGAGCCTCCTCTGCAACAATCAGAGACACTTGGAAAAAATTAAAACTTTTAGCTCAGCAGGGAAACATCAGAAAACTAGCTTAAGGATCTGCTATTTGTCTTAGCCAGTGTGCAAAATGTGTAAACTAACCAATTCTGACCACCTTATGGGGTCAGAATTAGCCTACTGGTAAGTGAGTTGGGTTTGTGATCAGAAGGTTACTGGTAGCAAGGTAGCAACTGAAGTGCCCTTGAGCAAGGCATCTAACCCTGATTGCTCCCCGGGCAACAGTAGTGTGCTGCTGTGTGTGTGTGTGTGTGTGTTCACTCCTCACCAGTGATGGGTTAAATGCAGAGGTCACATTTCGGGTATGGGTTACCATATCTGACAAATATGTCACTTTCACTTTATGGTAACACTAAGACATTATAGCGTGGTTGTTAACTACACCTGTGCTCAAAAATGTAACAAGCCAAACTCACAGTCGCAGAGCAAAGCGTGCAATTATTTTATTGCAGTGTTGTGTTATCACCATAATTTTGTGTAATAATTTACAATTAACAATAATATTAACAATAATTTACAGTGAGGTGCCCATGAAGAAATGAAACAAGTGGTAAGAAATCCTCCACATGTATGACTGTTTTAAAGGGAAAAGGCACTTTGATATATCCAGCCCCAGCTTCCTGTTTCAGTAGGAAATGTCAATGCATCAGAGAAAGCTGTACCAAAGCATTTCATTGGCACATATTATGAGCAGAAGAATGGAGTGTATTGTCTTGCAAAAAAACAACAAAAAACATTAAAAAATAGTAAATCAGTACATTTCCTTTTACATTACATTTACTTTTTAGATTAAAAAATAAATACTTTTGTCTAAAGATAAAAGTGTACTGGAGTAATATTAAATCAGGGCATCTGTACCTTTACTTATGTACACGATTAGTGTATTTCGTGCACAACTGATTTAGTATGTTATTCATTCATTATTATTATTCATTATTATTACCACAAATATTCTGCAGTTTCAAAACTGAGTTCGATCTTATTATAAATAATAAGGGTTATTTGAAGGTCCATGATCAAGAAACAGTCTGCCAGCTCTGTCTGTCCTTCACTTCTCTGTCCTGGACATTAGAGTCTCATTTGTGGAGCAAGACATCCTGTGTAGATGAAAACTTTCTTGCAATTCTGACCTAGACAGACGACGCTTGAACTCATCGGTGGTAAAATAGTACATTACTGGATCCAGACAGCAGTTCAAGCTGGCTAGACACAATGTGATGGGATGAGCATGAAGCACTGCACTCTTAAATGCATTAGTAACATTAAAATTTGATTTGGCCAAAAAATCCAAAGGGAAAGTTATGTGATACGGCACAAAACAGACCAGAAATACACTAGCACAGCTTAGCACCATCTTGAGAGCCTTGTGTTTTTCCCCGGCATCTTGGAGTATGCAGGTTTTCTCACGCAGACTAATTGCAGTCAACCACGTGCACGTGACCACTACAGCCAGTGGTAAAAGAAAACCAGCAATTTCTGCAACCGTCACAAGGGACACTCCTAATATCTTGCTCAGCTGCATCATGGGAAGCTCAGAGAAACAGTGCTGTGGAGTGCAAGGGTTTTTTCTTAGGAGAGGAAATGGCAGGCATCCTAAACACACAACAAACCACCCTGCAACACACCAGCTACGGTCTTGCCGTCTCTTTGTGATGTCACAGTGTAGCGGCTGGATAATGAGTTGACAACGTCTAACACTGATGCAGGCCAGGAAGTAGATGCTGGCATACATATTGACATATTTCAAATAAAAACAGATCATGCAAGCAATATGACCAAAAGGCCAGGACTTGTTCAGATAGTAGTAAATACGCAGGGGAAGTGACAAAACCTGAAGCAGATCAGCGACAGCCAGGTTAATCATGAATATTACTGCCTTCTTTGTCTCCTTCACATAGGCGTAAAAAATCCAGAGTGCCAGAACATTACCTATCAGCCCAGGAAAAAGAATCACTGTGTAAAAGATTGCATAGATTTGATGCTGATATTGTTGTATTGATAGGTGCTCCATAGTCTTGTTGCAAGAGATGTTGCTGGCATTCATTTTTCTCTTATTTCAGACTAGTATCTGAAAGCTTGCCTTGAACTCTACAAATTGTAAATTCTTTATTGTTCAACCTGACTTTGTCTTGGCATAATGCTGTAAATACAAGATGGTATATTTTCTTAGAAACCTCTCAGAATCCAAGTGTTACTTTTAGTGATCCACAGTAATGTCTAATGAAAATTTGTTTATTTAGAATATCCTTGAGAAAATCCCCAAAAATTGTCTTCTGGTATTGTTATGTATCCAAGTTTTTTGCAGTTTCAGCATGTCCAGCTCTGAAAAACAGAATATATAGGGTCGGATAAGATACAGTTATTCATAGCATTCTTGATTATTCTTGAAAGGGTTGACAATGCAATGTTGTGAAAAGTACTATAGAGAGAAATTTGAAGTGAAAATTGAATTCAATTGTTATTATAAAGAGAACATTGAATGGTCTAGACAGTGAAAAAATGTTTTGATTTTAACTTGTTAAAGGATTGTTCCCTTTTTATTTAGAATGCACACTCTGAGTTAAGTTTAGGATGTAAAAGGTTGTGAGAAATATAGCCACAATAGATACAACTTATATAAGGCTACGTTTACACATACCTTTACACGTTAACACGCAACCTGTATTTGGATGTTGTCCACATACACATTAAAAAAAGTATAAATGCGTTTGTGTTTGGAATGTTATATGATCTTTGTGTCTACAGAGGTAGTCGAGGAAGCATTGTTATTAAATCTCAGTGTAATGTAATGTCAGACAAAGCCCTGTCTAAACTTTTTTCTACCAAAGTAATTGCACATGGCTGCATGTCTTCTCATGTTATGATATTTAAAATGCATAGCCCTGTGACTTTTTTAAAAAAACCCAGCACTTTAGGTTGACTTTGCACCTATGCAATTTTCCATACATACATACATATCCATACATATCTTTTAACAAAATATGTGCAGTAAAAAAGAGGTCTGATCAGCTATCCACATACAGTAGCCACTTGATGTGGACAGATGTAAACACTCCTGACTGGTTAATGATCAGATCTGTTTCATTGGATCACAGTGACTTCTGTGTGTCTGAAATCACTCACTCATTCAAAAATTCACTATTCCCATAGAGCAAATGACTTTTGAGCCCAGTATGGGGATGAAGTGAATTAAAATGAGTGAGCGAATTTTTACACTGATGTAAATACCATGCATCAGGGAAATTTGTCTTGAACATTTTCCTCATAAAGATTACACTTACATTAACATCTGTGTGGTTTTATGGATTGTATCATAATAAAATAAAATGGATTGTATCAATAAAGTTATTTTAATTATTGCTCATTTGTCACATTTATTATATTTAATTGACATAAAAAGAACAAAACAACTGCTTGTCATGTTTATTATGTTTATAAATGATTTAGTGGAAATTACATAAGAACTAATGAATGAAAGAAGCTGTAATGCTGTAATGAGTTGTATTGTCATGTTTGCAATTGTTAACATGTACAATGTGCACAAAAATGATCATTTCCATTCCATTTTTTGTTAGCAAGTACCAGTACTCGCATACTCTTTAGCTACACACTCACACAGCTTTTTAAATAAAAGATATTGGAAGTAAATTCATTATGGATCATTACAACTGTTATAACCCTCCCTGTCCTCTCTCAGGAGTCTCTCAGGAGAGGACACTTGTGTAAGGAAACCTGCTAAACCTATTGTTATAAGCTGTTGTTGTTGTTCAGAGTTCCTCCTAAACTTGTGTAGTTATGTTAATGAAGCAGTAGGAAGGTGGGGTGCCATTTTATTAATAATTGTAACTTTTTGTAATTTCGCCTGTTTATGGCCTAGTGAGGGAGTCAGCAACATGTTGTTGTTTATTTCTCTTTTTATTTGTTAGGTTGTTTAAATTTCCTTGAGGCATGGTAGGTTTTCTTTTGGTTGGTTTGTTTCCTTTGGCCTAACTCTCTCCTGAAGCCTGATTCTTGTTAATTACATTGTTACAACCATTACCACTTACTTTATAGATTTCTTTGATTCTAAGAAAATAAATTTGTAGACAAACTTGTTGTTTTAAGTGCTGGAACAGAATAACCTCAGGTTTTCTTAGCTTTTACATCCATAATTTTTTTGTTTTTTACTAAAATGCAACACCCCTTTTCCCTAGACTCGGGGTTGTAACACAACACTTTGCTTAAAAGTACCAAGCAGTCACACAGTTTTAAAAAATACTGTACAAAAAAGATGTATCAAGATTCATAGCCAATCATTTTCATCATTTAATCATTAATCACCTCATCGCCACCCTCTGAACAGTATTTAATTGTGAGGTGTCTATAGATTCCCAGCCCTATTTTGTGGAGATATTTTTTTATGAATATTTACAGCTCCCTACCTGTACCCACATAAAGACGGTCACCAACACATCTCTTACTTGCAAACTCATATAGTATTTACTTGAAAATACAGTACTGCAATTTCAATGCAATTTCACATTTTACTGAATAAACTAAATAAGGAACTAGTCACTTGTGAAACGGAAGCATTAAAACTGACACTGCAGCATGCAACTAGTTTTTCACTGTGTAACAGCAGTTTTCAATAATTCACTAGTCCCACAGTGTTTTCAGTGTCTGGTGTGAGCATTGTTTTTAATGCAGATCTTCAGAGCTGCAAAGCTGTAAATTGTCATACATAGGATCACTATGCGTTGCAGCTTGTTGACTTCGATCAATGATTTTTAAGCTCTCAGATGAGTCTATATTTCCTCTCTTTTACTTTCTGGTCCAACATGTCCAGTATTTTTGTTAATGATGTAATTGTATCCTCCAGATGTGGAAGGTGTGTACAGTGCTGCATCTCTCCCTGCTTCCATGCAATATAGTAGAAGAAAATCAATAAATAGATTGAATGTAGAATAGAATAGAATGTACTGAATAGTATTTCCAAAACCCCAGTATGCAAAAAACAGTAGAAATACCCAGATGCTCTACTGCTTCATGTTTGTGACATAGAAAATGGGCTTTGGTAAACCACAGTTTAAAGAGAAAATACTCAGCAATGGTGCTGACTGATAAATTTGCACATGATTTGTCTTAAAGCATATGAAAAACAACGCAAAAAAACTTGATTTTCACTTTAAATATGTTTATTGGCTGGAACAGAACACAGACACTTCTGTCAAATCATATATTTTTACATACGCAATACTCTGTGCTAATATCAAATTGTTTTGTCTTCACTGTCTTATCCTCAGGTTCTCGAAGACACCTGAGACTCACAGACACAGCTCCAGTTTAACTTTCTTTCACTATATGATGACCACAACCACAGTCTGCATCAACCTGAAGACGATGGGAATCTACAATGATTACAAACCTTCAAAGTAAACTGTTGTGGGCAGGAAGTGCATGAGAAGTGAAACCAAACGCTTGAGGCTGAGTGGATTTCCGCATTATAATTTGAGTTTTTGTTTTTTTAAAATAATTTTTGTCTGTTCTTTCATTAGTCTTTGACAAGTTAGCTCTTATTTTTTCATCAATTTGTTTGTTTGAAATGATGATTAAAGTATGTAAATAAAAGCACTGTTACGGTACATTAGCTTATAATGTTTGTACAAGCTAATAAATGGCAGACCCTATTTTTACCTGGTCAGATGCACAAAATAATCACTGCAGATCAAAGTAAAATGGATTTAGCATACACCACTTAAGGTTCCATTAAAAGTGGCACGTCCTGCTACCAGTTGGTGGCGCTATGACTGTTACAATAGCCAAATCCATGTGATTATTCCCCACAACCAAACATACAGCTCAGGAATACAACTCAATTCACGCAGAATATATGAGAAACTTCTTGTTTCTTTTATTTGGCATAAATTTATTGCTCCGCCATGACAACACCATTTAAGATATCAAAAATCCCTTTGTAATTCAGCATCTTCAATGTCTTGACATAATATTTGCAGAGTGTAGGACAAGCCCATAAATCCTATAGGAGGAATATTTAAAAATTCATTGCCTGGAATTGTCAAAAAATCCACACTGTTGGAGAGAGCTAATGGATGTAATTTTAAAAGTTGTTCAGCTTGATGTGAATAATTGTAACATCACGCCAGCAGAGGGAGCCCTCACCGGAATACTGACTGCTCATGCTCCCTCTGCTGAACTCTGAACTTACTTCCTGTTTGGCATCTATATAAACCTTGCTGCCACATGGCCATGTTGCGAAGTATTGCCAGCTTAACACCTGACTACTAAGCATTCTCTTTTACTGCCTGCTTACCTGTGATTTACCTATTGTTTGGTTCTCGTTTTCTGATTTTTGCCTAGCCCCTTTGTTTGACACCTGGATTGGACTGTCTATGTTTATTACGACCCTTTGCCTGTACTTTCGACTTTGATTATGGATAACCCCAATAAACATCCGCAACTGGATCCTGCTTCAGTTTCTGCCTCAGCCCCCTTACAGAATACTTCGCCTACCCTCAATCCAGCGGATGTTTCACAGCTGCAAGCTGCATTTGTCTACCAGGGAGAACTATTACGCAGCTACCACGAACAGCTAGTTAACTTACAGGCATCGAATGAACTACTGCTCCAGCGACTTTGCTCTCCTCCTTCCACCACGTCGAGCACGGTAAGACTTGGTCTTCCCGATAAGTTTGATGGTTCTGCAGAACGGTGTAAAGGGTTCATTCGACAAGTACGCACTTATTTGGAATCGTTGGGGGATCAGTCTCATGCTAGTTCTGAGCAATGCTCTTTTATCATGTCACTATTATCTGGCAAGGCTATTGATTGGGCTGCTGCGGTTTGGGAGACGGACGAACAGTTTAGATCTTCACCTGAGTATTTTTTGCAACAACTCTGAGAAGTATTTGAATATCCTGCTGGGGGTCGGGATGTTTCGTCTCGTCTTTTACACCTTTCTCAAGGCTCACATAGTGCAGCAGAGCACGCAGTCGAATTCAGGACTCTTGCAGCTCAGAGTGGATGGAATGATGCTGCACTTAAAGGGGTGTTTCGGGAAAGCCTATGTCCCCAATTGCAGTTGGAGATGGCATGTCGAGGTGAGGAATCTTCTTTCAATGACTTTGTTAACATGACTGTTAAGATTGATAATTTGCTCAGGAACTCACCTAAACCCAAGCAAGCGCATGCATCCCACCTTATGTCACGACCTGCACTTCGGAATCCTGAGGCACCATGTGTTACCGAGCCCATGCAAGTAGGATCTACCAGACTGTCTGAGGACGAGCGTAGACGAAGGTTCATCAACAACCTCTGCTTTTATTGTGGTGAACCAGGTCATCATAAGTCACAGTGTCCTCAAAAGACCCGGAGGTCCCTCACAGCACAAGACCGGGTGAATGTGGACACCTTTTCACAAAATCCATCTAAAGTCTTCACATTACCCGTACAGATTTCTACCGAAAGTGGTTCTTTTATGTTGACAGCATTAGTAGATTCCGGCGCCGCTCTCAACCTCATCAACTCGGACATCGCCCGGAAACATCAACTACCCACCATTCCATGCTTTCCACCTATCAGTATTACGGCTGTCAATAATCAACCCATCAAAGGAGGAGTTCTGGAACAGACCAGATCACTGAAAATGCAAATTGGGGTTTTTCATGAAGAGAACATCTCTCTATATCTGATCGACTCACCCAAATATGAAATAATTTTAGGAATGCCATGGCTAAGTTGCCACGATCCCCACATCTCCTGGCGCACGGGTGAGCTGACCCACTGGTCTCCATTCTGTTTTAGTCACTGTCTAACCCTTAAGCAGTCCAGTCCATGTCTGTCCACAAGCATGGGGAGCCCTCCGAGCCTGACCCAACCAAAGATCCCCAAGGTTTATAACGAGCTTTTGGAGGTCTTCAGCAAGGTTAAAGCCACACAGTTACCACCACATCGGCACTGGGACTGTGCTATAGACCTTCTTCCCAACATGTGTCCTCCCAAAAGCAAAGTCTACCCGCTGTCACGCCAAGAAGCACAGGCTATGGAGGACTACATCAAGGAGGCTTTGGAAGCTGGCTTTATCCGTCCTTCTACTTCTCCCGCTGCAGCCGGCTTCTTCTTCGTGGAGAAGAAGGATGGGGGTCTGCGTCCGTGCATCGACTACAGAGGCCTCAATAATATCACTGTTAAATTCAGGTATCCACTGCCTCTAGTCCCTTCTGCCCTAGAACAACTCAGGAAGGCCAAAATATTTACCAAACTCGACTTGAGAAACGCTTATAACCTGATACGCATCAGGGACGGAGATGAGTGGAAGACAGCTTTTCTCACCACCAGGGGGCACTACGAATACCTGGTTATTGGCCTTGCCAATGCCCCAGCCGTCTTCCAATCCTTCATAAATGAAGTCTTCAAAGATGTCCTCCACAAGTATGTCATCGCATATCTTGACGACATCCTAATCTATTCCTTGAATGAAGAGGATCATGTCACTCACGTCAAGAGTGTTCTTTCCAAGCTTCTTAATCACCAACTCTATGTCAAGACTGAAAAATGTGAGTTTCATGTGAAGCAGACAACATTCCTGGGGTACAACATCAGCCACCAGGGCGTTGAAATGGATGCTTCTAAGGTAACCGCCGTCACTGAGTGGCCGCAGCCCTCCACGTTGAAAGAATTGCAGAGGTTCCTGGGCTTTGCTAACTTCTATCGACGCTTCATTAGGAACTACAGCTCTATTGCTGCACCTCTCACCTCATTACTCAAGGGAAAACCCAAGAGGTTGTCATGGGAACGCTTCCGCCAATGCAGCCTTCCAAAAGCTCAAGACCAGCTTCACGACGGCCCCCATCCTTAAACATCCAGATCCAGAACTCCCCTTCATTGTGGAGGTCGATGCTTCTGACTGCGGGATTGGAGCCGTGCTCTCTCAACGTCACGGACAACCTCCCAAGCTTTTCCCGTGTGCCTTCTTCTCTCGGAAGCTAACCCCCGCTGAGTTTAATTATGATGTGGGAAACAAAGAGCTTCTGTCAATGAAGGCTGCCATGGAAGAGTGGAGACATTGGCTCGAGGGGGCAGCTCATCCTTTTCAAGTTATCACGGACCATAAGAACCTTGAGTATGTCAAGTCTGCTCGACGTCTGAATTCACGCCAGGCAAGATGGTCTCTGTTCTTTTCACGATTCCATTTTACAGTCACTTATCGTCCAGGCTCCAAGAATAGCAAGGCAGATGCACTATCCAGGCGCCATGATCCCCCACGACAGAACTACAATCCTGAACCCATCCTAAGTCCAGCCTTGTTTGTTGCTCCGGTCAACTGGGACATAATGGAGGAAATTCACCAGGCCGTCCTCACAGAACCATCACCAACGAACTGCCCCCCTTCCAAACAATATGTTCCCCAGACACTACGTCACCGGGTCATCCAGTGGGTCCACACATCACTCAGCACGGGACATCCCGGCATTTCACGAACCCTTAAACTTGTGCAGAATTCCTTCTGGTGGCCTTCAATGACCAAAGATGTGGTCAATTATGTCAAGTCTTGCTCCATCTGTGCCCAGTCCAAGACTCCCAGGGACCTGCTGACGGGACTTCTACAGCCTCTCCCGATTCCCCAACGACCTTGGTCTCACCTCTCCATCGACTTCATCACTGACTTACCCCTGTCTGATGGTTACACCACAATTCTGGTCATCGTCGACCGCTTCTCCAAAGCCTGTCGTCTGGTTCCATTAAAAGGATTACCTACTGCCATGGAGACTGCTCAAGCCATGTTCCACCATGTCTTTCGAAACTATGGTCTACCTGAAGACATTGTATCAGATCGAGGAACTCAGTTCACCTCTCAGGTTTGGAAATCCTTTTGTAACCTGTTAGATATCAATGTGAGTTTAACCTCTGGCTATCATCCGCAGTCAAATGGTCAGGTGGAGAGGCTGAACCAAGAGATCGGCAGGTACCTGCGGACTTACTGCAGCCGCGAACAACATCGCTGGGCTGAATTTCTCCCTTGGACCGAGTATGCCCAGAACTCACTCACGCACTCCTCTACAGGACTCACACCATTTCAATGTGTGCTGGGTTACCAGCCTCCCCTGTTCCCGTGGTCAGGAGAACCATCGTCTGTGCCTGCTGTTAACGACTGGATTCGTAACAGTGAGAGGGTGTGGGACAGTGCCCATGTACGGCTTCAACGCGCTGTGAGGAGGCAGGAGATTAACGCTAACCGTCACCGCCGCCCACACCCTCCATACCAACCTGGACAAAGGGTCTGGCTCTCCACGAGGGATCTCAAGCTACGTCTGCCGAGCAGGAAGCTCTCTCCCAGGTATGTTGGCCCATTTAAAATCATAAGACAGATTAATGAGGTCACTTACCAATTAGAGCTTCCTGCTGACTACCGCATCTCTCCTTCTTTCCATGTGTCACTCCTCAAACCTTTCCACCGGGACGCTGACCCCGAGGCCATATTGCAGGAGCCACCGCCACCGCTGGACATTGGCGGAACGCCGGCCTACAAGGTGAACGTCTTGCTTGACTCACGGCGAAGAGGGGGTCAGTTACAATACCTGGTGGATTGGGAGGGATACGGCCCAGAGGAGAGATCGTGGGTAGCGGCAGTGGACATTCTGGATCCTCGCTCACGGAGGAGTTTCATCGAGCCAGACCTGACCGTCCAGCACCACGTCCACGGGGACGCCACGTAGAGCACCTGGAGGTGCTCCTAGAGGGGGGGGTTCTGTAACATCACGCCAGCAGAGGGAGCCCTCACCGGAATACTGACTGCTCATGCTCCCTCTGCTGAACTCTGAACTTACTTCTTGTTTGGCATCTATATAAACCTTGCTGCCACATGGCCATGTTGCAAAGTATTGCCAGCTTAACACCTGACTACTAAGCATTCTCTTTTACTGCCTGCTTACCTGTGATTTACCTATTGTTTGGTTCTCGTTTTCTGATTTTTGCCTAGCCCCTTTGTTTGACACCTGGATTGGACTGTCTATGTTTATTACGACCCTTTGCCTGTACTTTCGACTTTGATTATGGATAACCCCAATAAACATCCGCAACTGGATCCTGCTTCAGTTTCTGCCTCAGCCCCCTTACAATAATACACGTACTAACATTGGTGACTGGCAAAACTAATCCCATCACTTGGGGGTGCTACAGAGCCCTCCACTGCGCCAGTGTCTTTTTTCCATGCCAAATAGCCAACCAAATAAGATGTGTGTGCCAAATTTAGTTTGTCATTTTAAGCATGTTAGGAGTCTCAAATACATGCAAATGTGGTTTTAAAGTTTGACGTGTTGCAATAGCAATTATATTTAAGATATCACAAATACTTTTAGTGATATTAACTTTATATCAGCCATGTCTCTACATTATTCTGATCAAGCTAAATGTGACTTGGCAAAATGTAAATTGATCATTTTAAAGGTGTTTTGAGTGACATACTTCCTGTTGCCAGTTGGTGGTGCTATGGCTATGACTTACAATAGTCATATCAATGTCATCAGCCCACCATAATAAACATATTTGCCAAGTTTGACATAACTTGCACTATGCATACTGTTGATATGTGAGATATGTTTACCATTTTTTGCCATAATTTTACTGCCTCGCCATGGCAACATCATCGGGAAAAATCCTTTCACAATTTGAATCTTCAAAAACCTTGAAAAAAATAGAATGAAAAATAAATATAGCTGCAAATAGCAATGATGGTCTAAAGCACTACAGTGCCATCATCACCTGGTGCTTCTCAGAAGCAGCACCAGGTGCTTCACAATCTTGAGGCCGAATCGCTTCTGATCCTTATAAAAAAGGCCAATGAAAACTGGCAAGTAGAATTTGCATGCCAGTCTCAGTCCTGGATATCTGGGTATATAAGCAGATTTTGTGCTGAGGAGCCAGAAGATGTGCTCCGACTCACAGCGGTACAGTTCAATGCATGCGGGAAGTGTCTCGTTCCCTCTATCAGATAAAACAAGGGTTTCATACATAACTGAGACATTCCCTTTCAGATGGTCACTTGACATTATGTCAATGATGACACCAGGGGTCCCTATATGAAGTGCCACAGGAGTTAAACAATGTCAGGCTGTCATGTGCCTCATCACAAATGCTCAGCTACATCTCAACCTTCCATCTTAGGTGTAATGCACCTCCTTATTTGATAGGAGCAGGCACTTCCCAATAAGGCCAAGTGGTAGCCAACTGCTGAGCAAAAAGCTGGGACAGCATCCTCTCTTTCTTTGACGAGGACACCATATCTTATTGGTGATACGTGTCATGTGGTAGACACAATATATGGACATACAAGAAGGTAGTACACATATTGGGGGCAGCTGTGAGACACTCCTTGCCAGAGCCCAGGAGGATGTTACTTCTCTAGTGGAGTGCACCCTGACTCCCAGTGGACTCGGCAGATCTTGCAATTGATAACCCATGGAAATGACTACAATCCAACAACAATCAACAATCCAATGGGACAGGGCTGGGTCTTCCTCCCCTGCGGGGAGCACTTGTGGGAACCTTGCCTAGCCTGAGTGATGGTAAAATCACTGCTGGTGACAGACCCGCTAAGTCTTCTGCATTACGCCCAGGGGCCAGACATGGAGGTTCCAGAGGTCTGGTGGCCTGGTGTGCTGGAGTGTGCCCTGCCCCTGAGTAAGAAAGTTCTGGCTTAGGGGAATGCATCAGGAAGGGGCTGCTGTCAAAAGTGTTAGCTCTGAAAACCAGGTCTTGTTGGGCTACCAAGAGAACTTGTGCTGCTTATATAATAATAATATAATAAGGGATTTGCAATAATACCATAAAATATCTGAACATTACATAATGAAAGAGAAAGGGAGAAAAAGAATGTATTTAGATCATTAAGCTAGAAGCTATATTAACAATTTTCAAACCTTAAGCCAAGTAAAATGTCAGAAGTCTCCCAGTAAGCAAGCCAACAGGGCAACTGTGGCAAGAAACCAAAATCTGGTTCCTTGGATTCTATTTAATTCGTATGCATTCTCTAGAAGGAATACAAAAAATGCTCAAATGCACACATTTTAAAGTGGCCTACTTCCTGTTGGGTGGAGCTAGGTCAAGCAAATTGATATATATTATGGCTGACTTCCTGTTGGGTGGGGTCAAACAAAACTTGGTAAACTGGACTTCACATGACAAGGACAATAATCATACCAATTTCTATGCACATCAAATAAACTTCATCCCAACCATAAATGGGCGTTGTCCAGCTCCATGACCGTGCCCAAGCCTGTTTACCTCCAATGTTTTTTTTTTTATTTTTTCTTGATTTTTAAGCATGTTAAGTGCCTTAAAAAATTAGTGGAAAAAATATATAGCTGCAAGCAGTGATGACGGTCCCAAGCATTAGAGATTTCCTGTTTCCCATTTTTACTGTAAATTTATTTCCTCAACATGGCAACACCATTCAAGATATCAAAAATCACTTTACAGTTTTACATGTTTAATGTCTTAACATTATGCTCACCAAGTTTGGTGACAATCACATGAAATCCCTGGGAGGAGTATTTAAGGGTTTACGACATGAACTTTTCAGAAACTCCAAAATGACTTACTGACTTACTGTTTGGTGAAGCTAATGGATGTCAGGGCAAAAATTGTTTGGGCCGACAAGACCAAAACACAAATCAAGCTTTGCACAGGTGCGCGCATGTATATATGATATCTTTTTGTGCCTCATACCAGGAGATGCTACCAAGCACCCCTGCCCTGCTCATGTGCCAACTTTTGCCTAGGCCTAATGGCCAACAGCTCTGATGTGTGCAAAGTTTTAAGAGTTTTTGGGCATGTTATGGTACCCAAACCCCTAAAAAGCCTTGAAAAAATTTTAAAATATAGCTGCAATCAGTGATGATAGGTCCAACACTATCATGCCATTGCCACCTGGTGCTTCTCAGAAAACTATGCATAATAAAAACATCTGAGTATAGTTTTAAAGTTTGACACATTGCCATGACAACAATATTTAAGATATCACAAATCTTTTATAGGTTTACATCAGATATGTCTCTACATTATTCTGACAAAGTCTGAAGTGATTTGTCTAAATGTAAGTGGAATATTTTAAAGTTTCTTTAAAATAACACACTTTCTGTTGCCAGTTGGCGTTATGACTGTAGCTCACAATGGTTATATGAAGAACAAGGTTTGTGTATGTCCAGGTCTGAACATGTGAAATCACACCTATTTATAGCCAGGTCAAGGTCATGTGACAGAGGACAAGGATCCTCCAAAACATTGGGTCCTAAAACCCAGACAATGCACTAGGTCACAGACCTTATAGGCCGTAGTTGCATCCGTTATCCAGTGCGGTTTGATGACTGCATTACCTAAAAATTACCACCAAAACAGACCAAGAACTGATAGCTCATAAGTGCAGCCTTTCCTGTTCCGGTGACTTATGCATTGTATAAGACACAAGGCCTGAAGTACAAATGGGTCTCCGGCGGTAGATGGCACTTTGGGAGTATAATTCAGCCTAGGGTGCCAAATGGCTTAAACAAAGCCAAGGGCAAAATCCAAAAAGGTAGGGTCTAAAGAAAGAGCCTGTAGATCTCCTACCTTCTTGAGCAATGGCAGTGCCAATAACAAAGCCATTTTAAGAGTCTTAAACTTATATTTACATTTAGTCATTTAGCAGGCGCTTTTATCCAAAGCGACTTACAAAAGTAGGAAAGCATTGAACATTTTGCCTGGCATGCCGACAAGCCAAATCTACATAGCTAAATTTACAAGCAGATATTATATTCTGCTACTAGAGACAAGATGAACTAGAGACAAGGAGATTTTTTTTTGAGGATAGGATAGAGCATTAGGGATTAGTCAGGTGTCTGCAAAACAGGTGTGTTTTGAGTTGTTTTTTAAAGGTTATGGTGGTCTCAGTGGATCGGGTGGAGGCTGGGAGTTCATTCCACCACAAAGGAACAGAATAGATGAAAGTTTTACAGATTAATTAGGTGCCTTGTTGTGGGGGAACAATCAGATCAGCTCATTGACTGACCGTAGCTGACAGGAGGGGACATATGTCTGGAGGAGTGAGTTGAGGTAGGAGGGAGAGGGCAAGCGTAAGAGATTTAAATTTGATGCCAGGCGGCTACAGGTAGCCAGTGGAGTAAGGTCAGGAGGGGTGTGACATGGGCAGTTTTTAGATGATTGAAGACCAGATGTGCTGCGGCATTCTGGATCATTTGCAGGGGTTTGGTGGCATTGATATTACAAGTGCTTAGACTAGGAGCTGCGTTGCATGCTCGGACAGGAAGGGTCTGATTTTCCTGATGTTGTAAAGCACATACCGAGAGATTGTTGCAACGTGTGGAATGAATTTCAGCTTGTCATCAAACACCACTCCAAGGTTTCTAACGGACTGGGTGGGTGTAAGAATCAATGATCCAAGTTCAACTGTGAAGTTGTGTTCTAATGATGGGTTGGCTGGCATTATCAGAAGTTCTGTCTTGCTGAGATTGAGCTGGAGGTGCCATTTTTACATCCAGGCTGAGATGTCTAGGAGGCAGGCAGAGATCCAGGCAGCAATGGAGTTGGCGTCGGGCTGAAATGAATAATGAAGCTGTGTATCATCTGCGTAGCATTGGTATGAGAAGCTATGTGCTTCAATGACTGCACCTAGAGAAACTGTATATATTGAGAAGAGGAGAGGAGCAAGGACTGATTCCTGTGGGACCCCTGTGGTCAGCTGATGTGATATTGACTCCTCACCTCTCCATGATACCTTGAAAGATCTGTCTGTGAAATATGAGCTGAACCAGTTGAGTGCCAGTCCAGAGATGCCAAGGTTGGAGAGTGAGGATAGCAGGATCTGGTGGTTCACTGTGTTAAAGGCATCAGAGAGGTCAAGAAGAATTAGGACAGACAATATGGAGTTGGCTCTAGCCTGCCGTAGGCCTTCAACCACCGACAGGAGGGCAGTCTCCATGGAGTGTCTTTTTTGAACCCAGACTGTTGACTGTCAAGTAGGTTGTTCTGTGAGAGATAGGAAGACAGCTGATTAAACACAACCTTTTCAAGAAACTTATCTAAGGTTGACTCTAGAGGCTCAAATCTCTGAATCGCTCAAATCTCTGAGGCTCAAATCTCTGAATCTCTAAGGTTGGATCTGGAGGCACAGATCCAGGAGTGCTCCTGTATCTTAGTTGGTAGAGCATTGCGTTAGTAATGCAAAGGTTGTGGGGTAGCACACATACTGATTAAATGCATAACATAATAATAAAAGCGTAAGCCAAATGCGTAAATGTAATTTAATGTAATGTCAAATGGAGCCCCTGATAAGCCCTTAAGACTATATTAAGGTCCCAAGAATGGACCTGTATGTAACAGATAGGGCCTTAGTCATCTGAAACCACACAGAAAGCAAGACACCAAGGGATGTCCTCCAGGTGAGTGCTGGGTAAGCACTCCTGAATATTAGACACAAACGCAGCCCTCCCTGATGATATAAACAGAAGACTACTGTGATGTTGTCCATAAGGATTAGAACGTATTAGCCCTTAAGTGCTCCAGGAAACACTGTAAAGAATGCTCATTTTCAGGCAATTTATGTGCCAGGAAAGGTCAAGGCCGTCCCACAGGCCAGAGAGGCATCCATCATAAGAAACTTGCAATAACATTGCACCCCAAGAGTGGGACCCAAGGTGAGAAACCAGGGTATTTTCCAAAGCCTTTGTCATGTAACCCTTACTGTCCCAATGGGTGGTTTTTGAGGTGAAAACCCTTTTTCTTTGTCCAGAACTGAAACGCACTCATGTGCAGTAGACCCAAGATAATCACATTGACTGCTGCTGCTGTAGGCCTAACAGGCTCTGTACCTGGAGGACTGTTAGATGTTGACCTAGCCAAACCTAGCTCACAGCATCAAGTATTGACTCCACACATTCAGGAGACAACTGTGCATTCATCGTAGTCAAATCCCAAATCACCCTAGAAAAGCAGCTGTCTGTACTGGAGAAAGCATACTCACTTCACAGCCTTTAAACAAATTACAGTCTTTAAATTGTATTTCTTCTTAGGCTGTAAGGCCTGTATATGCTGCATGGTGCCCCTAGATCTCTGCAGGGGGCACGAGCTGACACACTGGCTTTCTGCTGCTGCAAATAAGCTGAGCCAGACTTAAAAGCAGCCAAAAAAGTAGATGGAGCACCCAATGTCGCAGATGCCTGGGCTGGGCGGGGGAGGAGCTCCTGGAACACCTTAGAAGCACATTGAATACCACGGGCAATTGGGGAAAGGATTTCTTGAGAAAGAGAAAGGATATCTATACCAGATATATAGAACCAAAGGTGCTTCTCTGTTGCCACCAGATCAGCCATGGAATGGCCAATGGCACTGGCTGTTTGCTCGGTAGCATGAAGAGCAAGGTCTGTGGCCTGGTGGAGCTCCTGCAACATGTCTGGTTGTAGACCCACTCTTTGGTCCAGCCTGCAGAACTGCCATAGTGTGCGGTAATGCACCAGTCTGAGCTGCTGCCGCATATGCCTTTCTCACTAGGTTAGATGTAACTCTGCACTGTCTAAAGGGTAAGGTTGGTTTTCTCAGTGTTGAGATCTGGGATAAACGAGAGATTTCAGAAGGGAGGTTGTTCTCAATTGGATGACAAAAATTGATCATCCAATTTAGATGTAATAAAATGTTCACCTGGCCACTTGAGGCACAGCTTCTCAACAGCCCAAGAAACAACCTGAATCAGCTGGTTAAAAGCAGCAGAAAGAGGAGGCTGATTTGCATAAGCACCCATCTGGATGCCAGCAGTCAAATGGTCATCTGACACAAACAGCATGAGCTCATCATTTGGCTTCCAAAGTAAAGGTGAGCTCATCTGAGTCAGAGAGATGCAAGAGAAAAGGCAGTGCCATCTCACACTTTTTCTGCCAAATCAATCTGTGATCCCCAGGAAGGAAGTTGCTGCACTGCCTCTACAAAAGCAGGATCCAAACCGCAGAATGCAACTGCCCAGTTCTCAGCTGCATTAAAGAGAGCCAGGCAGGAGTGAAGAGTCTTCATCGAGAGCAGCTCACATTGAGGACAGCCCGCCCCCTCCAGAGCTGACTTTTCATGCTCTGCCACCAAACAAAATACACACATCATGAGTGTCGACTGCCTGTTTATTTTTTTAGCTCAGTTTCGCCTGAACCTGGTACACGGTCAAACAAATAAACTTCTTGAAGAAAATATGATGATGTGGTGATGTGCTTTGTAGGTGCCTTTTAAAGGATATGTGGCATACAACGCTACAGCATATGACTTTGAGCTTCCTATGAATAGGCATGATTTTTCATGTGTTTAGACCTTGACGCACATGTAGCGTGTTCCCTATAGTGTCAACATCATTACAAAGAGTTCACTCGAAAGGAAACAAAAGCAAATTTGAATTGCAAATGTGAATTCCAATTAGTTTAAGTGAAAAGTATGTTCAGAGTATGACAAGTCTGGTCCTGGGGGTCCTGGAGACTATGATAAGCTTTTTGATTAGGGTTAAACTCTGCAGGAGAGTGGCCCTCCAGGACTGGAGTTGAATAGCCCTGATCTAGATGAAACACCAATATCTTGGGATAAAACCATCCCAAAGCAAGGCATTTTATTGTTTTTGTTACATAATTTTTTTTCTTATGGCAGCTTATAGAATGTTAGGGTTATTCATTCTGACATGTCCTTTTTCAAACTTGTCCCATAGTGCCACCTTCTAGAAAGCTCAAACATTGATATATTTTGTGTTTCTCAGAGGAAAAAAGTTCAGAATTACTTTTAAATTGTTTTTTGGGTATTTTTTGGATTACATACCTTTTGAGTCATTTGGCCTAAAGTCATAAACCTGGTCTCCTTTGAATTTTTGGCCGCCATTACACAGTCCAAGGTTAGCCATAGTACCTGTCTGCAGTTTTGAATTTTAACACAAATTAATGTAGCATTTTTATGTATTTAAATGAACTTTATTAATTGGCACCCATGCATGTATACCAGTTGGGGACTGAACCACCTAGCCCCAAAAAATCCAAATTTGAATGTTTTCAAAATTTTCAATTGTTAAGTAACTTGTATAAGTAGCTTGAATACGTTCTAGTCATTCCTTTGGTTGCCTATTATTCTTTTAGTTATCTAGAGTCTAGCAGTACCACAAATGTGATGATTAGACACATATTACTATTATAGAACCACCAGAAACATTTTGCCACCCGTATAACAAAACGTGTCTAATCTTTCACCAAAGTTGGCTCTAAATCATCTTAAGAACAAGCCAAACAAAATGTTATTCACATGTTGTTAGCTTTTTTATACAATGTGTATACAATGTCCATATGTACCAATCTGTTTGGAGATTAATACTAAAAGTTTCTAAACCACATATATATAAACATGTAAAACAACTGTCCCTTAAAGGGACACCATAGGTAGAAGTTAAAAGGGTAAAAGTTAAAAGGTTAATGTCCTGGAATATTCATAGTCCAAAGTAACAGAAAGAAGAACCCAAGAAAGTATTTTAAGCCAAGAGCCAGATCTGATCCCTCTTTACCCACAATCTTTACAGAACTACAAAGAGTATTTTGCTACTCCTTTGTCTCAAATTGTCTCACATTCTCTTTTATTCTCAGGTATTTCTGTCTGTCAGGAACACGACAGGGATCCAATAGCGGTTAACCGTTTATTTCACAAACAGAGAACGTCAAACAATGCAGGTAAGTTAACAGATACAGATGCAGGGCGGCTCCGGCGCAGGCGGTGGAAGGGGAGAGAGCGGGGCAGTGGGAACCGGGAGGGTGACGGGCGGAGCAGGAGGGAGGCTGGGCGGTGGAAGGGCGGAGCAGTAGGGAGGCTGGGCGGTGGACCGGCGGTGAAGTGGGAGGAGGAGCGGGCGGTCGGGCGGGGAAGCAGGAGCGGCACTGCGTAGTCCAGGGGGGAAGAGAGAGAGGAAGATGGTGAGGAGGACCGGACAGCAATCTGTAAAAGAAAACAGGGCACAGGGGAAAACAACAACAACACACGGCTTGGGTCTCAGACAAAACAAGACGAGATTGGGTCAGTAGCGGTATGAACCGATACGATCTGACAAGGGACGCACAACGAGAGGGGAAATATAAAGGGAGCGAAATCAATGGGGAACAGGTGAGGGAGATAATGAGGGAACAGGGTAACAAGGAGGGTGGGGGAGAACGCGGACACCGGAGCATGTGGCGCGCCGCCAAAACAATGCCATGCTCCCCGACAGAAAACAAAACAAGCTGGGTGATCACACCGAGATCCTGACAGTACCCCCCCTCCCAGGGACGCCACCGGGCGTCCTAGGAGAGGGCTCACCTTGTCGACGGCGGAAGTCCTCAATCACTGGAGTGGTCCAAGATGTCCCGGGACGGCACCCAACTCCGTTTCTCCGGGCCAGAACCCTCCCAGTCCACAAGATATTGGTAACCTCTACCCCGGCGGCGAGCATCTAGAATTCGCCGGACGGTGTAAATAGGCGAGTCATCCAGAATACGCGGGGGTGGAGGAGTAGGGGTAGAGGCGGGGGGGTGGAGAGGGTAAGACCGCACAGGCTTGATCCTGGATACATGAAACACAGGATGAACCCGACCAAGGGAAGGGGGCAGACGGAGCCTGACCGCCACCAGGCTCAGTACCTTGGCGATCCGGTATAGTCCAATAAACCTGGGTGCCAGCTTACGAGAGGGCACCCGGAGAGGCAGGTCTTTGGTGGACAGCCATACACATTGACCGCAGACGTACATGGGTTGAGGGGTGCGGCGGCGGTCAGTGGCTGCTTTGGTACGCCTTGAGGTCCGGGCCAAGACCCCCCTAACCCTCTGCCAGGTGCGCCTACAGCACCTGACGAAGGCTAGGGCTGACGGTACCGCAGCCTCTGGTTCCTGGGTGGGAAACAGAGGGGGGACATAACCAATAGAAGACTGAAACGGGGACAAACCAGTGGAAGCGACAGGGAGGGAGTTATGGGTGTACTCCGCCCAAGAGAGCTGGTGGCACCAGGAACTCGGATTCTGCGATGTCAGGCAGCGGAGAGTTCTTTCGAGGTCCTGGTTGGCGCGCTCACATTGCCCGTTGATTTGGGGGTGAAAGCCGACGTGGCCCCGATCTGTCGACAGAATTCCTGCCAGAAACGGGAGATGAACTGCGGACCCCTGTCAGACACGACGTCAGTGGGCAACCCGTGCAGCCAAAAGACGTGGTCAACCATAACCTGAGCAGTCTCCCGGGCAGAGGGAAGTTTGGGTAGGGGGATGAAATGGGCCGCTTTGGAGAATCAGTCCACCACCGTAAGGACCACAGTGTTGCCATTGGAGGGGGGCAGGCCGGTGACAGGACACAGCGCAACCGGCACGAACAACTGCCCCTCCGGACACCCCTCAGGGACCTCGACTCCCTGACCAGCCTGCTCCACTCGCCGCTCGATCCCCCAGGCAAGCGCCCCTACCACCATGCCTGAGTTCAGGATGGCATCGGCCGGCGTGCGCCCCCAGAGGACACGAAGGCGCTCAAGAGAGCGTCGGTATTCTTGGACCCGGGCTGGTAGGAGAGAACGAAGTTGAAACGCCCAAAGAAGAGTGCCCAGCAGGCCTGGCATGAGCTCATCCTCTTGGCTGAACGGATGTATTCCAGGTTCTTGTGGTCCGTCCAGACCAAGAAGGGCTGCACTGCTCCCTCCAACCAGTGCTGCCACTCCTCCAAAGCCAACTTTACCACCAAGAGCTCCCTGTTGCCGACGTTGTAATTGCATTCTACAGGGCTCAGCCGATGGGAGAAGGTGGCACACGGGTGAACCTTCCCATCACTGGCGGACCGTTGGGACAAAATGGCACCAACTCCTACTTCAGAGGCGTCAACCTCCACAATGAACTGCCGCTCGGAATATGGAAAACAAAGGACAGGGGCTGAGACAAAACGGGACTTAAGTTCATCAAAGGCCTCCTGAGCCTGAATATTCCAACCGAACGAGCGCTTGGTGGAGGTGAGAGCCGTGAGGGGGGCAGCTACAGTGCTGAAATTCAGGAGGAATCGCCGGTAAAAGTTGGTGAACCCCAGGAACCACTGCAGCGCCTTGCAGGAGTCAGGAATGGGCCAGACTGCGACAGCCTTAACCTTGGCGGGGTCAGGCCTGACGCCCTGGGCTGAAATGATGTAACCAAGGAACGCAACAGATTCGGCGTGGAACTCGCACTTCTCCGTCTTGACGTAGAGTTGGTTGGCCAGCAGACGTTCTAATACCCTACGGACGTGTTGAGTGTGGGCCTGGACAGAGGGGGAGAAGATAAGAATATCATCGTGATACACAAAGACAAATTGGTTTACCATGTCCCTCAACACATCATTAATGAGGGCTTGGAAAACAGCGGGGGCATTTGTTAGCTCGAATGGCATGACACAATACTCGAAATGTCCCGTGGGTGTGTTGAACGCTGTCTTCCAATCATCCCCCTCCCGGATACGGATGAGATGGTAGGCATTGCGGAGGTCTAATTTGGTGAAGACCCGGGCTCCCTGCAACAGCTCGAAGGCTGACAACATCAACGGCAGGGGGTACCGATTCTTGACAGTGATGTCGTTCAAGCCCCGATAGTTAATACAGGGACGCAGGGTGCCGTCCTTCTTCTGGATGAAGAAGAATCCCGCGCCTGCTGGGGAAGAGGAGGGGCGGATGAGGTCAGCCTTGAGGGAGTCCTGAATATATTTGTCCATAGCCTCCCGCTCTGGACCTGACAGAGAGTACAGACGACCCCGGGGTGGAGAAGTGCCTGGGAGGAGATCCATAATGGCACAATCGTAGTGATGGTGAGGGGGGAGAGCCGTAGCCCGATGCCCGATGCCGCCTCATCACCCCAGGCCGACCGGTCGAACAGCTCGACCATCTCCTGCTTGAACGTCGAGAAGCTCTCACAGCAAGGTGCTCTAGAGTCCCAGACGGCTGTCCCCCACTCGCGCACACAGCTAGTGAGGAACGTGATGACGTAGGCGATCCGACGACTCTCTGACGCGAACCAGCGAGGCTGGAGAGTGAAGACCAGGGAACACTGGGACAGGAACGCCCGGCAGGAACGTGGATCGCCATTGTAAGGTGGAGGGTTGTTCACGTGCGGCTCAGGGTCTCCCAGGGAGCGAGTGAAGGAAACAACCGATCGGCCCGCTGCGGTATCCCGCTGCAGGTCGTCGAGAGTGATCTGGAGCTCCGCCATGCCGGCGGAGAGGCGCTCGATCTCCCGGGACGCCGCGTCAAACTGCGAGGAATGCTGGCCCAACAGGACCCCCTGTTGGGCTAGAACAAAGAGCATCAGGTTCTGCTGGATCCATGTTGGTCAGATCGTACTGTCAGGAACACGACAGGGATCCAATAGCGGTTAACCGTTTATTTCACAAACAGAGAAAGTCAAACAATGCAGGTAAGTTAACAGATACAGATGTAGGGCGGCTCCGGCGCCGGCGGGGGAAGGGGAGAGAGCGGGGCAGCGGGAACCGGGAGGGTGACGGGCGGAGCAGTAGGGAGGCTGGGCGGTGGGTGGGCGGAGCAATAGGGAGGCTGGGCGGTGGACCGGCGGTGAAGTGGGAGGAGGAGCGGGCGGTCGGGCGGGCGGGGAAGCAGGAGCGGCACTGCGTAGTCCGGGGGGGAAGAGAGAGAGGAAGATGGTGAGGAGTACCAGACAGCAATCTGTAAAAGAAAACAGGGCACAGGGGAAAACAACAACAACACATGGCTTGGGTCTCAGACAAAACAAGACGAGATTGGGTCAGTAGCAGTATGAACCGAGGTGATCTGACAAGGGACGCGCAACGAGAGGGGAAATATAAAGGGAGCGAAATCAACGGGGAACAGGTGAGGTAGATAATGAGGGAACAGGGTAACAACCTCCGCGGGGGAGGACGCGGACACCAGAGTACTTGGTGCGCCACCAAAACAATGCCACGCGCCCCGACAGAAAACAAAACAAGCTGGGTGATCACACCGAGGTCCTGACACTGTCAAATATATTGTATGTATGCATTTTACTTTGTGTTGTGTGGATTTCATGGTACTTTTGCAAATCCATTATACCCCTGTCCCATAAGATACTATCTTTTTAAATGGCATCTCCTAGTATGCCAAATTAGTCTTAATATACATTTTACAAATTATTTGCAATAATACCATGTAATCTTTGTTGAACATGTCTGACATTTGTTCTGTTCTTTATTATATTTTTTTTATTATATGTAAAACTGCTTTAAAGCAATGTAACATTGTAAAAAGCGCTATATAAATAAAATTGAAATGAACTGAAAGAACTTTCAGTAAACTGTTGATGCACTGGCCAGTGTCCTACAATGATTTCTTTTTGACCCCAAAAAACATGACTCCATAAACATTTGGTGTTTCTTGTAATAAATATGTATATAGTCAACCTGTACCTTTACAAAAAGCTTTGACGCTTTGATCATGCTTTTGTGTAAATGACAAGTGTATGAATGTTTTTTGACAAAGATTCTGGCATAAATATTCCCCATAGTCACGTGACAAGCAGAAGCATGAATGAAAATTCATGTGATTTACATTCACATCTTATAGAGAACAGGACAGCTGAAAGCTACAGAATTCATTTGTTTTTTGCTTAAGGTTCCTTCTGTCTGTAGATTCAAATGAGTGCAGCCCCTGCATCTGACAGCCCGCCATCCTCACATCACATTGCTCAAAACATTTAAGCACTTCTATTTAAGGTTAGTATATGGTCTATCACTGTCAAAGTTTAACTAAAACTAGGTAGCTATAAATAAAATTGTATGAACTTCATCCAACCATTCAATAAAAGTCTCTTACCTTGGTAAGTGAGATCTACTCGTGTGTATCTACATAAATGGCTGACAGGAACACACATGAACTCATGAACATGATCGAAATCGTAAACATCCGTGAAAGATTTTTTAGGCAGACAAAATTTTAATTTGTATCTAGATCACTCCAGCTTCTCCCTTACATATAACATCATCTCTGAACTGTTACAAATTTCATTTTTGAAATTACATTTTGTCTTTGTTTTATCCCAAGCTGTTTGATTCTACTTTTTGTTTCTGTTAGCTCACACTCACTGGTTTGTCATGCATGTAATTTCCTGTAGGGGAGTGATCAGCATTTAACTGCTTTTGTAAATTCCCACTTCTGCTATTTCTTATAGTGCTGCTCACATTCACATTCACTGGGTTTAATTCATCATTCCTTTCAGATTTTTTGTAGTTTTCAGACATAATAAAGTGCATTAGTAATTCTTACGTCTACTTTTATACATCAGAGGTGTATAATTACATGAAAAAAGAACAGTTTAGTGTGGCATTGTATGATGGGGGACACATGTTATTAAATAGCAACCCCCCACCACCCCCAACCAATCCTGGAGCTGTGTGGCTGTTTCTGCATTTGCAATTGCGTTTTCTATTTGTGGGTGAAACGTGACAGTTCAAAGGCAAATTGTTTGCATTTTCGTTTACACAAACATAAAATGTACCTACAATGAACATACAATGAAGATGATTAACTGTGGTCTTTGACTTTGCTGTAAACCAAAGAGAAGAATGTGTGGTATTATGGAAAACTATAAAAAGACCAAGTGTAGCCATTGAAATGCATTAGAAACCACACACCTGCTGCGTCTTAAATGTTTGATTAAAACTCTCAGAATTACAAGTATACTGTGTGTTTTTCAGCACAGGATCTGTTCCTAGCATAAACAACCCAATAATAAATGTGTTTCAATAGCAACAAGTTCACATTAACACTGAAAAGCTGACTTTATGATTTTGCACAAAATCCAAAATGTTGCCCAGCAAGCCTGCGATGAAGGTAATAAGATAAAGTAGTGTAGTGTAGTGGTAATAAGATTGTAGAGTGTAGAGCTGGTTTATAGTCTTAGTCTAGGAAGTCATGTTAGTTGAACAACAGTAGTTCACCAGCAGACTGGATGCATTCACGGAAGCCATGGTGAAATTGAAATTCATTTATTGTAGAACATAAGAATTTACATCTGTGGAATGAAATGAAAGGAACTTTCTTTTTTTCTAATTAATTACTTGTGGATGTTGCCTGGCACTGTAATATTTTTGGAATTTTAATTTTGTAAATGTGACAATACCCAATTTTTTTGGGGGGACTCCATATATGTCCCTAAACATTGAAGTTAATTTTGACAACCTATTTAAAACTGAAAAACAACATTTTTCAAAAGTGTCAACTCCTTTCCTGTGCAAGCCTGGCGGAAGTGTTGGTGGAGGTAGATGTGTATGTACTTAGATCTAGAGTGGGGACAAAACTGTTTGTGTGAACTGTGCTTGTCTCACATTTAAAATTGAAACTTTAGCAAGCATGTTGAGGAATTTCGGTTTCGCACAACCACACTTGCTGTGATATGTCTGTGATAAAACCTCTGCTTTAAAAACAACAGATATATTCAGTTTAATTTAACTACACAAATTTTCATCCGAGTGTTGACCCTGTGGCTCAGGGTCTCTGCAGTTGGCCTCTTCTTTCACCAAGTAAGACACAAATAACACTCCAATGACTTGACTATTTAAAGCAAACATATTTAAATTTACGAGAAACATAAAATGGCAACTACAAGCAACAAAATAAGCTACAAGCTGTATTAATGCCACAATAAAAACACTGCGATGAAGTTTGTATTGCAGGTAAGTCTTAAGTAAATGTAACCAACAATGTTGAACCAACACAAGGTGTCTGTTTTGTTGTTGTGTGAGGCAATTCGTACCTGTCACGCTGAGCTGCAATCTCACTGAAATCTTGTGGTTTATAGTTTAATGTCCTCATCATGCAGCTCACTCAGCTGCTGCAGCAAGAGGAAGTTATCTTAATGTAGCAGGCCATGCTACTTGTTATGCTACACTTCGGTTGAAGCAGTAGCACCAACAAGCCGACACACGTCTCAGGAAAGAAAACTGTAAAGATAAACTACATAATCTATGTCTAACGCAGGGGATGTTTAAATGTTTAAATGTGTATAATGTTTTAATGTCTGTCATTTAGTTGTTATGAGGCGTGATGGTGTTTGAAAATGACTTTACATAAACTCAGTGTCAATACTGTTTTGATGCTGTTACCAACCTAGCCAGCAGGGAATGTTCTCAGAACTCTGTTTAAAGTTCTCTCAAAATTATCAAGAAATATTCCTGCAGTACCTTTTTAAATGTTACATTTGAAAAAGTGAACAAAAAGTGAAAGTGACACTTGTCAGATATTGTAGCCCTCTGCAATACCTGAAATGTGACCTCTGCATTTAACCCACCACTGGTGAGGGGTGAACATACACTGTAAGTCTTGAACACATACACACCCGGAGCAGTGGGCAGCACACTACTGCGCCCAGGGAGCAACTGGGGGTTAGGTGCCTTGCTCAAGGGCACTTCAGTTGCTACCTGCCAGCACTGGAATTGAACCAGCAACCTTCTGATCATGAGCCCGACTTTGGAAATTGTATTTAAACTCTGTCTGTCAGGGCCTCAGTGTGATCATCCCGGGTTTTTGTTCTGCCCCAGAGGAGAATAACAACATCTTCATCATGTGGCTGTCCCTGCCCATAGTCCTTCAGTCACAGAGAAGCAGAAACAGTCCTCATCTGACAGACCACCATTATAGCAACTTCCTCTTTGTTTGGGAATAATCCACTACGACATCCCGCAACAGGCTGAAAAGAATATGTTGGAGGAGCGAATGGATTGGAAGGACTTGTCACACTCACATTACGATTTTGATAACAGCAAGATGCCAGTCAAACGCTGTGCTGTTCCTGACTGTGTTGTTCATTGGCTAAGAAATTAGTCAAACATACACATTGATCATACCAGAAGGTTCTTAAAGTGAAACACTCAAACCTGGCTTTTTTTTAATCACAGGACTAAAAACAGGGTGGAAAAGGGGCATTAATTACTTTATAGTGAATATGTTTTAGTTAACAAAATAGTAATATTATAATTACATCTCTTCAGGGAGCAAAACACAAAAAATTTAAGTTTAAGTATCTTCTACGTGGACAACACAGACAATGGCAGCCATGTTTTTGGACAATGGTAGCCATATGTTTTTGGACAATGGTAGCAACCCTTGAGATTTCAAGATGGCAACATTGCATTCAGACGCCATCCTAGTCACTCCATCTAGACTGTTTTTAGTTTTTTACGTATATTTACTCTTACTTTTTGCAAATATGAAAGATGCACTGAACACATATAAGAGTATAATGCTTAAACATTGGGAATCACTTTACCTATTCAATAATGTTTCATCTGCTGATCTGACATGGCCACATGAAATCCTACGCATTGTGGATGATAACAATGGCTATGAAAGAACTCTTCTGAGGTGAAACAAAAGGAAACACCAATAAGCAGTCTTTCTTTGCCTTGAATCATGCTCGCTAACATTCAGTCTTTTGAGAACAAGTTGGATGATCTTAGAGCTAGGATAAGATTTCAATGGGACATAAGGGACTATAACGTCCCCTGTTCAACTGAAACATGCCTGACCTCCTCTGTACCGGATGTAGCTGTAACATCATCTGAAAACTTCTCTGTCGCATTCCTATTCGCTGAATCTAAAGCATTTAATGCTCACATGCTGTCTGTACTATCTGCCTGGTGAGTTCATGTTGGTCATTGTTACGGACACAGGTATGGCTCTGTCTAAGCTACATGCCGAGTGCTTACATAAAGACATCCAGAAGCTGCCATCACTGTGGCATGGGAATTTAACAAAGCTAACACCAGATCAGGTGATGCCGAACATTTACCAGCATTTTAACTGTCTATTCAGAGGGGAAAACAAACTGGACCACTGTTATTTGAAACTCAGGAATGGATATAAGGCCAAATCGCTGCTGGCTTTTGATAAGTGTGACCATACCACTATCTTACTCATACCAGAATATAAACAAAGACTCGTTCAGAAAGCCCCAGAGAAGTGCGTGGCAAAGCACTGGTCTGCCCAATCAGAAGCTGTGAATTAAGATCCTGCATCAATAAGCTGGATGGCTTGTTTAAATCCATCTTTAATGAGTTGCTGTCTCAGTCTGTGCTTAAAAAAATCTGTCATTGTTGCTGTGCCTAAAAACAATAAACCCTTATACCAAAATGTTCAAAATGATCGGGATTCAAAACATAGGGCTGTCACGGTATCCTGTTTTTACTACACAGTTATCATGACTAAAATAATTTGCGGTAACTGTATAATCAAGGTGTTTATTAAAAAAATAACAACAATGCCATCAGTTCATCTTTAATTTTATTTAGTTTTCTCTTTTTTGGCCAATGATTCACTTTCAAAATATGATTGTATAGAGGCAGCAAGAGTTTGTGGGCAATGTGGTTCCGAAGGCAAAATGTTAAACGAGTTAATAGCACCACCTACTGTGTTGGAGTGTCAACCAGATATTGGTGGTAAATCATTCATGATAGTATGTATTGTATTAACACAGCAATAATGGTTATATTACAATATTACAATTACCATCGAATTTTCGACACCCCTAAATCAGACACAGTCACTTTAGGTCTAGACTAAAGACTCATCTGTTTAAGCAAGCATTCACCTAAATCATCATGTACATATTTAAGCCACAAGAGCCTGAGTAAAACCAAATACCCTGCCTTACCGTTAATGCCCTTTAGAAGGCACCATGGGCTGATATATGTTGTTATGGATGTGGATGAGAGAGTGTTGAACTCTGATAAGAGGCAAACAAAATATGACTGGAGACATATCTTGTTGTCACAAATACAGACAGAGGCCAAGTGAGTCATGAGTTTCATAAGCAAATTAATAAGCAACGAACATAAAATATTGAATCTTATGTTTTGTTGAGTTATAACATTTTTGATTAACTAGGCCCTCAGCCTATTTTAATGAACATGGTAAATGTACAGGAAGACAGACATAAAAACAGTGACTTGTTAAATAATGTCTCATTAAATTCAGATGATTTCCTATTAATTCAACACAGCGTGGTCATAAGAATATGGTAAAGCAGTGGCTTCAATGACATCATGCACAATCCAGCTCATTACAGACCATGGGTAGTGGGTAATACTCATGTTACTCATTAAAATACAAGTAATTTACAATGTCTTTGACAGAAATGCCAATAGGTGATGGATCACTAAATGAGATGAACCAAATTTATTTTTTAAAGAACTGTGACAAGCAGGACTATTTATTGTTTAACCAATATATAGTTTTACCTACTAATACATCAATATAAAGGCAATATGCTTAATCCTAAACCAGCCAAGATCATCAGACCAGAGTCCCAAGTGCTGACATCAGCTCGAGTCGATGGTTTCTTCATTCTTGAAATCATTCATCCGTGCCTGTTTTAAAAACAGAGCTTGACTGTAAATGTAATGGCATTATGCTCTTACTTGCAAAAACAATGAACTTTAGAATAATCTCAAATAAATGTACAATAAAATGTTAATGCTAGGTAAAGTCAAAATATTCTTCATGGCAACCAAGTTGTTGCTACCATCTTTTGAGCTCCTCATAAGCTGTCATGAATGAGGCATCCAACTTTAATTTGACTTGTTAACAAACTCACATCATGTATACACAAATTCTATGAAGCAGCTACCATAGTAACAATATTGCAACAATGTTGCTGATACTGTGTCAACACTGATAATCTGGCATGCAACATTAAGTACTGATTTTCTTATTCCCATTCTGTCCTAATATTGTCAGCTCATGTCAAGTCATTTATTTTACAGTGCATCGTTTCAATGCAGCTTTTCAGTAAGGTTCATTAATTTTGAAAAGTGCCTTTAAAGGAATCACTTTAGTTATAACTGTATGTTATAACTAAACCTAACCCTAACCCTAACCCTAAGTGCCTTTAAAGGAATCACTTTAGTTATAACTGTATGTTGTCATTTCATGTGGCGGTGCACATGCCAGTTTTTGTAACTTTGTCAAAGGATCCAATAACAACATCAAGGCAACTGTGACCAAGCAGTCTAATCTTGTACACAACATCTGTACAGGCATCTCTATTATCCATCCATGCTGGACCATATTGCACACAATTCATGAAAAATTACACCTGTGGTGGGGAGGAGTTATTTACTACTTTAAAATGTTTTAAGAATTTGTGTACATGGAATTTCAAAAATATTGGCTAAGATTAAATACTGGGGGAAATAATTCTTTCTGAAGATGTTGTGGGAGAAAATACAGGGAGCATGTGTGTTTAGCCTCACCTCAAACATGTGCAGGACATGTTTACACACTTCAGTAAGGTTGCTCAAGCCATTGCGCAGAGGTTCAGATGCAGGAAGTCCTCCTGCAAAATTTACCGATAAAAATGGCTGTGATTAACAGAAAACAGGAGAAATCTGAGCCAGCAAAGGAATATTGTTAAAAAAAAGTAAACCTAGAGAATATTTAACACTATGATCACAGGCTAGAATGCCCCATCTTCTCTGTAACTGCTTATAGTCATGTGAACCTATGGATGCAGTTGCTTTTTGTTCTAATGACAAACACTTTCTATGGTTCTACACAACTGTGAAGGAGCTTTAGGCTAGTTTCACTTTCCTGCAATAATTGCATTTAACACTTACAATTCTTGTATCTTATTCTTGTATTGAGCACAGGTGCCATGATGTTCTACCATGAACATCCACACTCAATCAGTTTACATTTTCTTTCTATGTTGTGTGATTGCCTAAAGTCTGTGATTGTGATCATAAATGTTATTCCTCACGTTTTGGCCAACTTGAACTACTTTAAGCTCCTATTAATGTGCACGTTTTCCCTTCACATAATATTTAATTTATCCTGAATCTGTAAGATTATTTACAAATTACCCTCACCTCGAGTCTGTATCCGGAAGTTGATTTTGCTTTCTGAAGGGTGTGTGATGCTGTATCCACAGAACTCCACATCCTGACTATAGAAATAAAGTCATCCATCAATAAAAAAAACTCTAAGATGGGCACGCTTAGCAATGCAGTATTGGCAAAGTAATTTTTTCATCTTGCGTATTATTGTGTCCACAAACATTTAATTGACAGTAAAAGGCAATTACTCTCAGTGGCTGAATAAAAAAGAAAATAATGTTTTCTTGATTATGATTTTAATTGAAATCTATGATTTTTTTTTTTGGAAAACACTATAGATAAATTTAAATGTCTAACAGCCAGATAAGCACTGTAAACTGAAAGATGATAGAAAGGTGTCAGAACACACAGTTCATCATAGTTTGCTATGTATGGGACTGCGAAGCCGCTGACTGGTTAAAGTGTCCATGATGACCACCACCATTTACTGCAGAAAGCACCTACAATAGGCATGTCAAAACTAGACCATGGAGCAGTGTAAGATTTCCTGGCTTGATATGTTTTCTTTTAGATCAGGTGGATGTTCTGGTGCATGCTTACGTCTATTATGTCCATGTGTCATTTGTGTGTCTTTTCTCTTTCTGTTTTACTTTCACTTTCACCAATGCCACTATTGGTCTATACAGCCCATCATCCGTTCCACTAGCCCTGCCCTCCCGATAAAAAGCAAGAACACCCACATCAGACCTGTTCTCGTTGCTTTCCGACCACCATTTTGCAAATGACCTGTTACTTGTTGTTGCTGTTGTGTGTATGTTTTTTTGTATATTCCCGTTTTCTTACGTTTGTTAACTCTTCTCATATGTTTGTACCCAGGTCATGTGTGATGGGGTCTCTTGTTCATGATACAGTACAAAACCCTGAAATAGCACTGTGATTGAAAACCTATTTTCACTGGTACTGTAGATTATTTTACCTTTTCATGATCATGTATCGAAGTGAGTTGCCCAGTGTGTGATCCTCCTCATGGAGCACAAACGTCACACAACCTTCATCAGCACCATCTGCCTGGACCTGTTTAAAAACAGAATATTGGTTAACCTGTGTAAAATATATCAGCTGGTCATAACCCTAAGCCTAACCCTAATTGTAAATGTAATTTTTAAACGGCTCCAACAACAATGTGGACAAATACATCTTACCCATGATTCGAATCCAAACCAGAAGTATGTCAGTCAAGAGCCCTATCCGCTCACATATACACTTGTATTTGCCTTGTTTTGTATTTGTCATACACAATATATTGGTTATAATTCGTCAACTGTCGTCTGCTCGTCCTTGTTTCAGCGCAATACGTGCAAGTGACCGCCGGGTGTCACCGTGGAGACGGGTGTCAGATAGGTTTAAGAGGCTAGTGACGATACGGCACATTTGCTTCAACTGTTTAACGAAGCCACGCCACTACTCATAACCTTGTAACCTAAAACCCAATTACACCAGAAAAAACGCTAAAGATTTTAAATCGAGATGATTGCGTCAGTACTTCCACTATAGTTAATGGAGGATGGAGATAAATGACAGACCATATGAAACATCGATCGTGTTGATTATGGTCAAAATGTATTGACGTGAAAACGTAGCAATTTGAACAAAAAAGCACACTGATGACATCTACTGTTCTAAGCAGTCATCATATAGGCAATTTAAAAACAAAAATACCTGAAAACACACTTTCCCTCTACTACAGGTTTAAATAGCAATACATTTTATTTCTGTTTAAAATTTAACTGAACGATTAATTAGGTGGATTAGTTTACTTGAAACGTTTCTTAAGTTCTTTATGATCCACGTGATGTCACGTAAAAAGACTTGCAAGCTATGGAAAAGGCATGGGAGTCAGTTTCAGTTACAAGATGGTAATGTACACAAATTCTCTCCTGCGCTGGTTTAGGGCGTGAATACAGTCTACGTCTAATTCTTTTGCCTAACCTTCAGAGTAACAAATACCTTCAGAACAGAGTAACAAATAACCTTCAGAACTCAACACGCCCCTCTAAAAACCATACTCTAAATGTGATATATATATATCTATTTTTATTTCTCCCTTGTCAATCTGAGTGTGCTACACACAGGTGATACCACACCACTTAGAAACACACTCCTCTATTCATAAAAATAGGTACATAATCCCACAAAAACTCATTATGTTTACAACCCTCACTACAGTCATCTTGTACTTCTCCACAAACATCTTACTTATATTATGTGGAACATTTGTATAGTTTTATTTAAATAGTTTATGTATAGCAACTTTATATATATTTATATATATATATTTATAATCCAATTCTGTTACATTTGTGTTTAGATTTATACTGTTCACGTATTTTTATTCTGTATTTATTACACCGTGGTCCTGTGACACGACATTTCTTCTTTCCCCATACAATAAATAACTACTTGACTACTTACATACAGCGCGATGAGCTTTCTTCCATATACAACTCGCACTACACGGAAAACAAGCAGAACAAAAGCGATGTTGATGAAACAAATCAAAGTTATATAAACTACACTGGTAATAAAAATAGGCTTCTTGACAAGGCTTTTCTCCTAAATGTATTTTGAAACCAAAATAAAGTATTATGAACTTCCCCATTATACAGTTTTCTATACACAAATCGCGGATCAGCTACGCACTGCAAACGCAGCCGGTGTGAAAGCACAACGGATGCGCGTGCGGTATGAAACAGATAAAGGCCTAAAACAGACATTACCGATTCAAAGACGAACTGAGGAGTGATCGCCTCGTTTTCAAACGTACCGGAAGAGTGTAGAAAGATGTTATCGCACTAGCCAGCAAATGTGAACATTAATAATAATAATAATAATACTATTAATAATAAATGCGCCACAATCTTCGTTATGTTTTCTTCCTTTTCCCAGCAATGACGGCAACCTTGTCACTTGCTGGTCCAATACTTACTGTTACTATGTTGCATCATAATGAATTACGAGTCATAGTAATTCATAAAACTGTCAGACTGAGCTTTTGGCTGATTTAAGCTCTGACCTGTGCGCCTATGATAGGAGAATGGAGCATGGTGAACTGAAAATAAACATTAAATAATAAATAATTACCAAAATCTTATTTAGGTTGAAAGTTAAATAGAATACCTTTACTGCAGTAGTATTTAATTAAGATATTTGTACTTTTACCTAAATACAGATTTTAGTAAAACACTTTTAGTACTTTAGTTACAGACTTTCAGGTACTACTGATTATAACGCATCAACAGTTTTCTGGAGGAAATATATGTTATATATCAGACTTAATATGCAATTAAATATTTGTTAAGTTATTTATCAGAGACTCGGTGGAAGTTTATTTACCAGCTCCAGCGCATGTTTCCGTCCACTCTCCGTCATACTGCAGAAGAACACGCGGCGAGCGCACGTGACGCAACGCGGAAATCCGTTGCACGGTCGCACATTTGTGACAAAACGCAGGGCGCAGTGACGTTTGCTTATGCGTTTCTGGATTCATGTTAAACACATCATATTGGTGAGTGATTGTCTCATGTATTTTTACGATTTAAACTCACATCTGATGATTATCTGGTGATGAAAGGATCGTTTATGTCACTGTTTAACATCACAGATCGGCCGTTTGAACATCAGATTGCAGGTACGCGACCCGATGATCTGTCATCTGATCTGATTCATCTCATCTCATTTATGACACGCCTATCACAATATCACGTGCGTTTACGGTGTGTCCAGCGTTTGATTGGTTTCGTTTGCTGTGATGGCGATCCTGTTTGCTGTGGTGGCGCGCGGCACCACGGTCCTGGCCAAGCACGCGTGCTTCTCTGGAAACTTTTTGGAGGTGACAGAACAGATTTTGGCTAAAATCCCGTCTGAAAACAACAAACTCACGTACTCCCACGGCAGGTACGACTGACATTGCGCTGTGCTCAATGATGTTTATCCCTTTTTCTGACGCGTGGCTGTTGTGTTTTAGCTATCTCTTTCACTACATTTGCCATGAGAGGATCGTCTACCTGTGCATCACTGATGATGTGAGTATCAGTTGGATGAGTTGGATATACTGTGTTTACTGTAGTTCTGGTCATACACTGTACACTTGCAGGAGTTTGAACGGTCGCGTGCCTTCGCGTTTCTGAATGAAGTAAAAAAGAGGTTTCAGACCACCTACGGGTCACGCGCACAGACCGCGCTACCGTATGCCATGAACAGCGAGTTCTCCAACACAATGGCCGCACAGATGGTAAGTGTTATTGCCCGCCTTTAAACATTTAAAACATTTGTCTCGTCCTTTCCTCACTTTTACATTTGTACTAATGACGTAACTAATGTTCTCTCTCTCTCTCCCTCTCTTTATCTTTTGGTAACACTTAAACATCAAGGTTTTACATGGTGACCTTAGTTAACACGAACTAACAATTAAAGGTGCACTAGGTGCACTTCAAACTTGAAAGTAAACCCTCCAGAACACAACCAGAAGTGGGCATCCAGCACCTCAGCTACAGGTTATTATTGGCTGGAGCCTGCACACCCACTGGCCTAAGGTTGCCTCCCAGAAACATTCAGAGCACCCCAAAACAATAAAAATAATTTGGGCAGACATACTTTTTGCCCCCTAGCCAAGAACGTACTTTAGAGCCCTGACTGTGATATTTTGCGGGGTTGCAACCACATCTGTGCTGCAGTACAGATTGTAGTACCATTCATCTCATTGCGTTACCCTTGTAGTCTGAGTTTGAATAGTCAGACCCTTTTTTATAGTCAAACCAAGGATGATATAGGTAATTGGGAGCAAAGTATAAACCTCAAAAAAACCTTTTTGACAAGTATTTACATAAACTTGCTCAATTGTAAATGTAAGCAGCTGGGAAAAAAATCAGATGTGTGCAGTATTGGATCCATGCATTAGATCCTAAAGTCACAGTAGCCTAATAGACCTGCTGCTGTCTGTGGCAGTAATGTTAACAGAAGAAAAAGACAGTCATAAGCAGTGAGTAAGGAGTCTAATTTTTGTAGCTTTAATAAATTCATACAGTGAAGATTGTTTTGGCAATTTATGAACTCACATTTATCCTGTTGTGTATGTGAATTTTGTGGCCTGTCATCACCATTCATATACATGCAACCAATTAAATAACTGCTGGAGCACAGCATTGTTTAAGAGTACACGATTCAACTTGGTCGCAATGCCCAGCCTTAATATTAATCATGTATATGATGTGATGTGTATATTATGTAATTATTTTTATAGCCATTACTGATTAGGGCTGCAGTAGAAATATATTTGGCTCTGGGTTGACAAATAGGTTCTTTGGTAAGGGGTGTAGGTGGATCAGTCTGTTACTTGGGCTTGTGGGGTGGGGGGGTAGGGGGTGGGGGGTTCTAACCCTAGGGTTAGGGCTAACCCTGACTTGTGATCTCTGATCCAGACACTTAACCTCAGTTTACTCCACAAAGGAACAACAGAAAAACAGTGACATCATTTATGTATGGGGATATAAGCAGCCTTCAGATTACCAGCCCCTGAACAAGTGATATCAGACAATATATTGAATGATCAGTTTTGCAATGTTGCATGTTTTCTGCACTACTGACAGAAACATCATTCAGACCCCAAAGGCTCAGACAGTCTGACAGAAACACAGATGCAGGTAGACGACCTAAAAGGCATTATGGTCCGGAACATCGGTGAGACCGCGTTGCTTTATTCTCAGTTCTACAAATGTCAGTGGTGACTTGTGAGTGAATATGTGCTGTGTTACTGTAGATCTTGTAGCACAGAGAGGAGAGAAGCTGGAATTGCTCATCAATAAAACTGAGAACTTGGTGGATTCTGTAAGTTTTGATTCCGTTTCCTGTTTTAAACATGGTAATGTAATTTCATTATATGCATATACATGCTAACAAATATTTCTTTTGCACACGCAGTCTGTCACCTTTAAAACAACAAGTCGTAACCTGGCGCATGCCATGTGTATGAAGAACCTTAAGTTAACAGTCATTGTCATAATAGTGGTACTGGTAAGTGCTGAAGCTCAAATCCACACTGTAATGATGGACAAGCACAAGAGCTTAGTGATATAATAATAAAAAACATTGAAATATATTTACAGTTTGCACTCCATACTTGTTTGACAGATCCAAACACCCAAGGTTCCGGCTCCAGTTCACTAGGTTTTGCACTAGGTCTCACTAGACTGATTAACAAAAAATTTCTCTAAACAGACAAAGATAGCCAACTGTTGGGAGTATGCACTTAAACTCAACCATTTCAGATTCAGAGATGGAGAGAGACAGCAGGCAGGAGACAAAGTAATGATGGAATAAAATGAGCAAGGTTAAATAATCTTTGCATCTGTTGCATTCTTAATACTCAGTCTGACTTAAACTGCAATACCATAAAACATCAGAACATTGCATAATGAGAGAACAGGAAGGAGAAAATGAAATGAGATTCTTTAGATTTAGTCTGTAGAATTGTAGTTAGTTCATTATCTTAAAAGCAATATTAACGACTTACAAAACCCTAAGCCAAAGTTAAATGTCAGCAGTCTCTCATTAAGCAAGCCAACAGGGCGACAGAGGCAAGGAACCAAAACTCTAATCTTGTATAGCTGGAACTTTGTTTATGAACTGTACAAACCCAACAAAAGATTAAACAACATTAATACATGTAGAATACAATAAAAAGTAGGTAAGTAATAAGTAGAATGATATGTATATATATAAAAATAAAATATAAACATTTATAAAGAGAGGATAAGGAATCAAATTTAGGAAAAGTAAACTGTTAATGTTTTAAACACGCTCTATTGCTATGTCTGAAGTAAAACACCTCATTATCATACATACACAAATGTATAAACGTAAAAACAAATACAAACACATAAATGTGGAAATGAAGAAATGGAAGTGTATAAATATGGATAAAGGTGGAAGAAATACAATGCATAAAGAAAATAAAGCTGCAAGCTATCAGATAATCAGCAATTATCAGAGCAGTGTCAGCGCAATGCAAAGCCAGAAGAACAGAAACTGCAGAAATAGAACATGCATGGAAAACAGACAGGTTCAAAAGTACAGGTGAGAATAAACTCAATTAAAAGAACATAAGTTGAGCGAACACAAAACAAACAAAAACATGCTTCTAATCCAGTAGTATGAATGTTTAAAACATTAATTTATCTGACATTAATGTTAATTTAATGTCAAAATTGTAAAAATACATTACACAACTTGTTTCACACACTGGTTTTGAACCCACATCCAGAAAGGTTCTGAGCTCATGCTTGAAGCAGAGCTTTCGAGGTAAGAATGAGCACAGAAAAGCATTACTTAGCATGTAGGTGGTAAACTGACTTAGCTGCTGACATAGCTTGGGGTCAACCGGATAGCCAAAGAGTCACATTGAACAGAATGGCAACTGTGTGCTAAGCTAACTAGCATAAGAGAACAAACACAGAAACCATACACAAGGTGGTGCTGTCTTCAAGGTTCTCATGTACTGTCAGGACATGTTATCGAGGGTCACTACCAAACTATTCTGATATGCCACATAGAGTTATTGCAGTTTATGACATTTTAAAATGGTGGACAAATGGTTCATCACTTTCTGCCAAAATCAGAGTTGACAGATTTTGGCATGACCCAAGGAATCTGTAGAGAACAAGATCATGATTTTGTGAAAAATATTTCACATTTTGTGACCCATAGGTGGGGCTGTTATCAAATTTAGAATGTATCTTCAGATCATGGTCTTGATGAAGTGGCAAGTAGCAAGTTTCATGTCGATCAATCAAAGTTTATTCGAAATACAGCCTCCAATTTTTGGTCGACTTTCTGAAGTTTGTTTCAGGAACCAAAACAATCGGTTCAGTTATTTCTGTGTGGTTCAGTCCACAGATCATATAAACTAATTTTTGTAAGAACTGTACAAAATTTGAAGTAGCGAAAAATATAATACTGTACTTTTCGAAATGATCAATACCGTAATGGGCGGAGTCTTAATGTACAATGTTATGTTTGATCTGCATGAGAGAAATCGGTTGAACTAGATTTCATTTTTCTAGAGCAAAGGGTTCAAAAGTTAAAACCATTTGAAAAGTACATTTTTGAACTGTGATGGCCAAACATTAAGCAAATTATTTTCTTTATGTTTAGTGTTTTGGCACAGTATTTGTGGCATGGTCACCAAACTTGGTACATGTATCATTCCAAACATGCTGGGCATCTTGTAAAATTATATTCATTAGCTCTGCCCAACAGGAAGTCAGAATACATTTTTTGACAATTCCAGGTGCTGAATTTTTAAATATTCCTCTTATGGGATTGTCCCATACTATGCAAATATTATGTAAAGACATTAAAGGTTCTAAATTGCGAATTTTTTGCGAAGGTATTTTTGATATCTTGTACGGTGTTGCCATGTCAGAGCAATAAAATACAAAAAAATAGAAAGGGAAAGTGTCTCATATCTTTTGCATAAATTTAATGATTTAAATCAAACTCTATGTGAGCTGTATGTTTGGTTGTGGGGCCTGATCAAATGGATTTGGATATTGTGGATTTTCTGACAGCTCCATGCTTGGAACTTTTAAAGTCTCTCCCTAGAGGATTTATGGGATTGTAAAAAAAAAAAAAAAAGGCAAATATTATACCAAGACATTAAAGATCTTAAATTGGAAATGCATTTTTGATATCTGGAACAGTTCAACAAATGTATTGTTGAGGCAATACATTTATAGCAAAAAAAAAAAGTGGCTCGTAATTGCTGCGTGAATTGAGTGATTTAGTTCAAACTTGAGCTGTATCTTTGGTCCTAGGGACTAATGACATGAGGTGGCTATTGTGACACAGAGGTGGCTATTGTGAGTCATGGTGACAGTCACAGTCATGGTGCCACCAACTGGCAGAGCGAAGTATATCACTTAAGTCTTGAACAGAGTCCTTTTAAATTTACCCAAGTCACTTCATACTTGGTAAGAAAAAGAAGAGATATGGAAAATGCTAAACTGTGAAAAATGTTGATATCTCGAATGGTGTTGCCATGGTGAGGTAATCAATTTATTGTAATAAATAGAACAGGAATCTGTTTTTGCATGCATTGAGTAATTACACCAAACTTTAAAATAGTCCTTAATTATTATTATAATTAAGGTTTTTGGGTTGTTGGCGGGGCAGGGGGCTCGGTAGCACACCCTGGTATGGGGCACAAAATGATGGTGCATATATTAAACATAAAAGCAGTCAACTGTATGAAATTTGATACATGTATCAGTCTTAACAGCCCGAACAACTTTCGCAGTGACACCCCTTAGTTCCACCCAACAGGAAGTCAGACATTTTTGGATTTTCGAGCTGTATGTTTTGGTACTAGGGACTGATGACAAAGATAAACAGTTTAAAACAGCCCTCTTAAATTTACCCATTTATGTGACACACTCCTGCCACTTGGTGGTGCTATAAGTGTTATCAACACAATTTCATTAGTCAAAATGGGGTGCTACAGTTCCCCCCCAACCCCCATCATGCCCATGTCTAAGATTTTGCCCACACCTAACAGCATACCTGCATGTTGTGTGTGACAAATGTCACACCATTTTAAGCATGTTTGGTGTGTTACCATGTTGACAATTTAAAATCAAATCCTTCTAGTCTTAATCTACTACTATGTTTCACTTTTATACCCTAATTATGATAATTTTAAAGTTTGTTTTATGTGATGCACTTCCTGTTGCCAGTTGGTGACACAATGACTGTGACTAACAATCATTATTTCAGTGTCATTAGCCCACCAAAATCTTGCCATCTTGACATGATGCTCACCAAGGCAGAGTTTGACCAATGACTCCAATGTGTGTGCCAAGTTTTAAGGGTTTTTGAGCACATTAGGGGTCCGTGGTACATGGAATGTAAAATTCTGTTTCATTTAATTAAATTGAATAAAAAACCCTGAAAACTCTCATTTAATCAGCATGTTCTTATCATGCTTTCGAGCAGTTCAACTGTTTGTAAATGCTGTAAAAGTATTTAAGTAATGTCTAAACATTATGTCTTCTACTACCAAGTCGATCTACAGCAATCTCTGTCTCCTTACAGAGCTGAGAGAACCAAATAAGTGACAAACACTCAGTGGTACATGTGAGTTGATTCTTGTTTTATTTTTGTGTAAACATTCATTGATACATCCCGGAGAACTGTTACAAAGCAGTTTAATCAAAGAAGAGGCAGTTTTCCATCAGTTATTAGAACAGAAAGTACAGATGTGCAGGCAGCAAAAGTATGTATAAAGGTTATATTGAGGAAACAACAGTTCAGTATTGCAATTATAAGTAAGGAAAATAGTGCAGCTTTGCACATTTGCTTTGTTGACAAGTTGTGAACAGATGCATGAGTGCTTTTTTGCTGCCATAGATCTTGTTTCGTCACCATTAAAGGGGCAGCGCGTATGAGAGGAAAGTTTTTCACACACGCACTTCCCTGTTGTACACAAGCTCTTTAAACGCTGTCGTTCTTAAAGTATCAGTACTAAATAAATGAGAAATAGTATTGTTTTATAACAACAGAGTATTGTAGTACTTTTCTATCTGTGTACTGTGCAACAGGATCATAGCCTTTGTGATACAGTCAGTTATAACCAAATTCATACAGAGGAAGACATCAGTAAAAAAAAAATGCAGGTTAAACAGGTTAATGCAGTGTTTGCAGTCTTGACCAATCAGAATCTTTACCTCTGGCAACAGCAGTGAAACGTGTACGTTTAATTTCTTAAAATGCAAATGTTTCTCATATCTCTGCAGCCCTGGATTCTGGAATTCTGACAACTGTTATAAGAATGTGACAGTAATTTCTTTTAGGAGTACATATTAGTCATGCAAAAACAAACCCATTGTCATAACGATACACACATGATGTCTGCTCCTGGTAATTTGTAATCGCATTACTTAACAACATCCATTAGGGTTATATGCACTGAGACATTTAAATGCACTTTCTACTAAATTATACAACCTAATGAGCATGAAGTGGTATATAAGGTGTCCTGAATATGCAAACTGTTCATCACAATTTTGGAACTGAAGTCCGTTTTGATTTTGTATGGGATTAATTTTGTGCCAATAATAATGAACGCAGACTTTGAAATTATTTTTGTTTGTTTTCTCAAAGAAGAAAAACAGGCATTTTCGTTTACGCTTCAACACTTTTTCACTTTTAATCAGCCAATTTCTGTTCCACATTTGTTCCACATTCCACATTTCCATGTGTGGGCATAGCTTCACAGTGCTTTACTCTTATTGGTTAGTGAGATTTTAAGTGAAAACTGTAAAAGCGTAAATTAAAACTTGGGTTTTTCCTATTTCAAATTTATTTTTTTTGTCTGCAAAGTTGCATTCATTTTTATTGGCACAAAATTAACACCATTACTGCTGCCAAGATGAAATAAGTATTTGATTGTAATGTAAAGCGTAACAACAGCAATACAATAATTATTCTCTTGCCCTATGTCTGAAATCACATACTGTGACGGTACGTACTCTGCTCTTCAGCTCCCATGGCCTCATGGGATAGAATATAGTCCACCGGATGCATACTTTAAAATCTCAGAAGCAGTAGACCATCCATGCCTAGTATGCCTAGCATACTAAGGTTTTGGAAATACCGTTCTTTCTGCATACTAATTTTTAGTATAAAACAATGATGTGCATTTAGTCCTGAATTATGTATTTATGTGTTATTACATTGTATTTGTATAACAGTATTGTTCAAAACTCATAAGATTACTTTTGACATGTCATTAATCTAATTAATATTGTCCATTTGTTATTATTGTGCTTTGTATTTTTGTGTTTACAGGGCATTTTTTACTTGGATCTGTTTCTATTGCTTACTGCTACAAAAAAAATACACCAATATAATTGATTACTTGATAACCAAAAAAAATACTTGATGACTAGATTTTAAACAGTAAACTTTGTCTGCTTTTTAAATTACTTTGTGTAATCATAAAGATTCATGGACTGGAACCCTTTCTCTCCGGGCAATTTTTTTTGTTCAGATGGCTAAAGGATAACCATATGGCAATGCTTAACGTGAAGCCCTGCACTTAGCGCATAGAAAGGATATCCAAACTGATTTGTCTTCGAGCAACTGTATGTTATTCTAACTGTCAGTGGATTCAAGCTACTAATCAAATGGAGTTTAAGTTTCTGTAAATTAAATGTTATGGTTTTTTATAAGTTCTAGAAGATAGCTGAGAAGTCTCCAAATAAGTTTATTAGTCATGTATTATTTTGGTAAGAAATATTTGATAGAAAATGTAAAACACTGAAAGATGATTTATTAAGTGTCTATAACAGCGGTCTCCAATCCATGTTATAATTACCCTGTCATAATTCAAACTTTAATTCAATACCCACATGATAAATCAAGTGGTGTTTCAGTCTACCGAAGAAGAGTGACATTGATTTTCATTCCTTCCTTCACCAAGTGTGTTCCAAACGGCCGCATCATGTGTCACAATTACCCTGCTACCTTCAAAGTTCTCACTTCAAAGGTTCTGACCTTCAGAGTGAGTAGCGCGTAGGGATGCTGACTTCCAATTGGGCCTTTAGACTTGTAACGCCATGATTGTGTAATTGACGCCCAGTTGCTGTTACTTACAGCATGAGACTATGAGAAGTGATCTTATTTGTGCTTTTGGATGCTTTCTTGCACGGTTTAAAACAAGCTGACAAGTTGTTTCTGATTTTCTTGTGCAGCTGCAAGCAGGGGTCAATGATACACTCCAAATAATAGCATTGCAACGCTACAACGTTCTGACAACTGTTGTGATGAAAACGTAACAGTAATTCAGAAGCACACAGTAGTCATGCAAAAGTTGCTTACCTCACCTCAACTAGATTGTGGCTTTCTAGCTATTTCAGATTTTTAATGAAATAACAGTAAAGTTTTCAGCCCATTTTACAATGCAATTGTGTTATTTTAAGGGGTAATAGTAATTATAACACAATAGTATTATTAATAGTATTACTATTAAACAGTACTTATTGTAGGCCAGTACAGCTGAAATACTGTGTTTTGCTTCAGTCATGGGAAAAAAATGCAGATTCAAACATTCTGCTGTGGACACTGTTACATCAAAAATTATACTGTTTACAAAAACTAAAATTTCAGTTTCCTTTTTTTTTTTTTTACTGGCTCTCTGGAGGTTAGTTGTAGACTTGTAAATAACCTGTCCTGGTTTTGACTTGTCTCAGGTGGTGTTGTACATAATTGTGACTGCTGCCTGTGGAGGATTCAGCTGGCCGAGTTGTCAGAAGAAATAGAGCCATACACATGTGGAACCTGCAGGAATTCTAAAAACCATCAGTTTTTTTTCAAACTCACTTTACACTGGTTTCCCTTTCCACAATGACTTTTAATGCTAAGACACCAAGACACTCAACTCTTCAAACAGATAGCAGCATTCTTTAGTTGTTCCTCTAGTGTTCCAATCACTGGATTATTCCTGTATTAAATCCTTAAATGTTAATCCTACAGTTTGGCTTTGGATTATTTCCCAAATGTAATGCATATTTGTGGTGAAATAGTATGGAGAATTTAGAAGGATTAGGTATACACAAAATTCAACAGTGTTTACTAATGTTGATTTAAACATTAATATTAAAGCATGGGCAAAACAGCTTAATGACAACGTTATAAAACTATCCTAAAATAATCCATACCACTTGTATGCTTGTATCATGCTGTAGAAAAAACACTCCTGAAGCCATAGAGTAGCTAAGGCACAAGTTGAAATTTAGGTTATTGTTTAACTTATAACTTAAATTCCACAATTTCACAATTCCACAGCTTCTAATTTGTAACTTTCAATAGTGAATCCAGTTTTTTGAAAGTGTCACATTGAAATCAGATACACAAAGATTCCAAAATCTTTGTCAAGTAAATTCCAGGGTGTTCCTTACACAAACCTGTCATATGACCTCATAAGACTTGATATGTAGCACATTAGTCATATGGACGTTCATGGTCCTCCTATGATGAATGTTAAAGACATGGAATAAGATTGTTTTTGCATTTGTATTTACATTTGTTAGGCCCTCTATTAACCTGTGATGAATGGTTATTTTGTAATGGCTGGCTAGATTGTGATTTTCTGAAATTTCATGTTATGATGCAAAGGAGCATAATGTGAACAATGTGTAATTTAAAACAATGAACGAAATGAACATATGAACTGGTAATTGCTGTTTTTTTTTTTATTAGATTTGGAGTTCTCAGCCACAGAAATCAGTGGTTCTCTGCCTTAGTAAGTGTATATTCTACAGAAATCAGTGACAAAGATGGTTTGTGAATTTTTCAGTCATTAACATATTTGCTATGTCAATATTGGCCATGCGTGTTGTTCAAATGCATGATGCAGAGCTCGCCTAACTTAAAACTTACTAATTTTAATGTTTTATTTTTTTTAATCTCATATATCTGGCTCATATTTTGCATTTAAAAGATAAAGGAATTACATTGTGCAATAAGAATCTAATATTACCTTTGAGAATAAGGAAAGTGACAACAAAATAAATAACTTGCACTATGTTAATAAGAATTTGTGTATTTTTTAAATTCATGATTATTTTAATTGTCTTAAAAATATCAGTGCAAAAACTCTTAATTTGTTAAATCAATGCTTTATTATTAAAGCATTTTTTGTTAAAATCCTTTACCTTTGAAATTTATTATGAACCAGTGAGAGTAAACATAGTCTTTAACACTTCTTTTAACATATACTTTCAGTGTATACTTTCCAGTTCAAATAAATAAAATTCAAATTAATTCTATAGCATACAATTACATTCTAGAAAACTCGGTTTCTAGAGAGCTTGTGAACAGTGAGACAGACCCTATGACTTAACATAAATGGCTGGCCTCGCTGATTTCAAAAGAATGAATCCATACAATAAAACTGCTATAACAGGTTCCACTAGTTTAGAGGTAATTTGATGCAGAGATTTGCTCCCATTCAGACAAGCATCAGTGAGGTCAGGTACTGACTATTAGTGGTAGAGTTTTATTTTGCTGTCTGCATTCAAATTCATCCCAAAGGTGTTAAGTGTGTTCAAGTCTGGGCTTTGTGCAGTTTTGTTTCACCTAGTAAACCATTTCTATTTGGAGCTCTTTATGCCCAGGGATTTTATAATAAAAAAGACCTCCAAAATTCACTATATGCATGGAACTTTCATAAGAACTTCTACAATAAAATAAACCATCTAGAAAACTAGTGATGGTGTGGAATTATCTTCAATCCTCTGAGGTAGCTATAACAGCATCAACAGTATAATAGTTTCTAATCAGAATGTAGTCAGGCCTAGTTGTTCAAACATTAAACAAGTTGAAATGATGTGTACATTCAGCATTGTGAGGAAACAACAGTTTAGTGCTGTTGCATCCTATAGTGTTCCTCCTCAGGAAAATTCATGTTTTTACATCTTCCCCTCTGATGACCAACATGGCGAACTGGAGACATTTTGAGGAACACCACGCGATGGAGACGCTGAAAAGAGGTACGCTTAACTTTAATTTTTTTAACTTGCACTTGTTTATTGCATTTCTGGTCAAGGGGGGAACTTATTAACGGAAATTATACGAATAATGCTTAAACAATTAGTGTTACTTATGAATACTTATGAAAACTTTAAGTTTGTACATGTTAATGGATGAAAGCAGTGTTGATTTTGCGCGTGCTTTTATCGACTGTATGGTCAAGTGTTTATAGATTATTGGATTATTGTTATAAAAATCTATTTATCTAAAGAAATATACTTCTTGGACAGCGACTCAATGATCATTTTGAATTGAGTATGTCTTTAATGTTTCTACAGCATATATTAAATCAGGTGACTGACATAGCCATTCTCCAATGAAAAAATAGAGACTTTTTTTAAAAAAAAGTCTTGTCACATTAGCACTTTTAGATCTGTTTGATTAGTTTTGCTCTTTTTTAATTCATTTTGCTTTAACTCCATTTGCAACCAGCTGTTAAACCATCAATGAAAATCAGTTGGTCAAATAATGCCTTTATTGCCAAACTCTATGGGATCTCTGTGTAATTGTTGTTTTGTGTACATGCACCATAAAAATCTGCTTTTTGTTTAATGTACTTATCAGACCAATACTGTGGAAAACCAGAGAGAAGTTGTAATTAGATGCTTGATTGTCTACCCCTCTAAAAATCCTGAGGTTTTCATCTCATCAAGCAATCTCATCAAACATTATCAGGTGTGCGTTTGAAATACATAAAATGCTTTATAGTATTTGTTTAATTTTAGTTGACATAAGTGTGATCGACCACCAGGTTAAGCTCCAAACCTAATTAACAGCAACTAATACATTTCACCAGACTACATAGAATTGAATGGGCCATAAAGAAGCAGAGACTTAAATTTGAACCAACTTAAACTAACAAATTTAAAGTATAAAGGTTGCTTTTGTTTTGTTATTTCAATGCAATGTATTTTTCACACTAAAACAATCGGAACAATACCAAGTGATGTAAGTAAATACAAATTTGCTTTGTTTCTCTTCAAGGATACTTATGGGAACAAAGAAAAACTGGAACAGCTCACAGTGAGGACCATCACAAAAGATGTCACCACAGATGATCCTTTACAGACTGGCATAGTGCTGGCAGGCATGGAGATAATGACGGGGTTGGCAGGTGTTGCAAAGGCTTGTGCTGTTTTACTTGGCCTAATTTACACAATCTGAGTTACCCCAAAGAGCTCAGGCACGTTTTTGAATTTTTTCAGAGGGTTCTACTGGAACTAGACAATGGCAAACTTTCCCCAAAGATTTATTCTCTGAAGAACAGACTTCTTTGTTGAAATGAGACATTAATGGTATTGTTCTGACCATTACTATAAGATGTTTACTTATATGCATCTGGTTCTACAATGTTAGTCTGCCAATGTTTGATTGCAGTCTTGTTTGCAGTTTGTTGCATGTTCCAAAAGTGTTGGAAAAATGTAGAACTTTAAAGAAAAATTTAAACTTTTAAGGTGTTACAAAGAATTAAAAAATTGGCTCATTGTGATCTTTTAAGAACTCTGTCCTACAAAAAACAGCTTTGATTTTACTAGTTTTATTTTTAAGAAGTTTGTTGCTTTCGAAATTTTTCATAAAGGAATGCAAAGGGTGAAAATCAAGGATGTAAACTGCTAGAAGTGAACTTTCATTTGTCAAATTTTGTACATTCATCCTGTGTTAAGTAATAAAGTGAAATGCTTAATTTTTGTGTGATATGCATGACTATTTTAAGAAATTGAATGTTCTGGAGCACACCAATAGTCAAGTCAAGTCAAGTCAAGTTGAGCTTTATTGTCATTCCGCTATATGTGGGGACATACAGTGGAACGAAATGTCGTGCCTCACAGGACCACGGTGCTACATAAATACAGACATACAACAATGACGTGAAACAGTATAAATTTAAACACAAATACTAACAGAATTAGATTATAAATATACTATATATAAAGTTGCCTATACAATAGCTAAAGATTTATATTATACACTGTAAAATTTTATGTTTAATCAACCTGGCTTAACAAGTCATTTCAACTTAGTTTAAATCCTGACTGGTGTATCTTATAAAAATAAGTAAATAAATGTTCAACTATTTTTAATAAGTTACAGCAACTCAAGACCAGTCAAGATTACAAAGAGTAAGTTGAAATGACTTGTGCAGCCACATTAAACTTAAACTTTTTTTAAATTTTAAGGAAGCAAAGTTTTTTTACAGTGTACTATTTAATTATTATTATTTACTTTAATAGCTGAAGAGTTAAATGTTATGTTGGTTCAACTCAATTAATTACCATTTTCTAATATAAATAGAGCTTAAATTAACAACTTGTAATTATTTAGTAGTTCGCCTTCAGTCAGTCATGTTCGACGTTACGTCAACGTACTGACGTATGGGGTCTCTCTTGAGTAGACACCTTTGAGTAGTAGAAAATGCACCAGTGAACATTGGCTCGAGAGGACAGAGCCAATGAGCATTGGGGCAAAGGATTTGCGTGCCGAGGCGCGCCCACCCGGAAGCGGGTATAAAGCCGGCCGCAACTCACTTTCATTCAGATTTTGCTTCGGAGCCGAGTGTTGCCTTTTGAGTACCCCAGCATCTGCTGCGTGTGACAGCGCAATCAGCGGTTTTCGCTCGCTCCGGCGGCAGACCTGGTTATAAAAGGGTGAGTATATAGAGTGAATTTCCATTCTAAGAGAGCTCCTACGGACGACGGGTGTCTTTTAAAGACGTTTTCCGTCCGTGTGTTTCTGGATGCCCGTCCTCATCTGATGGCCATGATCGCTGCATCACATGCCTGGGCAAGCATGCTGGCGCAGTGTTCGTGGTCAGCTTGTGTTCTTACTATAAGAGAATGGCCATCTTGACACTGCGGTCACGGCTCTCTCTCTTTAGAGATTCTGTTGCTCTGGCTACATGCCTAAGGCAACAGAGTTGGTTAGCACTTTGGGAGATCTCAGAGTGATGGTGAAGACTCCCGTCAGGTCAGTCCCTGCAGGCCCCCCAATCCTCTGCAGTGTTGGGATCAGAGCTGCCGGGTGACAGCGTCGTTCCCCTCGGGGGCCCGCTGTCACTTTTGGTGCTCCAGATGAGGACCAGATGTTGATCACTGCATTGGAGAGTGGGCTGCTCTTCTCTAAGGACGAGGCAGAACTTCCCCCTTCGGCTGGGCCGTTCCTACTGAATCAAACTCAGAGCTGATGGCCGTGCTTGCCCGGGCAGCTGTGCCTTGGACTGGAGCAGAACCTTCCGCCCAGTCTAGGGCTCTCACAGCGGGTTGGTTCCTGGAAGTGTATGAGGGGGTTTAGGTTGTGGAAAGCATCTTTTTCTGCCTGAAGCGGCTTTTTCCTCCTCCACTCTCACTACCCTCGATGGGGGGGCTGCCAAGGGATGTGTGCAGATTCTTCCGGTGGAGTGTGCTGTTACGGTGCACAGGCTTGTGGCCGTAATATGCTGCCACCTGTATGAGTCGTCCGCATATCCCGTCCTAGGCCTGTCCTAGCTCTTGCTACCGAGGCTTACAGTGTGCTGGACAGGCAGCCTCCACCCTGCTCGTCATGGTCATCCTGCAGGTTCACCAGGCCAAGGCACTTAAGCAGCTTCACGAGGGTAGTTCTGAGCCGAGGTGATGGAGGAGCTGCGCTTGGTGACTGAGCTTGCCCTCTGGGTGAAGGCAGTCACAACGCAGGCCCTCGGCCAGACGATGTCCACCTTGGTGGTCCAGGAGCGCCATCGCTGGCTAAATCTTGTGGAGATGTGTGACACTGACAAAGTTCACTTTCTTGATGCCCCCATCTTCCAAGGTGGCCTTTTTGGTGATGCTGTTGAGGGCTGTGCCCAGCAGTTCTCAGCAGTTCAGAGGCAGACGGAGGTCATCAGGCACATTCTCCACCTCCACGCCGCAGCCTGACCCCCATCTGTTTATCACCGAAGGCACCCCCTTGCTGCACCGGCTCCGTCACGGACTGAGGCTGCCCCTCATCCCCGTCGTAGAGCCGGCCAGGTCGTAGAGTCTGGGGGCCTGGCTAGCACTCCCCAGCCCATTTAGTTGGCTCCTGAGGACAATCACACTCGGCTACGCGATTCTGTTCACCAGGCGCCCGCCCAGGTTCAGAGACATCCTCTCTACCCCGGTGGTAGAAAGCGATGTTTGGGCCTGCGAGCAGAGATTGCAGTCCTCCTGGTGAAGGATGCAATAGAGACTGTCCCTCCAGCCGAGATGAAGTCCGGGATTTACAGCCCATACTTCATTGTGCCCAAAAGAGGAGATGGGCTGCGGCCAATCTTGGATCTGCGTGTCTTGAATCGGTCCCTGTACAAGCTACCCTTCAAGATGCTCACGCAGAAACGCATCCTCTTGTGCGTTCGTCCCAATGATTGGTTTGCAGCGATCGACCTGAAGGACACGTACTTCCACGTCTCGATCTTGCCTCGACTCAGGCTGTTCCTTCGGGTCCGCTGTCAAGGGTCGGGCGTATCAGTACAAGGTCCTCCCCTTTGGGCTGTCCCTGTCCCCCCGCGTCTTTACCAATATCGCGGAGGCCACTCTTGCCCTGTTACAGGAGGTGGGCATTCGCATCCTCAACTACCTCAATGACTGGCTCATTTTGGCCCACTCTCGAGAGCAGTTGTGCGAACACAGGGGCCTGGTGCTTCGGCACCTCAGCCAACTGGGGTTCGGGTCAACTGGGAAAAAACCAAGCTCTCCCTCAACACAGAGCATCTCTTTTCTTGGTGTGGAGCTGGACTCGGTCGCTATGGTGGAGCACCTCACAGTCGAGCGTGTACAGTCACTGCTGCGTTGCCTCAACACGTTCAGGGCCAAGACAGCGGTCCCACTGAAACTCTTTCAGAGGCTCCTGGGGAATATGGCATCTATAGTCTCGGTCACCCCACTCGACCAGATGCATATGGGACCGCTGCAACACTGGCTACATGACCGAGTCCCATGGTGGACATGGCGCCACGGCACACGTCGGGTGTTTGTCACACCGTCCGGTTGCCGAACCTTCAGCCCTTGGTTGGGGCATTGCCTTTCTCGGGCCAGAGCCCCCTTAGAACAAGTGTCAACAACAGATGCCTCCAAGGCTGGGGCGCTGTGTGCAGTGAGCAAACAGCTTCGGGCTCCTGGACAGGATCTCTTATTGCCTGTGCACATCATTTGTCTCAAGTTGACAGTGCTTTTGGCCCTGTGCCGGTTTTTTCCATTGCTGCCGGGCAGGCACGTGCTAGTCCGTACGGACATCACTGCGACGGTGGCGTACATCAACCGCCAAGGCGGTCTACGCTCACGTTGCTTGTCTCAACTTGCCCGCCATCTCCTCCTCTGGAGGCAGCGCCGACTTAGGTCGCTTCACACTGTCCACATTCCGACCGAGGCAGACGCGCTCTCACAGCAGCTTCCAAGCCCAGGAGAGTGGAGCCTCCATCCCCAGGCAGTCCAGCTGATCTGGAGTCGATTTGGGGAGGCACAGGTTGATCTGTTTGCCTTCCATGAGTCCTCTCACTGCCCGCTGTTTTACTCCCTGTCCTAGGCCCCCCTCGGCACGGATGCATTGGCACACAGCTGGCCCCAGGGCCCACGCTAATACATGGTTTCCCCAGAGAGCCTCTTTGCGCAACTCTGCGCAAGATCAGGGAGGACGGGGAGCAGGTCTTGCTGGTTGTGCCATGTTGACCCACCCGGACCTGGTTTTCAGACCTGGTGCTCCTCGTGACAACCCCTCCCTGGCAGATTCCTCTGAGGAAGGACCTTCTGTCTCAGGGATGAGGCACTTTCTGGCACCCGCGCCCTGACCTTTTGGACCTCCATGTGTGGCCATTGGATGGGACGTGGAGGACCTGAGTGACTTACCCCTGGGCGTGGTGGATACCATCACTCAGGCAAGGGCCCCTTCCACCAGGCAGACTTACGCCTGAAAGTGGAGCCTCTTTGCTGACTGGTGGTCTTCCCATGGAGAAGACCCCCGCACGTGCCTGATCAGCTCTGTGCTTTCCTTTCTGCAGGAAGGGCTGGAACGGAGGTTGTCCCTTTCCACCTTGAAGGTGTATGTGGCCGTTATCTCGGCCTATCACCTAGCAGTAGAAGGTAAGTGTTTAGGGAAGCATGAGCTGGTCATCAGGTTCCTGAGGGGCATCCGGAGACTGAACCCCTCGAGGCTGCCCCTCTTCCCTCTTGGGACCTTCCTTCCCGTAGTAATTCCGGGCCACAAGGAGCCCCTCTTGAGCCACTTGAGTCGGTAGAGCTGAAAAGCCTGTATTTAAGACAGCACTCCTGACCGCGCTCGCCGCTATCAAGAGAGTTGGGGGACCTGCAGGCACTGTCGGTCAGCGACTCGTGCCTAGAGTTCGGGCCTGCCTACTCTCACATTATCTTGAGACCCAGGCCTGGCTACGTGCCTAAGGTTCCCATCACACCCTTCAAGGACCAGGTGGTGAACCTGCAAGTGCTGCCCGTGGAGGAGGCAGACCCAGCCCTTACTTGTGTCCCATTTGCGCCTGCGCATGTATGTGGACCGTACACGGAGCTTTAGATGCTCCGATCAACTCTTTGTCTGCTTTGGAGGTTGTCAGAAAGGAAAGGCCCTCCCAACAGAGGTTGGCCCACTCCCAACAGAGGTTGGATAGTGGAAGCCGTTACCTTGGTGTGCACTCCTAAGATGTGCCGTGCCCCCTTGGAGTGGGGGCTCACTCGATTCCGAGTGTTGCCTCCTCTTGGGCGTTGGCACATGGCACCCCTCTATCAGACATTTGCAGAGCTGTGGGCTGGGCGACACCTACACCCTTGTGAGGTTTAACGATCTCAGGGTGTAGCCCGTGTCCTCCCGTGTGTTGGGGCCCACTAAGTAGTGGGCGGGAGGACGTGTGTGGTGTCCTTGCTTGCGTTGCCTCCCCCCTGGGATAAGGGGAAATAGGCATCTTTACTCCTTTGCAACGGTTTCCCACTGGTGAACCTTGCTTTGCGATTCCTCCAGCACCTGTCGGTGGGGAGGCTCAGCGAAGGAGCCTCACGCCAGGCCCAGTACTCTGTGTATGCCACAGTCAGCTCTTGTACTGGGCTAGGTGCCCCATATATAGTGATTCCCCATTGGTCATCCCATGTGTGTATTCTCCACGATAATATGGTTTCCCTGTCTGTGAACCCATGTCTTTCCCTTGGCACTTACCACTGCCAGTCTCTGTTGAGAGTAGTGCCATCCCAGTAGGTAGGACCTGCACAGAGACCTTCTTTTAGGTAGTACTGCCTTGTCAGTCTAGACCTCATCTCCACACGTTACCTCCTTTAGCAGGGTGTGGTCTCCGCAGTGCCCTTTCCCTCGTAGGGGGCGCTTTCCCCAGTGTTCTCGTGGCTATCTTAAGAGAGGAAGGAGACCCGTGCACCGAGGTGCCTTCTCCTGGGGGGATAGGAACAGTTGTCACAATCTCTCTGCGTCCGGGCTCCGTACCCGGTGGGGCTGCGATGGCTGCCTTCGCGGAGCACTGGGTAGGTTACAGAGGCAGGGGAGCTGTCTTACAGAGGCACGCCTTGCCTGTCAGTACTTGCATTCCTAGCCTGTAACGTGGGTCGGCTTGCGGCATTTTCCACAGGGACCCCATAAGGCAGGGGAGCTGTCATACAGAGGCACGCCTTGCCTGCCAGTACTTGTATTCCTAGCCTGTAACGTGGGTCGGCTTGCTGCGTTTTCCACAGGGACCCCATACGTCAGTATGTTAACGTAACGCCGAATGTGACTAACTGAAGGGGAACGTCTTGGTTACGTATGTAACCCTCGTTCCCTGAAGGAGGGAACGGAGACGTTACGTCCCCTTGCTGCAATCCCGATTCACCGCTGATCAGCCGGGACACATCTCAGCTCCTAAGCACAACCTGAATGAAAGTGATTTGTGGCCGGCTTTATACCCGCTTCCCGGGTGGGCGCCTCAGCATGCAAATCCTTTGCCCCACTGCTCATTGTCTCCTCCTCTCGGGCCGATGTTTATTGGCATGTTTTCTACTACTCGAAGGTGATATGGCTCCCAAGCAAGACCCCATACGTCAGTACGTTGACGTAATGTCTCCGTTCCCTCCTTCAAGGAACGAGGGGTTACATACATAACCAAGACGATTGTGTTAGTTTTTCTGAGTAAAGAATGTTAGGTGAACTCAAATATTTAAGTACATATAACAAAAGTTTTCTTGTTAATTTTAAGTTGGGTTTACTTAAAAATTGTGATGCAAAAAATTGTGCATATATATTTTAAGTAAATTTAACAAATCAAGTCATTTGTCATTGCTATTGACTGGATTGGATTATTTACAATGTGTTTTTTCTTTATTAATTGACTCAAAGTTTTAATTAGTAGCCCAATGTATACTTTAAATACTGTATCCTTAATGGTTAAACTAATCAAGGGCGAAATAAAAATGACCACAAACTTCAAAGAAACAAACAAAACCAATGTGAAAGTAAAAACAATTTGAATATAAAAACAAACTCAATGGCAAAAGTTTTCAAATAAACTGTATTTTTAAACGTTTTTTCCTTTTTCTGTTATTTGCTAGTGAGACTTTGAAGGAACTCACACACACATATATACACACACATTATATATACATTGATATACATATTGTATATTGTATGTGTATCATGTTATCAGTCTCTAGGACCAAACAGTTCAGATTTCAACAAAATCACTCAGCTCACACAACAGAGCCACTTTCTTTTTCTGTTTTATGCCACTAATTTATTGCCTCGGTATGGCAACATCATTCAAGATAGCAAAAATCCCTTCACAATTTAGCATCTTCAATGTCTTGGCATAATATTTGCCAAATTTGGTGACAATCCCATAAATCCTCTAGGAGAAGTATTTAAAAATTCAGAGCCTGGAATTGACAAAAAAAACACAATCCAAAATGGCTGACTTCCTGTTGGGTGGGGTTCTTTGTTTGGATTTTCCAGATTGCTCTTCACTTAAGTCTAGTTCCTTGTCAGAGAGCTCTCAGTCAAAATCTGACTAGCCAATAAGAGTAAAGTGCTGTCAAGCTCCACCCCCATGAGGTTTGTGTCAGAATGGCGAACGTAAATCTGTGGACTGAAGCATAAAAAAAAACTGTCAGCGCATTGATAAACCATGATTTGGGGAAAAAGAAGTTTAGAAAACAGAAGCAAATGGGCCATGAGGCTTCAAAACGATCTGACACCCTTCTTCGTGGTGACACCTAATGGTCACTTGCAAATGTTAATCTGAAACAACGATTCAGACATGTGTTGACTAATTATAACCTATATGGTATTTGATTCGAACACAAAAGTGTCTGGAGGAGCAGATTGTACTTTTGACTGGTTGCTGGCATGAGTTGGAATCCTGGGTTTGGTGTCCTTCTCCATGTTGTTGTACAAACTATTTAAAAATTATGTAATTGTTTATAATAATGTTAATAATATTTTTTATTTTAAAACCTTTGAGGTAAAGATGCATTAATTTCACTTTTAAACCTCTTGGCAGTTAGTTGTTCCTGACACTGTCAATTACCTGCAGATTTGGTATGGCAGGTACTCCATGCCAAAACTAAGCACCCGACCGACCGACTGAACAGGTAATCGAACAATCGACCGAACGTTTTGAACTTTCATTACCTAACAGTGCATGTGACATACATACATGGGAGATAATGGTGTATTACGTATAATTCTTAGCCTAATCAATGTTTATATTAAGGCGTAAGCAAATCAGATACTGGTTACAGATTTCGCTAGAATATAAAGTTCCCTGAAATTGGATGTCTACAGTTAAAGATAAAAGGAGAAAAATTATCTTTGTGCTTTTCCTAAATAGCCATCAAAGTATTCCGGGTTTGTCCTTTGCTGCTTTCTTTACTTTAATAATACAATGCACATAACTTTAATCTTTATAATACATTAATACATAACACATAACTGGCCTTGAAAACAACGCTTCTCTGCTTTAACAGGACTTTAGAGCAAGTAGAAAGATCGAACAGTTTAAGTGACCTTATTTGTGAGCATTAAATGCAGCAACAATCAAGGGTGAATACACATGGGTGTTTATTAAACTACACTACAGGGGAAACATGTAACATATAACTAGACATGAACACACATTAAACACAACCAAAAGTAAAGAGAGCAAGGAGAGAGAGAGAGAGGATGTTAAGCCTGTGCAAGTGAAATCAGTTGAGCATTCTGAATGAACCACCAGTAGAATCACCTTAATAATGGGGCACAACTTAGCACAGCTATTCTATGTGTATAGAATATATACTAGCATTGAGCTCTAGTGCAGAGCGCAAATCCAAATGCGCATGAAGATTGTCCTGAGTGGTTCAGATGTGATGGAGTTCGTCAAGTTCCTGAGATCGACGAAGTTAGCTGAAGTGATGTCCAGAGTCTGTCTCCGATGGACTGAGCCAGAGGGGAGGAGTGCCAGGGCTGAAGATCCTTGTTGGAAGAGTGGAGAAGATCACGAGCAAGAAGACGAAGACCAAGAATGAAGACTAAAACTAAACGTTGGCGGTCATTTTTAAGTTCACCTCGGTCACGCCCAGTGAAACTTAAACAACCAATAGGTGTTAAGCAGGCAAAGTTTCTTTGTCTCACTCAACAACACCTTATTTGCATGTTTTATGGCTGGATGCCACATTTGCAAATATTAATCCAGATTATTGTAGAAAGACTATCATGCCTGTTATGGTTACACAAAAAACATAGTCTGATGGGAAATTAAAAGACGATCTGTTAGATATTAAATATGACAGAGTTTTAACTACATTAAGTTGTGATTCATCCTAATGCATGAACACAAACAAAACATCAATCCAAACTTGCATACCTATCTACAGTTACAGTAAAGATACATAGTTTTTTAGCCAGCATACCATTGGAATGTATGTAACTATATACAGTTTAGGACAGTTTAGTTGTAAGTTTTAGAAAAAGTTCTTCCTTTGGATTGAAGTGTTCTTTATTGGGCCACCTGGGGTTACTGGAACTCCATGTGGTGCCCATGGAATTCTTTTGGAGACGTTTGCCTCCAGACTCTCTGGAGCCTAGGGTTTTTCACCCCCCACACTAGGTTTGTATGTCTTAAGTAAAAGGAGGTATTTTATGATCCATACATGATCCAAATATTAGGCCATGCCAGACACTACACTTTCATGCAACACCCACACTTCCTGTAGACTCCATATTTAAACTATGCCATGCCAAACACACACTTTGTAGTATTGGCAATTGTATTGTCACTGCATAGCGTTTACCTTTACCTGTTTATCTTTTACTTTTACAGTTTTTGCCTTGTTTGCCTGGCTGGACAAATTTAATCTTACTGATTTATTACCTGTATCATTGACTATGTCTCTGCCTTCTGTTTTCAATTGTTTCTGTGATTATAAAACTTCTGCATTTGGATTCTACTTTTGCCCCCATGTTCTGGCATCCAAAGAACAATAACTTTGGTACGTAATTCTTTCTGGTGGCCATCTCTCATTCAAGATGTTATGTTAAGTAAGATCTCCAGAAAACTGCATCACTGATTTACTGAACTCCAATGGGTATACCACAATTTTCGATTCTCTAAATCATGCAGACCAAAAACCTCATGAAAGGTTTACCCAGTGCCATGGAAACTGCTAACGCTTTATTATATCAAGTTTTCCATTTGAATCCCAGCCTGCCAGAGGACATTGTCTGATTGGGACCCCAATCAGGTCTTTTGTATAAACAAATAATAACACTAGCCTCACTTCTGGTTATCATCCTTAAGCAAACGGACAGATAGAACGACTACACTAGGAGAAAGGCAGATATCTGATGTCATACTGCAATCTGGAGCAGCAGAAATGGAGGGACTTCCTCCCCTGGGGCCTGATGTTTAAACGTTGTGTACATACAAAAAAGGCATTGAAACGTGCGTATGCTGTTTTCCACATACATATTGGGATTTCTAAAAAATAACCTAATTATAAATATGTGCGCACCGTACGGACACTCTAGACAATGCGTACGCACTCTTTTACTGGAGTGAGCGAAATAACGAAGCAAGCAAAATTATTTTAAAGTCTGTTTTACATTTGACATACACATTTAGATTAAATATGACACTCTCAATAATGTTAAGCACTGAAATGTCATAATTATTATCCAGAAATTACAACATTTTTATATAAATTTAAACAGAAATATTTGCAATAGATGAGCTGCTTTCAAACAATTTTCCTGTGGTATGCTGTTTTAATGTTTTAAACACAGCAAGGATTGCTTGGCTCATGACAATTCCGCTTTAAATTGTGTTCTGAATAGCAAAACTAAATGGCTTTTGTGCAAAAGGTGCTAATGATCATGCGCTAATAATTATTGACGTAAACATGATTTGTCTGATGGCTTTGGAACATAGACGGTGAAGACATAAATAAGGATGCGCTCATTGATTAAAAAGTCCATTGGATGGTTTGAATAGGTTTGATAAGAGTACTCTGTTCACAGGGGTTGCGCACAGATAAGTAGCCTAATGATAACCCCTTTTGTGCTCTTCCCAGTATTATGACAAACACCATTGTATTTAAAAGACAGAATTGGAAGGAAACTGAAAGATATGCTTGTTTTATTTTCAAAATGTTTTGTTATTGACGCGGTGATTCAGACAGGCCTTTTTTTTGCTGTATAAGGGTTAGGGTTAAGATATCTCTTTCCATTTAAATATATAAACATTCTAAAATTTGTTTACCTTATAGGCAAGACTGCAATTCAAATAAAATTTGATTTATTTAAAACAATTTAAAACTGTTTGGCCAGTGGAAAATGAGACCAACTCTGAAAACTTTCTCCAAAATGTTTTTTCAAGGACACTAAAGAGCAATGTGATGTCTCAAAAAGCATTTATAGTCCGTATTTCATATTTTCATAATGTATTGTGCCCTGTGTTAAACATGGTGTCACATGGATGGAATATGCATGGAAATGATATACAGGTGACCTTATGCATAGTAAAACTACACGTTGTAAACTCCATGTATGGCTATTTCGGGGAGGAGATTCATGTATGCACAATCTTCTGCTGACTGAGTATTTCAAAGGGAATTTTGCGCAGGTTCTGGTGTACGTACGGTTTTATAAATCTGAACATTTTTGTTCATATGCAAAATTGGGCCTTTGTGTGTATGTACACTTTTAGGATGAAATCTATTGAAAGTTTTGTACATAAGGCCCCTGGGTTGAATATGCTCGGAACTCCCATACTTATTCCTCCACTGGACTCATTCACTTTCAGTGTGTGCTGGTGTAAGGGGGCTGAGGCAGAAGCTGAAGCAGGATCCAGTGCTTTTGGGAGGACACATGTTGGGAAGAAGGTCTATAGCACAGTTCCAGTGCCGATGTGATGGTAACTGTGTGGCTTTAACCTTGCTGAAGACCTCCAAAAGCTCGTTATAAACCTTGGGGATCTTTGGTTGGGTCAGGCTCGGAGGGCTCTCAATGCTTGTCGACAGACATGGACTGGACTGCTTAAGGGTTAGACAGTGACTAAAACAGAATGGAGACCAGTGGGTCAGCTCACCCGTGTGCCAGGAGATGTGGGGATCATGTCAACTTAGCCATTGAATTCCTAAAATTATTTCATATTGGGTGAGTCGATCAGATATAAGAGATGTTCTCTTATAAACCCAATTTCATTTTATGATCGGGTCTGTTCCAGAACCTCCTTATTTTCTTTTTAATATGTGGTAGCTATTTTCCCATTCCATTATGAATCTACTAATTAACATAAAGAACCACTTTATAAAATCTTACAGTAATGTGAAACTTTAATGATTTTTAATTCCCTCCCCTTTTAACCTCTACATTCTTATTCTATTATAATATTAATTATTACTTTTCCTAATCCTACATGTCTTTTTATCTTTCATCTAATAATTTTTACTCTCACTTTGTCATTTTCTCACTATCTTCTTTTACTACCTTTAATTTCTCTATAATCTAAACTTCTCCCTCCAACAATATATTATAATAGTGACATGATAAAAGAGCATTGATCAGAACTAGCATGAGACTGATCCCCTAACGATTCCAAATAAGTGCGTACTTGTCGAATGAACCCTTTACACCGTTCTGCAGAACCATCAAACTTATCGGGAAGAGCAAGTCTTACCGTGCTCGACGTGGTGGAAGGAGGAGAGCAAAGTCGCTGGAGCAGTAGTTCTGTAAGTTCTGTAAGGCGAAGTATTCTGTAAGGGGGCTGAGGCAGAAGCTGAAGCAGGATCCAGTTGCGGATGTTTATTGGGGTTATCAAATGAGTCGTGATCCATAATCAAAGTCAAAAAGTACAGGCAAAGGGTCGTAATAAACATAGACAGTCCAACCATGCAACACAACAAAAGGGAGAGACGTAAATCAGAGGTCGTAAATCCAGGCAGAGAATCAATATCCAAACAAACAGTCCAATCCAGGCGTCAAACAAAGGGGCAAGGCAAAAATCAGAAAACGAGAACCAAACAATAAGTAAAACACAGGAAATCAGGCAGTAAAAGAGAATGCTCAGTAGTCAGGTGTAAAGCTGGCAATACTTCGCAAAGTGACCATGTGGCAGCAAGGTTTATATAGATGCCAAACAGGAAGTAAGTTCAGAGTTCAGGGTTCAAAGTTCAGAGTTCAGCAGAGGGAGCATGAGCAGTCAGTATTCCGGTGAGGGCTCCCTCTGCTGGCGTGATGTTACAGCTGGGCTACCAGCCTCCAATGTTTCCTTTGTTGGGTGAACCCTCTGTGGTGGCAACAGTGGATTATTGGATCAAGCAAAAAGAGCGGGTGTGGGACAGCACTCACATGAGAGTGGAGCCATGATCCACTCAAAAAATCTATGTCCGCGCCGGCCGCGCACGTCTGTGTTTACTGCAACGCGCAGCCTTTCACGTAGAACTGTCGGCATGCAGTTGAGGTGGGCCTTGCACACAGAAGTCCAGGTTTCGGCATGCAGTTGAGGTGGGCTATGAAAAAATGACAAAACCAGTGCTCGAAGTGGGCTGGTACGCACCTGTACGCCGTATCAGCCTACTTTAACCCTTAGCGTACCATGAAGTTCCAACGAGGGGAAATTCCATCCCGCATCGGGAGTACCAGCAGTTTTGTATTTCCACTTCAAGCACTGGGCGAAACTAAAGTATGTTTCTAAATAATATGATAATCTTATTTTGACTAAGCGTTATTGGCTCCTGTAGATGGACATCAGAATTTTTTTTTGCACGAAGCAGTCACAGAGAAGCAGAAAGGAGAGATGAGTCTGAGGCAGGTAAGACATGATAAACAACAAACTTCATTCTCAGCCATCAGAGTCAGGTCTCAGACATCAGATGAAAAGCATTAAATCCCAGGAAAACCTCTGTCAAATCTATAGAATTGCACTAGCATACTGCAATGAAAATAAAATTGTTTGTGTTCTGTGGAACTGTCTTATGAAATTAATATTTATTTATATGCAAAAGATTTCTTGACTAGAATTAGAAGATCTGAGCATTCTCCTATTCATAAGCAATAAAGTACACCGCCTTCCTATATAAAAAAGATGGACCAAACTCCAAACAGTTTAGCTACCAGCTCTGCCTAATAACCAACACTTACCTAGCAACCACCTCTCTGCTCATTCTGAGACCTTTTTGTCTGAAGCTGTTTTATTTTAGGACACTCTGTTTGATGTTGGATAATGCAATTTGACAGACTTTACAGAGTTTTTCCTGAGAACTGATGTTTATTCATCTGATGTCTGACCAAGACCCTACAGGTGAAGGAGAAGGAAGAGAGATGGAACTGGATGAACAGATGGAGGCAGGGCAGAGTGAAAGAGTGGAGAAGGACAGGCGAGAGACAAGTGAAAGACAGGAGAGCCATGCAGAGGAAACTGAGGGGGAGATGAGCACAGTGGCAGCAGAGAACATTAGACAGGGGGCAAGGGCAGTGTTCATCTGAAGTATGATGAAGGCCCTTTAAATAAATGTTCATAAAGCGTTAATGTCTACATTTACTTTCCCTAGTGCTTGTTGCAGTGAATAGTGGGTTACACAAGTTTGTATAGTTCATTGTGTTGTACACTTATTGTACGCAACTGGCTTTCAAGAAAGAAAAGTGATGTAATGAGTGAGTAATGGGGGGCCTGTGCCCCAGTAGAGCTTTATGTCTAGCAACGTCCCTGGCTTAACTTATCCAAGCTGATCATTGAAGGCGTCCCCACCCAAACTACCAGCCTGGTTATTCACACAGGAGGGTGGGGTTGTTCCCACAGGACCTCAAGTTGCAGCTACCTTGCAGAAAGCTTGGCCCCAGGTATGTTGGTCCATTCAGAATTGTATGTCAGATCAATCCTGGAACATACTGCCTAGAGCTTCATGCTAACTATGTATCTCTCCTTCCTTCCATGTGTTCTTGCTGAAACTGGAGTTCTGTAATAAATGGGGCTGGTAGCCATTTAGCCCCCCACCAGAGGGAGGCCTCTCCTGAATACAGAGTGTTTTCCTTTACCTGTTTATGTTGTGACCATTGTGCTTGTCTTCTTGGATTTACATTTATCTAGTTTACAGTTTTTGCCTTGTTTGCCTGGTTGGATTAATCTGTTGTTACTGATTAATTGCCTGTATCATTGACTACATCACTGCATTGGGTTTTGGGTTGTTGCTGTGATTAAACCTGCATTTTGATTCTACCTTCACATCTTTATGTAACGTGATGTCTGCTACACATATTTAAATTTTTCTCTATACTGTCTCCCTGTGCGTCAGATTGCGATGCAACAAAGCGGTGGTAGCAGCGAAAAAACAGACACAATTTTTGTGTCCACTGTTAAGTGCAAATCTTGGGTATGGGAATATTTTGTTTTGTAAAAATAGATGGGCAGACAAAGAAAACCCATATAATTTGTAAACGAAAGATCAAAGGGTTAATGTTTTTAATTGTCTTTATCAACTAGAGTACCTCATTAATTTGTAATTTTGCACATTCTGGCACAAAAGACTGGATGGTTATTGTCATAAGCTTTATTGATTTTGTGCCCATCATTTATTTTTCTTTATTAAATTTTTATTGGAAAATATTGTAATTGGGATATTGGGTGTGTAATTTTCAAAGAGTTTAAACATTCGTGTTATATATTTTGTTTGCATTTGTGAGAATAAAAACGTAACTGGTTGTGTAAAGTAGGCACAAATATCTACATATTGAAAAATTGATCAATATACCTCCAGATGAATCGAATAGTAATTTTATTACTGAATTTTTTGAGGTATCTGCAAATATCATAATGTTGGATGAGAGAATCAATATCGTATCGTGAGATGTCTGATTTAAACCTCTAGTAAAAGTGTAGTAACAGTGTTTGTTGGTGGATTGATTACCATTATATAACCACAATCTGACTGCATATATCATGGTTAGACTATGGTTACTTAAACCATGTTATTTTCCTTTATTTAAACCATTGTTCATTTTCATAACGGATTCATGCATTTTAATACATAGGAAAGCAACCTACAAGTAAGAAAGATTGCAAAACCAACATGTCCTCTTATGAAGGCAAAAAAATAATTGTTGTAAAACAACATACTTTCATGTACATCTTTGTGTGTATGTATTCCCTAGAGTTAGGATTCTCTGAGATTCTCAAGGATAAAGAGACTGGCTGTATAAAGACTGATTGGTAAGCATCAATTTGATCAATGTAACTGTTTGATGCAAATAACAATCAACAATTTAATCATCTGGAGTGTTTTGTATGAAGTATTATGAACATTTGTACAGCAGGCAGAGGTAGTGTCTTTGGTCTGGCCTGTCGTGTTTTGATGCTCCAATGCCTTTTATTTTTGATTGTTGTCTGTGCTCTTTCTTTAGCCATGCTGCTGCCTCTTGCCTGGCTTGTTGCCCTTGATTCCTCTTGACTTCTCGAAGCTTGTGGTGCTCATCGCAATGTGGGATGTCCTGCCCATTCTGCTCTCAACTGGTCCTCATTCTTACCCTGCTGTTCTCCTGCTTGTTTGTGTGCTGGTTGTTAATAATATATTTGTTTATGTATGAATAATGTATTAATAAAATGAAAAACACTAGGACATAGGCAAATCAAGACTTCGCAATGAATTAGAGTCTGGATGAGGTTTATATAGGGAGGAAAATAGGAAACAGATGGAGTAATCGGCCTCATGGTAAATGGAGTCCGGAAGTGAATTGACTAATATTCAGGTGAGGGTTCCCTCTGGTGGTTCGGAGGAGGTGGAACAGGCACTTCCGCTGTAACACAACCAAATTTGAGTAGATTTTCTATTGAGGCAGTAATTGTCAGCTATTTTTTATTTATAGAGTCTAGCTCCTATCAAGTCTGAACCAAAACCAAAAAAGACAGCAAAGGTAAATACTAGCAGAAACACTAACAACCAGCAATGAAACTGTACCATTGAAAAGCTTCTGTGCTACAGCATTTAAATTACTTTTGATTAGATTTTTACATGTGTGAACATGTAGATGTTCTGGTTTATTTTCTGTGCTTTACCTGTTATTGCCTATTTATAAATTAAAATAATATTGATTAAATGTACTGTCAGTCATTTCTTTTTTGTAGAAAGACAAAGCAGTCAAGGAAGAGGATAACAACACCAAGGTAGAGGCAACCCTTAAAGTCTGCGGTCAACGAGAAGAACCACTCAGCTGTCACTGTTACTATGTACTGAGTGTACTGTCACTGTATCTGGATACAGCATTAGTAGATTTATTCAAATTCAACAACATGCTCAAAAAGGTTGTCATTTACATATTTTCAGACAATGGAACAAGTATAAAATATAGTGACTGAATGTGACCCATTAAAACTACATGTGAGCCAGCAGTCACTTCCACTGCACTGCTAAAATCCTGAAAGACAGCGGCTGTTCAGTGAGTTTGGCTGTTTAAATTTAAATGATCACTCAGAGAGTAAATTAAAAGTGACAGAATGTCTTCTTTATTTTTCCTTACACAGTCTAACTGGGTAGTCACTAAGTCACTATGTTGGCACTATGTGATGTAACATACAACTGAAACAAAAACATTTGTGTTATGAAATCATTCAAACAAGTTTTATTCAAACTATTAACTGTCAAAAGTTTGGACACCACATTTATTTACTTTTTTGTATTACTATTTTCACCATTGTGCACTAGTAGGAAAAAAACCAAAACTATGAAATAACAAGATAACATTCCACACATTTGTGGAATGTTAACCCTAACCCTAACCATCTGATGAAACATTTCACAAAAGAAGTTTGGAAAAAGGTTTGTAAAATCACAAAAAAAGGTTTGAAATGCTTAAATACAATTTATAGTGTCAAATTACATCTATAATAAACAAACTACATCTATAATAAACTACATCTGTTGTTATTCTATTAGGATACCAACATGAACACAAGGAATCCTTAAACTTTACATATTCTCTACAAATCTACTAGTCATACTAGTGGTTCTGACATGTTGCACTGTTGTGCTTATAAGAGACCTTGGTTTGAATGTGGACTGGGTCATGTTCCTATACTTATTCCTTATTCTTTCTCAATAATTTTATTTCAGTAAAAATGACAAAATTTTAAAGTGTCTTTTAAACATGTTGCTTAAAAGTCATTGAAACATGACCCAGAAAAATGTTACTTTAGAAAAAAGCTGTAGCATTATTTGTAGGCAGATGCCACTTGCTTTGATATTTAGTTTTCCAAAGTCGTGACATTATAAGGTGTGACGCAGGTGTCCAAATACTTTGAGACCACTGTAAACAGATGTATTCTGTTTTCTCTCTAGAATAATTAGTTAAGGATACTCAGGGTTTTGCTCTCAGTTTTTTAATCTTTAGGTTGTGGAAACTCACAAAGAAACTAAGGAAGCAAAGTCTAAGAAGCCTAATATCAGCCCTGTCAACACACTCTTTATCATTCCTAGTGTCACGTCATTGCCTATGGGAATAATTTTGTGGCAATAAAAATGAAGGCAAACTTTATTTTGTCGGTTTCTTTAATCTGAAAGAAGAAAATCAGAGTTTTCATTTACGCTTTCACAGCTTTAGTTTACGCTTTTATAGTTTTCGCTTTCAATACGTAAATTTACATTTATCATTTATCATTCGACAACACAGTTAAACCCCGCTCGCATGTGACGATTGTGCCAGCATGTTGAACGTAAATTTGCAGATTAAAAGCGAAAACTGTGAAAGTGTAAACGAAAATTATAAAACGAGGCTGAATCTAGTTTTTTATTCGCGGCTTCTTATTGACACTATCCGTTCCACCTTAAAAAACTCTACGCTTCCATATTGCCGGCTTCTTATTCGCGCTTAACTTGTCGCTTTTCTGTTATTCGCGCTCTTGAAAATGACCGGGTTGCGTGTGTATATATAAACAATTTCATAAGTAAACAATAAATATAATAAGTAAACTAAACCTGGAGATGTAGATATAGACTTTATGAGGAACCCCCATCACTCCTTTCCCTTACAATTCTTAATATCACTGTGGCAGAACATTTTTTCTTTTTGACGGGCCATCTTCACCTTGAACAGTTAGCACATTTACTACAGCCTGCCTGTTTTAAAGTGCAATATTTTATAGGGCAATATCCTACACTAGGGTTTCTGCATAATTACGTAAATACGTATTTATATTTGCAAAATATAGATATGTAAGGTTTTAATGTACAGGACTATCATTTGTAAGTTATGAACCCTTTAATATACCTTCACTTTAATATCTCTTTATAGTTATTCTATTATCCCAATGCATCCACCTTATGTGTAACCTTACATTTAACTGTGTCTTATTTGTTGTACTGTCATGTTACTTATCCGTCTGGGTATGTATCCTGTTATGATATTGTAAGTCTGAGCCTCTTCACAAGCAGTTCAGTGCCCAGTTTTCTATATTTAATTGTGCTAATGACAAATATATATAATATATATATATATAATAATGTGACAATACAGTTCAATGACATATTGCAATGTTAACCTATTTGGAGGTGCTATATGTCAGCTGTACTTTAGGGTGAGTTACAGTTTTCACTGCGGGGTTATAGCCAGTGTACTTGTCATCACCATGCAAATAACCACAACTTTTTACTGTAGCATTTCTAAATAGTGAACCAATGAAGCTGACATATGTGACAATGCAGTTTAATAAGACATTGCATTTTGGGCCTGTTGGAGGCTTTATTTCTCAAATGTGCTTTAGGGTGAGTTGAAGCTTTCACTGTGGGGTTATAGCCAGTGTCCTTGTCTATCACCATGCAAATATCCAGAACCTTTTACAAATAACAATAAGAAGCCACGAATAAAAAACTAGATTCAGCCTCGTATTATGAAAGCGTTAAAAACCGTGAAAGCGTAAATGAAAACTCTTGTTTTTCTTCTTTCATATTGTTTATTTTTATTTATTTATTTGAAATTTACATTTATTTTTATTGACAACAAAATTAATCTTAAACTTTTTAAGAGTAAATATACAACACAGTTTGCAAAATACCGTAATATATAGTAGAACATGTACCTGTTAAAACACATTCAAATGAAGTGATCAGTTTCACAGCATTCTTACACGACATCCTGCAGTGACGGGTGTACATTAATCATTACAATATCATTTGGTAACAAGAAGAAAAATACATTGTCAGAATATAAAAAAAAAGCAACAAAAAAAAATTTCAAGAGCACTCACCCACCACGACCACTCTCTTGACTGAATTCCACTTGGTTTCACACAAAAAAAACAAATGCCAAAACCATCACTGACCACAACATATCATCAGGTATATAAACTCGACAACCATATACAGTAATGAGGAACTAGAAAAAAATGCATCAAGTTTAAAACTTCATGAAATTGTTGGTTCAATTCAGTGTAGACACTATTCCCCACAGGAATTGTGAATTTGTAGGAAGTGAAAAGAGGGTTGCCAATCCCTTGGACACTCAGACAAACATGCCCATTACATGTTGTACAATGACAATTCAAACATTTGTACACACAAATGTTTTACAACATTTGTTTTGTAAATTTGTAAAATTTGTAAATTTGTTTTACATTTGTAAAACAAATGTTTTACAACAAATGTTTTTTTTTACACAAATGCTTACTTGAAACATTTAAAACACAACAATAGAAACATTACAGTAACATATTCATTAACTAATACAGCAAAGTATATCACAGAAAGAATACAAAAAAGAGTTATCATGTAAAACTTTTTGCTGGTTCATTATCTTAATAAACCTTGTAACTGGTCTACCAGCTCTGGATCTTACACGATTTAATGAACTTTCAGCAGGAAAGTTGTAAACACTAATATTAGACACTGAATTGGCTTCAACAAGGTGACCACCATTAGGGATTGCAGCACCCAAGGGAACAGGTGCAGATATTTCAATTTGCACTGCAGCCGATTGAGGTACATTCCTGTCCATACCCTCAACATCATTATGACCCTCAGGTCCCAACTGGTCCACCTCTAGCCCTCCTATTGTACAAGTCAGCATGTCTCGTCGTTTTTTTTAATGACAGATGCCTGTGACACGCATTGCTTCCATATCTCTCCAAAGAGCTCACAACATCAGGATTGTCCAGAACAGTTTTGAATATCAAGTCCACAGGCAGCCGTGTAACCCTCCCAAACATCAACAGGAAAGGAGCATATCCTGTAGTCTCATGAATGGTGCAATTATAAGCAAAAGTAAGAGATTTGATGGATGAACAGAGAGTGCGGGTCAATTATAATTAAACGGCCATACACATGTAAAATATAAAGCAAGTGGACCTTTTTAAACCTGTTACACCCACCTCTCCAAAGCCTATTGTTAACAAAGGACTATTTTTTATCTCAATAGTGTCATAATTATCGGCAAAGAACTGCAGTGAGTGCTACCGTTTTTTGAAATGGCACTGATGACTAACCTGGTTAACAATTATCATACCTGCCTTTAGAGTTCTGAGTTTTTCTTTAGTGTTTCCAAATGCTCTGCCTTCCTCATGTATATTTTTAAGGTTTAACAAGTGATTACAACATGGATTGGGAAAATTAATTATTTTTAAGAACCTTGTGTATGTAAAGAATTTTTCATAGATTTTTAGTCATTTGTTCTAGGTTTTTAATTTTTGTGTATTATTCATGAAGAATAAATTCATATTATATGTATAATTTATTTATATAAATAGTGATTTGTTAATCACTCCAGCAACTTTTTCCTTGTGATTTCAACTTTTACATTACATTTACATTTATTCATTTAGCAGACGCTTTTATCCAAAGCGACTTACAAGTGCGGAATACAACAAGCGAGTCAACCTGAAGAGGCAACTAGACACAATAAGTGCTCACAATACAAGTTTCAGACATTGCTCAGAGTATCATATTCTACAACAAGGGAGATATTTAAAGGGAAGAGGGATAGGAAATGAAGGGAAAGGAAAAGGATTTTTTTTTTTTTTAAGTGCTCACGAAAGAGATGTGTTTTCAGCTGTCTTTTGAATATTGCCAGGGATTCTGCATTACGGATGAAGGCAGGAAGATCATTCCACCAGCATGGAGTAGTGAACGAAAATGATCTGGACAGTGATTTTGTGCCTCTCTGTGATGGTACCACAAGCCTTCGTTCCTTCTGTGATCGCAGGCTTCTGGTAGGAGCGTAGACTCGTAAGAATGAGTGAAAGTAGGAGGGTGCTGACCCAGTGACAGATCTGTAAGCAAGGGTCAAGGCCTTGAACTTGATGCGAGCAGTGAGCGGTAGCCAATGCAGAGAGATGAGGAGAGGGGTGACATGGGCTCTTTTGGGCTCGTTGAAGACGAGACGTCTGCAGCGTTCTGAATCATTTGTAGAGGCTTGATTGTGAATGATGGCAGTCCAGCCAGAAGAGCATTGCAGTAATCGAGCCTAGAAATGACCAGAGCCTGGACGAGAAGTTGTGTTGCATATTCTGTTAGAAAAGGCCTGATTTTCCAGATGTTATGTAATGCAAATCTGCATGAACGAGACGTCTTAGCAATGTGTTCTTTAAAGGTCAGTTGGTCATCAAAGATTACTCCAAGATTTCTGGCCGAATTTGATGGGGTAATTGAAGATGTACCTAATTGGATGGTGAAATCATGATGTAGGGTTGGATTGGCAGAGAAGACAAGAAGCTCAGTCTTTGTCAAGTTGAGCTGCAGATGGTGTTCTTTCATCCATGCTGAGATGTCCGCCAGACAGCTTGACATACGCGCAGCTACCGTGGGATCATCTGGAAGGAATAAAAGGAAGAGCTGCGTGTCGTCAGCATAGCAATGGTAAGAGAACCCGTGTGCATGTATGATGGGGCCCAGTGATGTTGTGTATATGGAGAAGAGGAGGGGTCCAAGAACAGAACCCTGGGGAACCCCAGTGATCAGCTGATGAACTTTGGATACTTCCCCTCTCCAGGAAACCCTGAAAGACCTACCAGTAAGATAGGTTTCAAACCAATGAAGTGGAGTACCTGTGATGCCCAGTGACGCGAGGGTGGACAGAAGGATCTGGTGATTGACGGTGTCAAAGGCAGCGGATAGATAGGATCAAGAAGGATGAGGACTGATGATTTTGAGTTACTGCTTGAATGCAGTAGGGAAGATGCCAGTGTGGAGAGATGTGTTGATGATGTGAGTAAGTGCTGGTGCAAGTGCAGGAGCGATGGATTGTAGGAGGTGTGAGGGGATGGGATCTAGAGGGCAGGTGGTGGGGTGGCTGTTGAGGAGAAGTTTGGAAACTTCTGTTTCAGTGAGAGGAAAGAAGGAAGACAGGAGATGTGTGCCTGTGTATGTGGTTGGTCTGGGTTCCTGTGTGTGTGGAGCTGAGAACTGGCTGCTGATGTTGGATGTTTTGTCAGTGAAGGACTTAGCAAAATCATCAGCAGTTAAAGAGGTTGTGGGTGGTGGTGGAGGGGGACAGAGAAGAGAGTTGAATGTTTTGAAGAGTGTGCGTGTGTTTGAGGCGTTGTTGATTTTATTGTGGAAATATGTGGATTTGGCAGCATGGACTTTACCAAAAAAACATGTATTGTCCAAGCAGGCCAACAGCAACCGACTTACAGGATATGAACAATTTGCATACCTTACATATAATGCATAAAATAGAGAACACGGTCTCGCTGGGTATATAAGCAGCAAGACAGCTAAAACACGATAATTATCCCACATATACCCAAGCACAGCAGAACAGCATGACTGCGGAGACCAACTGCGCCCCAGAGGGTAAAGCAACGCGGCAGCAATGGGGAAGGCAGCAAAAACAAGTCTAACGACTAAGTGAAACATATAACCCCAAACGTTCAAGTGTTAGAGTTAGACGGGAGATTCTCACTCACCGAAAGCACTCGGAAGGCCAAAGATGATACATCTAAATGGTAGAATCTGGCGAAAGTATTGTGAGAAGACCAGCCAGCTGCCATACAAATATCTTGAATTGACGCCCCCTTAGACCAAGCCCATGAAGACGCCAGGGTCCTCGTAAAATGAGCTGATATTAAGAGGACATTCAACCCCTTGGCTTTCATATGCCAAAGCGATAGCCTCCACTATCCAGCGCGACAGTCTCTGCTTAGAGATGGGCTGACCTCTAGAGCATCCACCGTAGCACACAAACAGCTGGTCAGACTGCCGAAATGAAGCGGCATGATTAACGTAAACGGGGCACAATCCCCAGCGGGAGCTTGCTTCATCTGCCGGGAATAGCTCTGTAGAAAAAGCCGGAATACAGTGATTTAGGTACATAGCCCGCTTTTGGTCTAAGTGTAACGCTACAGTTATTAGGTCCAAACTGCATACAGTCAGTGCTGACTGAAAGCGCTTGCAAATCGCCCATACGCTTTGCCGTAGCCAGGGCGAGAAGCAGAGCTGCTTTTAGAGACAGTTCTCTTAAATGTTCCAAATCTAGTGGCTCAAATGGTGGTGTCGTAATTGCTCTTAGTACCAAGGCCAAGTTCCATGGCGGTACGGAGGGAGGGCGTGGCAGATGCAGCCGCCTTGTGCCTTTCAAAAACCTGACCACCAGATCATGCCTGCCTACTGACTGCCAGTTAATAGCGGAATGAAAAGAGGCTACAGCAGCCACATAAACCTTCAAAGTTGAAGGCGAGCTACCCGCTTCCATTCTATGCTGCCCATGGGTAGTGCCGTGCCTTGAGAGCATGTCTGCTCCACAGTTTAAGCGACCAGGGATGTGTGTCGCTCTGATCGATAGGAGGTGGCGATCCGCCCACCACAAGTTCACTGCCAATCTGAACAGGGTTCTGGATCGTACTCCCCCTTGATGATTTATGTACGAAACCACAGACGTGTTGTCGGTGCGAATAGTACGATGATTCTGCAAGAGGAAGAAAAGCTCTCAGAGCAAGAAAAGCCCCTTTCAGCTCTAGCCGGTTTATATGCCATTTTTTTTCCTCCTCCGTCCAGGAGCCCGAAATGGGGCTGCCTTCGCATATTGACCCCCAGCCTATGGTCGATGCATCTGTCGTAACCACTCTCCGTCTGGTTATCAAACCCAGCGGAACGCCTCGGCTGTATAGATCCGGCCTCTGATCCACACTCTCCGTGGAACATGAAAATTCAGCCACAATTGAAGGGTCCGCATGAGAAGAAGACCAAGATGGTAAACCAGTGTTGCCGCCGCCATCAAACCCAGGAGAACTGATACTTCCTCAGGGCGAGCGAGCGGCCAAGCCTGAATGAGCACAAAGCGCACCAAATGCTCTGTATGCGACCCTCCGACAGGTGAGCTCACATCGCAACCGAGTCTAGGTGTACCCCTAGATATGTTGTAGATTGGTTCGGGACCAACACGCTCTTCAGCATGTTCACTCTTAGCCCCAGGGTACGAAGATGTTGAAGAATCAAATCTACTTAGCTGTGGAGTGCATTCTGTGAATGGGCCAGGATCAATTAGTCATCTAGATAATTCAAAACACACACACCACTCTCTCTAATAAGCATCTGTCAGATGGATCAAAGCAAACCTGTAAAATTGGACGAAGCCCGCCGTCCCCGCACAACAAAATAGCGGCTGTAAAAACCGCTCTGGCTCAGGGGAACAATTTCTATTGCTCGTTTTGCTAGGAGATTGTGAATTTCTTGTCTCAGAACCGGAGCGTTCTGAACTGAGAGGACGACGCCACGCCATTGAACCGGGGGTGGTCTGCGTCGAAACTGACGCTCCCTGACCCTGGGCAGGGGCTCTTCCCGGGTCCGCGGCATTTCTTTGGCTGGTCCTTCCAGCCTTTAGCATGAGCTGCCGGCTGGGCTTTAACTGGAACACCTAAAGGACAGCCATAGTGTGCAAGGCTGAAGCCACCTCACCTGGAGAACAATACGCCTTACCAGCGTATTGTATCACTTAATCCTAACCCTGACAGCGTGGTTCTACATGGTTTAAACGGCAACAATAGACCCACCCCCAGAGACGAAGCAATTTAACAACAAGTTTGGTTGACCTGTGTTGCCTTTATAATTTGACAATTTATTTATATAGCACTATTAATTACAACTTCCGTTGACCAATGTGCTTTCCAGCAAGTCATCAAGAACAGAAAAAACATACAAATATCCCATCAGCCATACACTTTAGAAATTAAAATGTCTTTAGCCTTGACTTAAAATAATTTAGAGAAGAAGCTTGCCTAATAGATGGTGGCAAGGCATTCCAAAGCCTGAGGGCAGCAATACAGAAAGCATGATCTCCCCTTACACTTAAGCCTCGATTTAGGGGTAAACATTAGATCCTGGTTGGAAAACTAAAGGGATCTAGTGGGTTGATGCTCTGTCAATAACTCAGAGATAAGTAGGGGCCAAACCATTTAAAGATTTGTAAACGAGCAGCAAAATTTTAAAAACCACTCTAAAATGAACAGGCAGCCAGTGTAGTGAGCGTAAAATAGGAGTAATATGCTCCTTTTAAACCCCACTCAGAAGTCGAGTCACAGCATTTTGAACAAGCTGCAAACGGGATAAAGCTGTCTGGCTAATCCCAAAATAAAGTGAGTTGCAGTAGTCCATCCTAGATGAAATAAAACCATGAATTACTTTTCCAAAATCTTTAAAAGAGAGAAAGGCTTTGCTTTAAAAAAAAGCAAGCTTTGACAACTGAATTTATTTGATGGTCAAACTTTAAGCCATCATCAAAAATAAAACCAGGATTTTTACCCATAGTTTCAAGCACAAAGACATCCCACCAAATCCAATTTTGTGGAATCTGAAAACTCTAGACTAAAAACAATAATTTCAGTTTTCTTTTCATTGAAATCTAAAAAAATTGAATGAAAGTCAAACCTTCACACTCGCCAAACATGCCATAAGAGACTCAAGACCTGCAGAACTTCATTTGACAGGCAAATAAACCTGGGTGTCATCTGCATAACAGTGAAATGACAAACCTTTTTTTCTAAAAATCAAGCCAAGAGGGAGCATATAGAGAGAAAAGAGCAAATGAGCCGAAATAGAACCCTGAGTGAACCCCACAGGGCAAAAAAGCATTACTTGAGTAATGTTCACCCATCTTGACTGAAAAACTCCGATTTGCAAAATACGATTTAAACCAACCTAAAGCTACACCTCTTAAACCAACACAATGTTCCAAAACGATCAATAAGAACCTGTAACAAGGAGGCACACACATGAGGATCCATTTGTAGACTTTTATTCATGGACCAGGCAGACAAGGTCAAACGGCAGCAAACGGGTATAACAGAGACAAGGCAGAAGAGTAAACGTAATCTAGGCGTGGGTCGGGGGAGGCAGCAAGCAAACATAAACATAAGGCAGTCCGTGAATCAGGGCAGGCAGCAAGGAATACAAAAACCAGGTAAACAGTCCAAAAATCAGGGCAGGCAGCAAACAATCCAATAATCCAATAAACGGTCCAAACGGTAACGAGTAATCCAACAAACAATACAAAACGCACAGAAATGTTGCCGGGGCAAAACAAGACTTTGCCGTGAGCATGTGCACGGCAAAGGGTTTATATACACACAGTTAATGAGGTTCATGTGACAAACAGGAAATGATCAGGAACAGGAAGTGGTCAAACCCAGGCATGAGACGTTATAAGAAATGTAGTTCAAACTAGCGTTTGTACTCAGGAGACGGCTCCCGCTGATGGTGCGCCTCCATTGTAAGCCTCCATCGTAACAGAACCGCATGATCAACTATCAAAAGTGACCGTTAAGTCTAAGAGCACTGCAAACAGGACTGCAAAAATCACCTGAATCACATGATATTAAAATATCATTAAGAACCTTCAAAAGCACAGTCTCAGTAGAATGACATTTACAAAAACCTGACTGAAATGTTTCAAACATTGAGTTATCAGCTAAAAAACTTTGTAACTGTGAAAACACAATTTTTCCAGAATCTTGGAGATAAAAGGCAGATTAGAAATAGGCCTGATGAGTCCAGATTGTGTTTTATTAAGCAGGGGGTAGACTACTGTATGCTTTAAACAGTCAGGCATAATGCCAGATTCTAAACTGCGATTAATTATGATCAGAAGATACAGAGCAACATCAATAAAAACTTGCTTAAATAAAAAAGGAGGAAGAATATCCAAAGACGAGCTTGAAGACTTAAGCTGCTCAACTATTTCCAGCAAATCTGAAACTGAGACTAATTTAAACTGACTAAAAATAGTGGAGATGGAGGGATTAGACAGATTAAAAGATGAGGGAGTTATCCCTAGCTGGAGATCTCTAATTTTACTATAAAAAAAATAGAAATTCTTCACACGATGGAGGAGAAACCCCAGAAAAAAGACAAGCCGACAGGCTGAGAGTAGCATTAATAATGTTGAAGAGAGTCTTTGGTCTAGAGCTTTGATCGGAGAAGGTTGCAGAATTGTAAGCACGCATCCGAACCCTTTTTGAGACTAGTAAGGGTGTAAATTTAACAGACACTATTTTGGATGCGCCTAGCATAATGTGCTATGATCATGGCTTGGTTCCGACAACAGGCCCGATGCAACAGGGCAGCTGGGTGACAGTCAGGCGGCATAGTCATAAAGAAAAGCTCCTGTTATACTGTCTAACCGGTTCTCCCCACTTAGCAACGCACCTGCTGAGACGCCAGTTTTAAGCGCCCTGGTTATTGATTCTATTTTATGGAACGTGGAAATAGAGGCACCAGCCGCCAGAGCGTCTGACATTAGATCAAAATTGAAAGTGCTGGCTAATGCTGAACATAAATTCTCTAAGATTATTATTCACGTCGGCACAAACAACATGATACTCCGCCAATCACCAAAGACAACATTAAGGAGGTGTGTGAACTTGCAAATACTTTATTAAACAATGTAACATGCTCTTGCCCCTTACCCGCTTACCGGGGTAGTGAGATTTACAGCAGATTAGTGTCCCTGCATGGCTGGATGTCTAAGTGGTGCCCGCAGAATAATATAGGCTTATAGACAATTGGAATTATTTCTGGAGGAGACCTGACCTGCTGAAAAGAGATGGCCTCCATCCCTCCCGGGGAGGAGAGGCTGTCCTCTCAAAAAATTTGACCAATAGTCTCAAAAGTACTAGTTTCTGACTATCCAGGGCCCAGGTCAGGAAGCAGGCCGATCGGCTTATCCATCCGCCTACAAGCCGCTTTGACATGTCACATAGGTCACATAATTCACAGCACATAGCGTTTGTACCCCCTAAATATCAACGTACAGAGACTGTGTCTGTTCCCCAAACAAACAAAGCACACTCTAAATCAAAACACACAAATCTGATTAATATAAAACTAGGAAACAACTTACAAATTAATATTTGTAATAAGTATGAAAACGTTTAAATTCGGCCTGCTTAACATCATGTCACTTTCAAATAAAGAACTTATCTTCAATGAAATTATTACAGACCACAATTTGGATGCGCTGTGCCTGAAAAAAACCTAGCTTAAAACAGATGATCACCACAAGAACAGTACCAAGATGATTACTATAAGCATGCGCCTAGTTTGAAGGGTAGAAGTGGCGGTGTTGCTACAATCTATAGTAGAAAATTTGATAACAATCATTAAATCTAAGCAAAAATGTAACCCCTTTGAAATAATGGTGTTAAATGTGTCACTAACTGTGTTAAATATGTCATGTCGTAACAAACACTTGCCTTTTGTCATGGCTACCATTTACAGACCACCAGGCCATCATACAGACTTTCTTAAAGAATTTGCAGATAGGGCCTTAATCATTGGTGACTTTAACATCCACGTCGATAACCCAAATGATGCGTTATGTACTTTTATGGATATCCTGGACTTGCTTGGTGTTAGTAAAAAGGTGTCAGGACCCATGCATAAACGTAATCACACTTTAGACCTAATCCTGTCATTTGGACTTAATATAAACAACATAGAAATATTACCTCAGAACGATGCTATTTCAGATCACTGCCCTGTCTTCTACACTGTAATGCTAGATAAGCCCTCTCGTCCAACACCACGACACCGAAGTAGAACAATCACATCTACTACTACAGATATTGCTAATAAAACTCTTCCAGATATGTCTCAAATGCATAATGTAATAAACAACAATGACGATCTCGATGATGTGACAGAAACCTTAAACAAAGCTTTTTCAGGTACCCTAGAGCTTGTCGCACTAGTTAGACTAAAGAAGATTAAGGAGAGAGGGTCAGCACCATGGTATAACAACAACATATCAGCTCTTAAAAAGGCAGCTAGAAAAATGGAGCGTACGAATTTAGAGGTATGGCGTGATGCATGGAAAGAGAGTGTTCACAAATACAAGCACTCTAAAAATCGCAAAATCTACCTACCTAAGTAAGCTGATCAGAGAAAATCAGAATAATCCGCAATTTCTTTTTAATATTATTGTATATATTATTATATTATATTATTGTTAATATTATTAATATTAATCTGACCAAAGACAAAGCGTCAACAGACAAAGATGCTAAACTACAGCACAATAGTAATGATTTGATGAAATTCTTTGTAAATAAAACAGAGCAAATTAGAGAAAATATCGAACCTATCCAACCAGCCACGCCTCTATCTAATAACATTGTGCACTACAGCACGCCTCAAGTACTACTAGACTCATTTATTGCCATTTCATTGGACGAGCTCATAAAAATATTGAATTCATCAAAATCGTCATCCTGTATATTAGATCCTGTTTCCACAAAACTACTGAAAGAAGTTTTTCCTGCAGTGTCGGAACCAGTGCTCAATATTATAAATTCCTCATTAGAATTAGGCTATGTTCCAGCAGCATTCAAAACAGCAGTTATTAGGCCACTCATTAAAAAGCAAAATCTCAACCAGGGAGAGCTGACTAACTTCGAACCAATTTCAAATCTCCCCTTTTTATCGAAAATACTGGAGAAAGTAGTGCCTGGCCAACTCCAGACATTCTTAGCAAAAAATAACATATATTACAAATTTCAATCAGGATTTAGGCCCCACCATAGCACAGAAACAGCCTTGCTTTACAAGCCTTAGAGTTACAAATGACCTCCTTTTAGCATCTGACCATGGGACTTCTTATATTATTGGACCTCAGTACAGCTTGACACAACAGATCATAAAATTCTACTTGATAGACTGGAAAACTGTGTTGGCATTAGTGGTCAAGTGTTAGCCTGGTTTAAATCCTATTTAACTGACCATTACCACTTTGCTTATGTTAACAAGGAAAGGTCTTGCTACTCGCAGGTCAAATACAGCGTGCCACAGGGTTCAGTTCTTGGTCCCATTGTCTTCTCATTATATATGCTTCCACTTGGAGATATTATTAAGAAACATGAGAACAGTTTTCACCTGGAAAACTGGTGAAACACATTGTTTTTCTAGGATAACAGACTGTATCAATGATATCAGAAAATGTATAACAATATGTCGTACTGCATTCCACCACCTTAGTAACATTTCCAAGATATGTCACATGCTGTCTGTTCTCAGATGCTGATCTGCTCTGATGAGCTTATCCACTCATTTATGAGTTCAAGAATTGACTACTGTAATTCATTACTGGGGGGTGGGGGGGTGGGTGTGTCACACAAAACAAATAAATAAGCTTCAGCTGGTTCAAAATGCAGCTGCAAGTATGCTCAGTAGAACAAAGAAATACGACCACATAAGCCCAATTCTAGCAACACTGCACTGGCTACCTGTAAAGTATCGCATACATTTTAAAATACTATTAATTACCTATAAAGCCCATAATGGTCTTGTGCCTTCGTATATTTGTGAATTACTTTCAGAATACAATCCACTGCGGACACTGCGCTCACAAAATGGTGGTCTGTTGATAATTCCAAGAATATTAAAAACATCTAAATGCAGCAGATCTTTCTCCTACCTAGCACCAAAACTCTGGAATGACCTTTACAGCAATGTCTGGGACTCAAACGCACTCGAGCAGTTCAAGTCTAAACTAAAGACCCATCTTTTCAGACTTGCATTCACCTAATTCAAATGCTATTACACCTAGCCCACAGATAGGCTTAACCTGAACCGAGCACACTTTTCACCAATTTCACTACATGGCTTTCACATTCTATGTGAACGGCCCCTACACTATTATAAGCCCGTTTTGTTTCCCTCTCTCTCTCTCCTCTCCTATATTCATATTCTTAGTAAAATACGTTATTCTGTCTATATCAGCAGTCTGATGTTATAGCTGCTGTCAGTGCCATTTTAACGTCGGCAACCTCGCCTAAATTTTGGCGGTCGATAAATTACATCTATCAAAAGCGGACCGCCAAGTTCTTAAACAGTTGAAGTTCGAAGCTGAAGTAGTTGTTACTCACCACCGAGCGACAGGTAAAATGATCTTTATACATAGAAACAAGTCCGCCACCCCGACCAATTGTGCGTGGGGAATTAAAAAACAACATTTAGATGGCAAAAGTTCAGAGAAAGACCTCAGATCACCCAGACAGAGACAGGTCTCAGTCAGAAATAAGAAATTCAGGTTCCGGGTTGAAAACAAGTCACTTAAAATGAAAGTCTTGTTAACCACCGATCTGGTGTTAATCAAAGCCATCCTTAAATACAGAAGATATGAGGTAGATTCCTTGCGTTGCTTAGCCCGGGACAGAGAACGAAGATGTTTCAAACACACTCCTTCGCGATTAAAGCGAGGAGGATATGCACCGGAGAGCGGGACCGTCACAGTCGTAACCAGAGTGATTATCCGCTCCCGAATTGGATCCAGGGAGCGCCGGCAAACAACACGTCCTCCAAAAACTCCATCCGAGCAGAGCCCAGAAGAAACAGGAAACTCTCTGTGTTTCAGCCGCTCAAGCCTTAGCTTAACAACTGTGCCACCCCGTTTCCCTGGCGTCGCCTCCGCCTCCAGGCCAGTAAGGAACATGGCCAGCGGCGTTGATAGCCACAGGTAAGGACGATAGTATAGGGGGAGGAGTATAATGAGTATAATGAGCCATTCCACAATAAGAATCAATGTTCACTGAATTTGTGACTCGACTGATGTAATTCAATTTTGTAAAAACCAAACATTAAAGAAACAAACATACCCGAAGGGAATGAACTCTGAGTCCTGTGTGTCTGGATTTCTGTTCAGAGAGTTTGTCCAGCAGTGGCTGTGGTGTGCTCTGATCTCTGTTGCTCCACACTAAATCCTGACATTCTGTGGAGGTTCCATCAATCACACACACTGAAGAGTGACAGAAAACCTTTTCCAGCAAGAAACATGACACTTTGATATATTTGATCATTTGACAGTGTGCTTTTTATTTAGCTAATGAATTATTCTGAGAAATCCATAACATGTTGCAGGTTTGTTAAAGCATCAATTGATCTTGGCAAACAGACAGTGATTCAGGTAAAGGATGTTGAACCTGTACAAACCATTCCATTAAGTCCATATTGTTGCTCTCAGCTTTGCCTCCAGTAACTTCACCTCTATCTTGAGCTGAGAAATTTCTGTGGTGTCCAGCATGGACAGATCAGTTCCTACTGATTTACAGCACATCTCATCCACCTGCTCTCTCAGCATGAACATCTAACAAGATTTAAAAATGTAAAAAGACATGAGAGAAAACTCACAGAACAGAAACTCTACACAGCTGACATTTTTAATAAAATAACTTTTCTTTCTGAGATCATATTAGTATAAATGTGTTTGTGTTTACTTTCATTTTTGTTGCGTGGCTGAGTATAAAAATGCTAAGATATTATAATAAACTATATATAATATATTGTTATCTCCATTTAACAATTTTACAATTTAATAACATCACATGTCAGAAATTAAGCACTTAAGATATTTACAGATTTTTGTTTTAATAAACGGAGAATAATTTCAAGCGTCCAGAATAAATGTTCTCTTCTCTCTCCAGTACAGTAGGAGGCGCGCAGCAGCTCTTTAGTCCGCCGATAAACACTAAAGAAAAAGAAAGACGAGTTCAGCGTTAGCCTGCGGGTGTTTACATCATTTTATTGTGTCATCATGTCATCATTTATTTGAATGTATGTTATTTTTCTTTCAGTGTTTTCAGAACTGTAAATAGAGTCTTATCGAGTTTTATTTTTGTGTTAGATGTTTATCATGAGAGAGCAGGTGGATGTGATGTGCTGTAAATCAGTAGAAACTGATCTGTCCATGCTGGATATTGATGATTTCATCACAGAAATCGCTCAGCTGAAGAAAGAGGTAAAGTTACTAGAGGCAAAGCTGAGGGCAAGAGGAGATGGACTGGACGGAGAGGTTTGTACACGTTCAACATCCTTTACCTGAATCACTGTGTCTGTTTGTCAGCATCAAATGACGCTTATTTTCCAAACCAGAGCCTGTAAGATATTATGAACGTCTTAAGATAATTAATTAGGAAAATTATTATTAAATGTTATTAAATATATATGTACAATTATTAAATATTTAAAATTGAACTGATGGCCAGCAGTGATCCGTCTGTGATTTTGTTTTGTTTCTCAGGAGCTGGAAAAGGTCTTCTGTCACTCTTCAGTGTGTGTGACTGATGGAACCTCCACAGAATGTCAGGATTTAGTGTGGAGCAACAGAGATCAGAGCACACCACAGCCACTGCTGGACAAACTCTCTGAACAGAAATCCAGACACACACAGGACTCGGAGCTCAGCCTCACTTTACTCTGTTATACTGATACAAATCACACAGATGCTGAGGAGACTATGTGTGACAGTAATCAGGGGTTACAGCAGGATGACTCTACTGATCAAACCTCCCTAGAGTCTCTGGATTTTGTCTGTAGTGCTGGAGAACAGCAGATCTCTCAGACGTCAGTGAAGATGTGTTCAGTGAGTCTGGTGGACTGCAGGAGCCTGATAGATAAGGGAAGAGAAACCACAGCAGAGGAAGAACAGACAGATGCAGACAATAATGATGGCGATTATCTTCCTTCAGGTATATTTTCTACTTTGATGTCTTTTTTATTTATGTAGTTTTATGTTGTCTGTCATAACTAGCTTTTCAAATAATTTATCTGGAGCAGCTAATGGTGCTTCTGGGCAATGACTTGTTATTCACAGTCCAAATTAGTGCTGACTAATCAAGGTGAGTGTAGTATCTTCCATAATACCGCACAGGTCAGCCAAACTTGCTCTCAGCATTTGGTTGTGGGTTTTAGGTATATACTTAGGTTACAGAATACTGTTGTCACTCTTTATCATAACTTTGTGTCAATATTACTTTATATTTAGCACAAACTGACTTGCTGCTGTGTAACTGTACAAAATGATAGTGGATTTACCCTCTTGTTTGAAATTTGGTGACACGCTGGTCAGATTGTAAAATGTTTTGTTTCTTTAAGATGAGAACAGTGATTCATGTACTGGTGGAGAAATGACCTCTACATCAAAACAGCAACTGACAGCACAGACTCTATCCTGTATCATGTGTGAACAGACATTCAGCTCACAGAGAAATTTAAAAAGACATGAGAGAAAACACACAGAACAGAAACTCCTTACCTGCTGGAGATGTGGAATCAGTTTTTCTACCTTACAAGAGAGGAAACTTCATTCAGAAGTGCACAAAGTGAAGCAGCATTTACGTTGTAAGCAGCGTGGGAAGGATTTTTTTACACCTTCTCTAATGAAAACCCACACGAAGAAACACAGTTGTGAAAAGCCTTTTAACTGCAGCGAATGTGGCAAGAATTTCAACAGCAAACAAACCCTGGTTATTCATCAAAGAACTCACACAGGGGAAAAACCGTACAAGTGTCCCCACTGTGAGAAGAGATTTAACCAAAAACCCCATGTGAATAACCATGTGCGTTTACACACCAATGAGAGACCATATCAGTGCAGTGAATGTGGAAAAACCTTTAGGGATTCGAGTGCTTTAAAGACGCACCAAAAAACACACTCGGAGGAGAAACTCTTTCAGTGCTCACACTGTGATAAATGTTTCTGTCTGAAATCTCAGATGATACGCCATGAGAGAATTCACACTGGAGAAAAACCTTACCTTTGCTCTCTTTGTGGAAAGAGATTTTCTAATCTCACTCATCTAAGTGTTCATCAGCGAGTGCACACTGGAGAAAAACCTTATCACTGCAGCATTTGTGGGAAGAGTTTTAATCGATGCCACCATTTAATGACACACCAGAGAATTCACACAGGAGAAAGACCTTTCAAATGTTCTCATTGTGATAAGACATTTGCTCGGGCAGATGTCTTGAGAACTCATGAGAGAATTCATACTGGAGAGAAACCTTACCACTGCTCTATCTGTGGGGAGAGATTTGCTTATTTAGGAAGTTTTCAAACTCACCAGCGGAAACATGCTAAAGAACAAACAACACTGGAATCATCATAGCATTTTGTGGCTCAGTGAAAAAACTCTTATTCTGGTTCTGTTCATTCAGAATTAGCTAAGTAAAATTTAATTGGAAGTAAAAAGATGGATGCAGTGGATGTAGTTGAGTTTTTTAGGAGTAACAAGCCAACAGGTATTTTCTATAACAATTGTTAAAGCTGAATCACTGAATGAATCACTTTATTATTTCTCTGACTTTTGTAAGTCGCTTTAGAAAAAGCATATGCTAAATGCTTAAATGTAAATGTACAGTACACATAATGACTTAGTTTAATATTGAATGTGTAAGAAAAGTGTGAGGAAATTAAAAAATTTTAAAAAAATAACCAAAAAAAACTAAAAAAAAAAAATTTTACTTTAAAATTTGGGGTTTTTTTTTTTTTTTGTGTGTGTGGGGGGTTTTTTTTTGTTTTTTTTTTTTTTTTTTTTTTTTTTTTTTTTTTTTTTTTTTTGTTTTTTTTTGTTTTTTTTTTTTTTTTTTTTTTTTTTTTTTTTTTTTTTTTTTTTTTTTTTTTTATTTTTAATATTTTTTTTAAAAAAAAAAAAAAAAAAAAAAAAAAATTTTTTTATTAAAAAAAAAAAAAAAAAAAAATTTTTTAAATATGGTTTTATAAAAAAAAAAGGGGGGGGGGGGGGGGGGGGGTTTAAATGGGGGGTGGGGGGGGGGGGGGGGGGGGGGGGGGGGGGGGGGGGGGGGGGGGGGGGGGGGGTGGGGGAAAAAAAAAAAAGGAGGGGGGGGGGTTGTGTGAAAAAAAGAAAAAAAAAAGGGGGAAGGGGGTGGTGGGTTTAAGAAAAGGGGAAAAGAGTTTGGGTTTTTTTTTTTTTTTTTTTTAAAAAAGAAAAAAAATGGAATATTTTAAATTTTTTTTAAAAAAAAAAAAAAAAAAAAAAAAAAAAAAAAAAGGGGGGGGGGGGGGGGGGGGGGAGGGGGGGGAAAATTGGGGGGTTGGGGGGGTGTGGGGGGGGGGGGGGGGGGGGGGGTGGGGGGGGGGGGGGGGGGGGGGGGGGGGGGGGGGGTGGGGGGGTTTTTTTTTTTTTTTTTTTTTGTAACATTGAAATGATGAGTGTCAGGAGATTTTCTCAACAAAGATAGTTATATTCAACCCCTTTTTTTCCCCCCCTAGGGGGATGAAAGCAATCGAATGCGTTTATGTTGACACCTTTAAAGGTTCACTTTTACAATGTTTATAGACTATAAACTACTATGTTAAACATTTTGTTTATGATCTCTAATGCAGTTACTGTGTCTAGATGTTCATTGCATCATAGTTCAGACAAGAAATCTTTTTGGGTCAGCTGACTTGCATAAAACTTAAACTGGTTTTAGGTTAAACTGGTACCTAATTGTTATCAATGTTCTTATGTCTACACTGTTTATATTTAATAAATTAAATATAAAAAATGTAAGTCCTTAGATTTTTGTTAATGTAAAATTTAGGTATTGACATAATTTTATAGGCACCCTATGACATCATTTTACATCATGAAAAGTTTCCTGCCATTTTGAATTGTCCAAAAAAAAAACCTTTTCCAAACTCCTCCAAGGGGCATTTGTCTGTGAAAGAGTTATTAAAAGCGATACACCTTACCGTTCTCATATACCATGTCTGTGAATATTACAGTGAGCACATAAAAATAGATATGAGGATGTATATTGGCAATGCTTTGGTGTATTTACACAAAATTTGGTACGTCATCACAGGCATGACTTGAGGTTATTTGCAGAGTTTCTTTGCAGTGCCACGTACTAGTCCAAATGGCTTTTTTTTTGCTTATAACTTTTGAAAACTTTGGCTTCAAATCATGAGAGTGGTCTCTTTAGATACCGTGAGGCATGCCCAGTCAAACAATATTCAGTGTTCCTTGGTCGGCCATTTTGAATTTGGTTGTAAAATACAATATCTAATGAACGCAATGGCGTATCTTTACAAAACTTGATATGGTTCATCTTTATTGTCTAAGGGTACATACAAAGTTTTGAGTCCTCCAGTGGTCAAAAGTTATAACGAAATTTACGAAACTGCTTATAACTTTTGATTAATTTGCCGTATTGTCATGGGGCTTTATCTGGCTTATGTAGAGTGCTACAACACCAAATTTGTCGCAGTTAGCTGTACTTCCTGTTCACCATTTTGAGTTATTTTAAAAACCTATTTCGAACTCCTCCTAGTTTGTACATGTGATTTGCACAAAATTTTGCATGTATCATGTATTGACACTACTGATTAAAAGTTATTAAAATCTTTTTGATTAAATGGTTCTTGAGTAACGCTAAAGATATTAGATGGCAAGATGCCAAAACAGATCTCAGGCTGTCTCAGCAATGTTTTGCTGTATTGACATGAAACTTTGCATGTGTCATTGTGACCACATTTTGACTGTCTCATAACAATATAGTAACAGCGCCATCAGCTGGTCAAAAAGTCATTCATGTTGTAAGTGATTTTTATGTTTAAGTATTTTTTCTAAACCCATCATCAGTGATGTCCACAAATATTTTCCTTTGTACCCTTAGTGGGTTACCCCATAATTGCTGTTTGTAGCTATATTCTGTTGTTAAATTACTTCCGCTCTTAAATCTATAGCAGCCCATAGAAAAGTATGGTAAAAAGTTGTGAAATTTGGCACACATATAGAGAACAGTACCACCAACAGTTCAAATTTTACTTATGTTTATGCTCATAACTTTTGAACCATAAATCCTAGAAACAAAATTCTAACTTTTTCTAAGATTCTTTGGCCCATGACAATTGCATCCTATGACGACATTTTCTTTCATGAAAATTTTCCCGCATTTTGAATTTTACAGAAATCCTACTTTTTAAACTCCTAGGGAATTTGTCAGATTTGCACAAAATTTGGTATGTAGCATTTACAGACCAGGACCAAAAGTTATTAAATGCTTTTTGTTATGCCTTTCCGTTCTTGTATACCGTGTCTACAAAATTTTTGGCAAGTACGGCAGCATAAAGAAGCTATAACTTACAGTATAGTACATTGGAGTTACACAATATTTACAGGGAATGTAAGAATGTAACCACAGCAGCGGGTGCAAATGTAGGGTTATGTGTGTAGTATGAACAGCAGCAATCCAAATGCATATGGTTATATGTGCAAATAACATTATTAATGTACAGTTTGTGCAAAATATGACTAGTGCAAATAACGTGACGTAGAAGTACTTTGTAGAGTACTTTGTAGAGTACTCTGTTGGTATCACAGTGTGATCGTTTAGACAGTGTACAGATTGTGCAAATATGAATAGTGCAAATATATGTTCATAAAGTACTGGAACCAGTGCAGATGTAATTAGATTGGTGGTGTGGAGTTCAGCAGTGTCACAGCCTCGGGAAAGAAGCTCTTCCTGAGCCTACTAGTGCAAGAGAGTAGACTCCTGTAACTCCATGGTTAGGTTGGGAGGCATCCTTTTTGATGTTCCTTGCCCTGCCAGACAGTGCTTGTGATAAATGTTTTCGATGGTAGGTAACTGGATGCCGATTATCCATTGGGCAATTTTCATCACCCGTTGGGGTGCAATTGCTGTACCACACTTAGATGCAGTTTGTGAGTGGGCTCTCAATGTGAGTGTCAATCCTTGGGCACAGGTAAACTTTCTTAAGACTGTAAGAAGTAAAGGCCCTGTTGCGCCTTTTTCATGGATAAAAAGGGAGTACAGAAGAGGGCTCAGCACGCAGCCCAGTGGCACGCTGGTGTTCAGGGTGATAATAACCTCTCCTCCTCTATCTAACTTAACAGACTGAGGTCAGGTTAGTCTAGAGCCTACTTACACAGAGATGTGCTGATTCCAAGATGGCTGAGTTTGGAGATCAGCTCGGAGGGGATTATGGTGTTGAACTGAAGTAGAGGAACAGCATTCTGATGTGTATTATGACTGTTCAGGTGGGTTAGGGCAGAGTGGAGTGTTGTAGGGATGGCGGTCTCTGTTGACCTGTTGCAGCAATAGGCAAACTGGTGTGGGTCCAAAGTAGCAGGGAGACAGGATTTGAGGTGGGACAGAACCAGTCTCTCAAAGCACTTGGCAATGATAGGGGTGAGTGCAACAGGACGGAAGTCATTAAGGGCTGAGGCAGTGAAGTGCAAACATCTGGTGGAGAGTGTAAGAGGCAGGTCATAAGGAGGGAGTTCCACTTTGTGGGAGACTTATTTGTTATTTTTATTCAAAGTGAGCATAGAAATGATTGAACTCATCAGGGAGGGAGGCAGAGCTGGAGGAAGGCACAGTGCTGGGTAGTTCGTTGTCTGTGATAGTCTGTATGCCTTGCCACATACGCTGGGGGTCAGAGGAGTTGAAGTGTTCCTCAATCCTTTGCTTGCATGCAAATTTGGCTTGGCAGATACCCTTCTTCAGATTGGCTCTGGCTGAGCTGTTAGCCTCCCGGGTTCTGAAACTGCATTGCTTTGAGCAGGAGGCAAACCTCTCTTCTGATTGGGGAATGTTTTTATTGTTTTATGTGTTGTAAACACTGCTCACACACCTATTGGTATACTCCAGGACAGAGTTGGAATAAGTTTTAATGTTGATCTGAGAGTTTTTGGTGGTTTTGAAGTGTCCAACAACACTCCAGTCTGTGGGTTGGAATTGATACTGTAGATGGTGGTTTTCATTGTGCGTTTCACACGTTTGATGACTGGGGTATACTTGGGGAGCAGGAACAAAGAGAGATGGTTAGACTGACCCTGGTGGGTTAGGCATCAGTCACAAAATGGTTTATGGTTGTTGTAAAAATGCTTTAATATTTTATGTCCTCTTTTAGTGCAGGAGACAGTGCAGGAGACATTTTGTTGAAATTTAAGGAGAACAGATTTTAAAGTGCAGTGATTAAAGTCCTCAACAACAATTAAGGCAATTAATCAGGTCAACAATTAACAATTAATCCAGGTGCGAGATTTGTAGTTTGCTAATAGCAGCCCAAAGTTCTTTCATAGCTATGTTAGCATTAGCATTCAGCGGTACATAAACTGCAACAGCAACAATGCAAGTGAACTTACATGGTAGGTGGAACGGCCTGCACTTAATAATCAGTAACTATCTCCAGATCAACAGAGCAGTAGGTATCAACAATGGCAGTGTCTGTACACCATGTTGTTTACATAAATGCATACTTCACCACCCTTGTTTTTACATGTCTTTGTTTACAATTTCAATGCCGAACACTTCCAGTCTGTGGGAGAGGTCGCTTGCCTGTGGTGATCTCTGTAGCTCCGGTGGAAGTTTGCGGAAGTCAAAAGGATAGTCCAAAACTATGTTGGATCACTAATTGTTGATGTCCAAAAGTGGCTTTTTGCTGTAGGTATAGTTTGCATAACTGAATTGAGCGAACATACAGAAAATAACCAGGTAAATGATCACTATTTTCCGAAATCTGGCGGCGCGATTTGTTCAAAGTTTGAAGCACTACTTTTGGGCTATGGCTGTTATGCAAAATCATACCCATGGGTGTTGTCAATACAGGGTAATACATATATGTTTATACAGTTATATTATGCTAATGCTATGAAAGGTTTACTTATAAAAAGCAAATAATCATTTTGAAATACACATTAAACATACATTGTGTCTACGTTGAAATGTGTATTTATCTATAATATGAAATAAGTCAATGTATCTGATTTGTAAATACAGCTCTGAAAAAGTTAAGAGACCACTCAAAATCAGCATCTCATTTATGGCAGCCATTCGATTCCAGTGTTTGTTGACACAGACATGACTCATTCTGCTTAATGAAGTACTGATTAAGTTCAAGTTCAATTTATTTATGTAGTGCTTTTCACAGTGGTACACTGTTACAAAGCAGTTGTACAAATGAAAATATTCAAAGATATTTAACAATGAAAACTGAAATTGAAAGCGGTAGTCTGTAAATAAGCTAAAATTTAAAAAAGATATCCATCACATATTCTCAGTGCTTTTGTGCTTTTGTGGTGGGCCAGGTTATTGCTGTAGTCATTGATCTATGGCACGAGAATGAGCACCTGACTGTACCGGAGCAGGGGCAATTTTCAGAAGGAACTGGAGCTTGAGTAGGTCTGTTGGATGTTGAGACTGAAACCCCGGGATAGAAAACCAAAACAGAGAATAATTTGCGTAGCTGCTGTTCATAACATTAAGAGCATAAGATTTTGTTAACTTTGAGGTAGAATGAGAAGCATTATGAGAATGCTTGGCTAAATAAATGTGTCTTTAAACTAGATTTGAACTGCGAGAGAGTAACTGAGCCCGAACAGCATTGGGCAGGCTGTTCCAGAGTTTAAGAGCCAAGTGTGAAAAAGCTCTGCAGCCTTTAGTGGACTTTGCAATTCTGGGAATGATCAGAAGACCAGAGTTTTGAGAGCGTAAGGCACGCATTGGCTTGTAGCGAGAGAGAAGATCAGTTAAGTACATAGGGGCTAACCCGTTTAAGGCTTTGTGGTAAGCAGTAAAATTTTGTAAATAATACGAAATTTAACAGGTAACCAGTGTAGAGCTGACAAAATTGGGGTTATATGGTCATTTCTTGGACCTGGTAAGAACTCTAGCTGCCTTGTTTTGGACTAATTGTAGTCTGTTTATTAAGGAGGCTGGACAGCCACCTATAAGTGCATTACAATAGTCCAGTCTGGAGGTCATAAAAGCATGGACCAGCTTTTCTGCATCAGGAGTACATAAGATGTTATGCAGCTTAGCGATGTTTCTAAGGTGGAAGAAGGTTTTTATAATATAAGCCACATGATTTTCAAAAGACAAATTACTGTCTAATATGACACCCAGCTCTTTAACAGTGTTAGATGAGGTGGCGTTACAACCTTCTAATTGGAAACTGTATTCAGAGAGCTTCTGTTTACTTATGTTTGGTCCAATAAGTAATATGTCTGTCTTATTTGAATTTAAAAGAAGAAAATTATGAGTCATCCAATGTTTTATGTCTTTAAGACAGTCTGGTAATTTAGCTAAGGTAGGAATATCATCCGGTCTTGATGTACAACCCCAAATCAGAAAAAGTTGGGACAGTATGGAAAACACGAATTAAAAAAAAGTAGCGATTTCTAAATTTACTTTGACTTGTATTTCATTGCAGACAATACAACAGCACATTATTTAATGTGTTCCTCATGATTTTTAATTCCTATTTTGGTTCTTGCAACACATTTCAAAAAATGTTGGAACAGTAAAGCATTTACCACTTTGTAATTTTGCCATTCCTTTTCACAACACTTAAAATACGTTTAGGGACTGAATACACCAAGTGAAGAAGTGTTTCAGGTGTAATTTTGTCCCATTCTTGCTGCAAACAAGTCTTAAGGTGGGCAACAGTACGGGGTCTTTGTTGTCGCATTTTGCGCTTCAAAATGCGCCACACATTCTCTATTGGAGACAGGTCGGGACTGCAGGCAGGCCAGTCAAGTACCTGTATCCTCTTCCTCCGCAGCCAGGACTTTGTAATGTGTGCAGAATGTGGTTTTGCATTATCTTGTTGAAAATGCATGGACGTCCCTGGAAAAGATGTCTTCTTGAAGGCAGCATATTGTGCTCCAAAATCTCTATGTACTTTTCAGCATTAATGAGGCCATCACAGAAGTGCAAGTTACCTTTACCAAGGGCACTAACACAACCCCATACCATGACAGACCCTGGCTTTTGGACTTGTTGCTGGTAAGAGTCTGGATGATCCTTTTCTTCTTTGGTCCGGAGCACACAGCATCCATTTCTCCCAAAAATACCTGAAATACTGATTCATCTGACCACAGTACACATTTCCACTGTGTGATGGTCCATCCCAGATGCCTCAGAGCCCAGAGAAGTCGACGGCGCTTCTGGACACTGTTAACATAGGGCTTCCTTTTGGCACAGTACAGTTTTAACTGGCATTTGTGGATGTAACTACGTTTTGTGGTACTTGACAAAGGTTTGCCAAAGTAGTCCTGAGCCCATGTGGCGATATTGCTTATAGATGTATGACGGTTCTTGATGCAGTGCCGCCTGAGGGATCGGAGAGCACGGTTGTTCAGCTTAGGCTTGCGCCCTTGTCCTTTACGCACTGAAATTCCTCCACATTCCTTGAATCTTTTAATTATGTTATGCACTGTTAAAGGTGAAATAAGCAAATGTCTTCCTATCTTTCTTTGAGGAACATTGTTTTTAAACATTTCAATAATTTTCTCACGTATTTGTTGGCAAACTGGCGATCCTCAGCCCATCTTTGCTCCTAAAGGCCTAGACCTTTCTTGGATGCTGCTTTTGTACCAAATCATCATTACAATCACCTGTTGACATCACCTGTTTCAAATCACATCATTATTTAACCAATTTACCTGATTACTATCCCAAAATTGCTCCTGTTCCAACTTTTCTTGAAATGTGTTGCAAGAACCAAAACAGGAATTTTGTTTTTTTTAAGAAAAAACAATAAAAATCATGAGGAACACAATACAACAGCACATTATTTAATGTCTGCAATGAAATACAAGTCTACTTTTTTTATTTGTGTTTTCCATACTGTCCAAACTTTTTCTGATTTGGGGTTGTACATTTACATAGCAATCACAACAGTGTAGATTTTATTCAGAGCAGTGCCATGACAGTTTTGAAAGTGAGATGTGAGGAATAGATTTTTAATTGTATCCGCTGTGAACAGGTGGGCAAATTTCTAATTATGCTTTCCACAGCTCATGTTGTCTGGAGTTTCACTACTGAAATGTATTGAAGAAATATTTCTTTATCAGCAGAATAATCCAAGAGCTATATGTCTATCCCTTACAGTCTTGCTTTATTCCTATAAAAATCATAGATGATGCTACTGTGAATAAAGTCTGTAATATGATATGAGGGACTAAGGTGGGTCAGGGCAGACATCATTTAACCTGTCTTTAATGTGGCATCTCATCTTTATGCAGAATTGTGAGGAGCACAAAGCAGCCTTATCTTATACTATTAAAGTGTTTTAACATGGCTTTCTGCTTGCATGATATTGTAACATTACTCACAAATATTAAAACTTATCATGAAAGCAAAGAGCTACTAGGTAGATGAAATCACCAGAAGAATTTTACTTTGAAATGGAATATCCAAGGATCTTGCAATATGCACATTTTTGTTGTGATGCATATCCTGAACGTTGTCATTTAGTAATAATATACCAAAGTTCTGAGCAATTTAAAAATGAGAAAAACAAAAATTAAGAATATGCAAAAAATATACAGGCTAAAAAACATTCAAACAACATTGCAGATTGTATAGGTGTTTTAGCCAATATATTTCTTGGATCATATTGTTGGGGCTAAAAAAAGCCTCTTCCCTGTCATCTCCTCCTACCACATCTGCCAGATGTTAGGCATCTGCATACACATGCAAACAATACAGCAGCAATACACATATAGTTATATGTGCAACAGTGTTGTGTATCAGTAGTGCAGATAGCATGGCTGTTAAACACTGTACAGAATGTGCAAAATGCGGGTAGCGCAAGTAAGAGCCTGACCATTAAACAATGTACATGCGCAAATAAGAGTAGCAGTAGTAATAATAGTGACAGACTGTGCAAATATGAGTAGTGCAGATGAGCTCATAGTAATTAGATTAGTGGTGTGGAGTTCAGCAGGGCCTCAATGGTGGGTAGCTGAATGCCGGTTGTCCATTGGGCAGTTTTCACCACCCGTTGGAGTGCTTTGCGGTCTGACGCGGAGCAGTTGCTGTACCATACTGAGATGGAGTTAGTGAGTATGGTCTTAATACTCATTAACTCAGTCTGGTACAGCGGTAGAAGTCCACAAGTATCCTTTTGCACAGGTGAACTTTCTTGAGACCCAGAGTTCTTTCATAGCCACGTTAGCATTAGCATCCGGAGGTACGTAAACTGTAACAATGCAAGTGAACTCACATGGTAGGTAGAACGGTCTGCACTTAATAATCAGGAACTCCAGATCAGCAGAGCAGTAGGTATCAACAATGGCAGAGTCCGTGCACCAAGTTTTGTTTACATAAATGCAAACGCCACCCTTGTTTTTACCGGAGGTTGCCGCTACTCTGTCAGCCCTGAATATAGTACGTCCATCTAGATCCACCACGCTATTTGGGACATTGTTACAGAGCCGTGTCTCCGTGAAAAACATGAAATTGCAGTTTTTAAGCCAACTATGTGTGAGGGTCCATATCTTTAATTCGTCCAGCTTGTTTGACAGAGATCATACATTGGCGAGAAAGATGTTGGGTAGAGCTGGCTGGTGTGGGTTTAGCCTTAGCTTAGCACGCAGCACAGCACGCTTCCCTCGTCTTTGTTTACGGTCACGGTGCCAACGCCGAACACTTCCGGTGTGAAGAGGTCAGTTTGAGAGATGCGCTTGCCCGCGGTGATCTCTGTAGCTCCGGTGGTAGTTCGCCGAAATTGAAAGGGTAGTCCAGAACTATGTTGGAACACTGATTGTTTATGTCCAAAAATAACTGTCTGCCGTAGGTGTAGTTCGCATAACTGAATCGAGGGAACATGCAGGAAATAACCAGGTAAATTACCACTATTTTCCGAAATCTGACGCTGAGCCTTGCGATACGCACGCGCCGCCATCTTGGTCATTATCCATTAACTATCATTTAGCATGACAGATATACTAAAATATGGTTTATTCATGATGTTAGGAGGTTGCTAGGGTGATCTAAATGGTTGCTAGGGTGTGGTCTTTCTCAAGACTTTCTCAAACCAGCATAATTAACTGAATACATTTGAGTCTCCTCATTTACATTTTAATTTAGTTTGGGCCAGTAAAAGGACATACATTGTTGGACTACTGCATGTCTGCCCTTAAAGAGTGAAAACAAATCTAAAAATACAAAGTAAAAAGCACGACATCACGACGTTGTCAAATGACTGCCAACATTGGGATTGCTACTATGCAACATCACAAAGTTACGTCATGACAAAACACAAACTTTAACTTTTCCGGTTGCTACAACGAAAGTTTGGTCATCAGAATAAACCTTTATCACACTTCCTATTTCCGGTAAGTGAAGCAGTTTACCATCGCAACACAGTCAAAACTAGACTGTGCAAACTGAATAGAAACGGCTTACTGCAGACATACAATTTATTTGCTCAAATTCTGTAAATCGACATACTGACATACTTAGAGGTTGCTTTATTTCAGCTATGTCTATGTTAAACAAAAGTAGCAAAGCGTCTCTCTTAGTAATAAGCGGAAGATAACAGGATAACTAGCAACCAGAATACATTGACATTGCAATTGACTTGTAGTTAAATATAAACTTTTAATTTAAACCCTAACTGTCCACACTTCAGTCCATTTATTTCCGTCAATTACTCTTAAGTGTTTCTCAGTGACGTCTGAGCTGCTCACACATACAGTGAGCAGGAGACAGAGAAGACTCATAGGCAGAGCCAGACGAAATCTGCGGACTTTTTGGCAATTTGTGGGCTCTTATGTTTTAAAGAAAAAATAAAGGAAGAGTGTCTTTCTCAAGCCAGCATAAATATTCACTTCTTAACAGTTTCTTAACTAAAAGTTTACAACACAAATCAAATTAGAATAACTTGTTTGTTAAACAAAAGTCTCTTTTAGTATATCCACTAAAACAAAAAATAATTGTTTGTACCCTCTCTCACTATAAGCTTCTCACAAATGTGCACTAGTGTAGTGTGTAATGTCTGACTAATAATGTTTTTGCTTTATTTTCGTGTCAGTTGTGTCAGCAGCAGCTAAATAATACACGCCAATGGCTACTTTAAGAGCCAACTCAGTGAGCATAGTGCTCAGTGTGTCAGGATCTCGGTGTGATCAGCCCAGTCTGTGTTGTTTTTCTGTCGGGGCGCGTGCTCCAGCGTCCGCGTCTTCCCCCGCCCTCCTTGTGTCCTTGTTTCCCCCGCCCTCCTTGTGTCCTTGTTTCCCCCGCCCTCCTTGTGTCCTTGTTCCCCCGCCCTCCTTGTGTCCTTGTTTCCCCGTTCCCTTGTTTCCCTTGTTTCCCTGTTCCCTCATTATTCCCTGTTCCCTCATTATTCCCCACACCTGTTGCCCGTTGATTTCGCCCCCTTTATATTTCCCTCTCGTTTTGCGTCCTTTGTTAGACCGTTCCGGTAGATACCGCTACCTGACCGCTTGTGTTGTCCAGTCTTGTATTAGACTCAAGCCTTGTCTGCTGTGTGTTGTTTTCTCCTGTCCCGTTTCTGTTACAGAAGAAACGCCGGTCCCCGCTCTCTCCCTCCCCGCCTGCGCCGGAGCCGCCCTGCATTTCTGTTTATTTACGAGCTGAATTACTCTCTGTCTGAATAAAGACCGTTAACCGCATTTGGATCTCTGTGTTCCTGATACAGTAAACAATTAATTGCAGGTAGATCAATCACAACTACATCATGCAGTGAGTTAGAGTCATCAGTATTGTCTAAATAAACAACTTATAGCGTTAAGTTATCCAGAGAAGGCCCTTTAAACATATTAAACATGAATTATATATTGAAAAAATAATTATGAAACGAATTGTCGTACAATGTGCCTAGTAGTCATGTTAGCATTTATTAAATGTTATCAAAACTGTATGTTACATGTAACCACATTACATTATTGTATTTCCCTTTATCCAGACCCTTTATTCTTGTTCATATTTGTGAAAGAGAAAGTATTATACAATTTTACTGCCTATATTTTCTAAGTAATGCTAAAGACAAACTTAGTGGCATATTACAGAAACATTCTAACTGTAAAATCCTTTCTTAACTGTATAAAAGGCCTGACAGTTGCAGTTAAGAGTTTATGTAGGCCGAGGACAATTGCAGAACAACATTTTCAAAGTGCATTAACTTAATCTTAATCTAGTCGCCAGCTCAAGGCCAACATAAGGAGGAAGCCTGCTATAGTGCCATTGTAGATTGATTTCATTAAATACCAAACATCTGTTTTATAAGTTGCTTATGATAAAAGAGAAGGCTAAATGAGTAAATACATTTAAATGAATAAGGTTTTGTCATTTTCATTACAGTTTCATTAAAGCTGTTATGTGAACATACTGATATATTACTGCCTTAATTAGGCAAAATATCTGGCAACTGGAGGTCCAAGCCCATCCTCCAATACAAGGTGCATCCTTGTCCGCATCCTGACCACCCCACTGACCCAGCAACTGTGCTGGAAAGGCTCTGGCCAGAAGCTGGCTTTTGTGCAGATGCTGGTCTGCAAAGCAGTTAAAGGTACAGTATGTAATGTTAATGTAGGATAGGTCCTTAAACAGTTTAAAAAATTAAAAAAAAAAGTTCTAAGGCTTTTGTTACAACTACAGATTGTATTGTTTTATTGTTTAAAAATAAATATTAAAATCATAATGGATTTATTCATTATCACCATGTGAATACATTCCATTTTGGCACAATCCTGATTTTCAATTGCATAATAAACCTATCCACTTTCCATCATGGCAGACAAGACATTTTTCTGCTAGGCTGACATGCTATTTGCGCTGATACATCTTATACAATTTTTGTCCAATCGTCTCATAAGACTCGTATATTGGTGGCCGATTCTTTTTTTGCTTAATTCATTGATGCCGATTGGGTTTTTGTGGCAGTTTAACGTATCTGTCAAAAAAGTCAGCCTCTGTTATTCTCTAGACAGACCAGCCCATGAGACATTTAATCAGCAGCCCATTGGTTATTTTCTTAATTGACATTGGGCTGGCCAAATCACTTCTTTAAACAACTCCTTTTTTGGGCTCTGTGCGAGCATGTAGCATCAGTGTGCATCTGTCAAAACAGTCAGAGAGAGATGAAGAAACGCAAGGGAGGCACAGAGAAATTGTGTGAAATAAAAAAAACAGACCCTTTAGAAACAGACAGATGCTGGAAAATGTGTCAAAATAACAGATATGTTTTCTGACGCAGCAGGACCTTTATTAGCTCCTGTGGCTGATAATGATAGTGGTAGTTGTGGTGGTAGCACTGGCATGCACAGTGAGCAGGATAAGGAGAGGGAGAGAGATGAGGAGGATAAGGAGAGGGAGAAGTGAGTGTAGTGCCTGCAGTAAGCAGAACTGCTTTCAAAACACTTGAGCACTGAGAGAGAGAGAGGGAGGAGGAGGAGGAGGAGGAGAGTGTCAGAGAGAGAGCAGGGACTCTGTGCTCTCAATGACTATTCCATGCTATAGTATGGAAAACGGTGATCTTCTGATCAACAATGTATCATGTCTCTTCTCTTTCACCCTCAGACACACAGGCACACACAAGATGGATGTCATAGCCTGTTTAAGGATTCATCAGTGTGGATTATACTGTGTTATTGTATTAATAAATTACACTTTCTAGAAGTATTTAATGTATCAACTCTCACTTTTTTTTATTTTAAGACTTTAGTGCTTTTATGGAATGATCGAATGTAGTGGGGCCGGTCTGGGTCAAAATGCCAATAACCCATTCAAATCATCCAATACACATGGAACAATCCTTAACCACAAACTAACTTTTAAGTTCCCCCAATCAAAATTCAGGTTTAAATATCTTAACAGTACTTAAACAACTCTTTGTTTTGGACATTTGTAATTCAATTGTTTTCTTTCTCACTTAGATGCTGTGACAAAATGCTGCCGAGCTACAGCATGAGTTGAAGGCCTACATTAAATCATGGCTCCGCAATGCAAGGGACACGGATGGGGGACAGCAAGAAAGATTAGAGGCAAAAAGGGTCCCCCTGCCTCTAATGTGTCTAAGTGTTCTGTGGTTTTGTTAGTTTTGTGTTTATTTCTGTTTTAAATGGCTGTTTTTTGTTGTTTTTATTGTTTTTGATGTTTTATTACTATTGCTGTTAAAAATAAATCTCAATATATTGTTATTATTATTATTATTATTATTATTATTATTGGCTGTGAATTAATAATGTAAAGCCATACACTTATTTGTGTATATGCAGAACATTTCTTCACACTTTGTCCAGTGTGCCCATACTTTGTCCAGTGTGCCCACAGTACTCCCATACTTTGCCCTGTGTGCCCACAGTATGTCCACATTTTGCCCAGTGTGCCTACAGTATGCCCACAGTTTGCCCAGTGTGCCTACATTTTGGGCTGTCCCACTGGGGCCCACATGTGCCCTGCATTTTACGACTTTGATCCCACATGGGCCCCAAAGTGTCATGTTTGCTAAGTACGAGCCTGAATGGTTTCGTGAACCCAGACAGACTGGCTTTTGCGGCAGATATATAGCCGCAATGGCAAAAACACGTTGTTCCTCATTCATTGTTCATATTGAGCACATTATGCTCTGATTCCATTTATATTAAGTCTTACAGCACATCTCATCCACCTGCTCTCTCAGCATGAACATCTAACACAAAACATCACGACACATTTATAATAGACTAAATTAAAATAAAATAACTTTTCTTTCTGAGATAATATTAGTATAAATGTGTTTATGTGTTTACTTTCATTTTTGTGGCGGCGCTGAGCATAAAAATGATCAGATATTTATATTATATATAGTTTATTATTTGTTATCTCCATTTAACAATTTTACAATTTAATAACATCACATGTCAGAAATTAAGATATTTACAGATTTTTGTTTTATTAAACGGAGAATAATTTCAAGCGTCCAGAATAAATGTTCTCTTCTCTCTCCAGTACAGTAGGAGGCGCGCAGCAGCTCTTTAGTCCGCCGATAAACACTAAAGAAAAAAGAAAGACGAGTTCAGCGTTAGCCTGCGGGTGTTTACATCATTTTATTGTGTCATCATGTCATCATTTATTTAAATGTATGTTATTTTTCTTTCAGTGTTTTCAGAACTGTAAATAGAGTCTTATCGAGTTTTATTTTTGTGTTAGATGTTTATCATGAGAGAGCAGGTGGATGTGATGTGCTGTAAATCAGTAGAAACTGATCTGTCCATGCTGGATATTGATGATTTCATCACAGAAATCGCTCAGCTGAAGAAAGAGGTAAAGTTACTAGAGGCAAAGCTGAGGGCAAGAGGAGATGGACTGGACGGAGAGGTTTGTACACGTTCAACATCCTTTACCTGAATCACTGTGTCTGTTTGTCAGCATCAAATGACGCTTATTTTCCAAACCAGAGCCTGTAAGATATTATGAACGTCTTAAGATAATTAATTAGGAAAATTATTATTAAATGTTATTAAATATATATGTACAATTATTAAATATTTAAAATTGAACTGAAGGCCAGCAGTGATCCGTCTGTGATTTTGTTTTGTTTCTCAGGAGCTGGAAAAGGTCTTCTGTCACTCTTCAGTGTGTGTGATTGATGGAACCTCCACAGAATGTCAGGATTTAGTGTGGAGCAACAGAGATCAGAGCACACCACAGCCACTGCTGGACAAACTCTCTGAACAGAAATCCAGACACACACAGGACTCGGAGCTCAGCCTCACTTTACTCTGTTATACTGATACAAATCACACAGATGCTGAGGAGACTATGTGTGACAGTAATCAGGGGTTACAGCAGGATGAATCTACTGATCAAACCTCCCTAGAGTCTCTGGATTTTGTCTGTAGTGCTGGAGAACAGCAGATCCCTCAGACGTCAGTAAAGATGTGTTCAGTGAGTCTGGTGGACTGCAGGAGCCTGATAGATAAGGGAAGAGAAACCACAGCAGAGGAAGAACAGACAGATGCAGATGATAATGATGACGATTATCTTCCTTCAGGTATATTTTCTCCTTTGGTGTTGTCTTTTCATTTTATGTAGTTTGAAATGTATTCTGTCATAACTAGCTTTTCAAATAATTTATCTAGAGCAGCTAATAGTGCTTCTGGGCAATGACTTGTTATTCACAGTCCAAATTAGTGCCGACTAATCAAGGTGAGTGTAGTATCTTCCATCATACCGCACAGGTCAGCCAAACTTGCTCTCAGCATTTGGTTGTGAGTTATAGGTATATTTAGGTTACAGAATACTGTTGTCACTCTTTATCATAACTTTGAGTCAATATTACTTTATATTTAGCACAAACTGCCTTGCTGCTGTGTAACTGTACAAAATGATAGTGGATTTACCCTCTTGTCTGAGGTGTTTGAAATTTGGTGACATGATGATCAGATTGTTAAATGTTTTGTTTCTTTAAGATGAGAACAGTGATTCATGTTCTGGTGGAGAAATGACCTCTACATCAAAACAGCAACTGACAGCACAGACTCTATTATGCCTCATGTGTGGAAAGACATTCAGCTCACAGAAAACTTTAAAAAGTCATGAGAGAAAACACACAGAACAGAAATTCTTCACCTGCTGGAGATGTGGAATCAGTTTTTCTACCTTACAAGAGAGGAAACTTCATTCAGAAGTGCACAAAGTGAAGCAGCAGTTCCGTTGTGAGCAGCGTGGAAAGGATTATTTTAAACCTCTAATGAAAACTCACATGAAGACACACAATGGTAAAAAGCCTTTCAACTGCAGCGAATGTGGCAAGAATTTCAGCAGCAAACAAACCCTGGTTATTCATAAAAGAACTCACACAGGGGAAAAGCCATACAAGTGTCCCCACTGTGAGAAGAGATTTAACCAAAAACCCCATGTGAATAACCATGTGCGTTTACACACCAATGAGAGACCATATCAGTGCAGTGAATGTGGAAAAACTTTCAGGGATTCAAGCACTTTAAAGACGCACCAAAAAACACATTCTGAGGAGAAACTCTTTCAGTGCTCACACTGTGATAAATGCTTCTGTCAGAAATCTCAAATGATACGCCATGAGAGAATTCACACTGGAGAAAAACCTTACCTCTGTTGTCTATGTGGAAAGAGATTTTCTAATCTCACACATTTCAACGTTCATCAGAGAGTGCACACTGGAGAAAAACCTTATCACTGCAGTGTTTGTGGGAAGAGATTTAATCGATGTGACCATTTAATGACACACCAGAGAATTCACACAGGAGAAAGACCTTTCAAATGTTCTCAATGTGATAAGACATTTGCTCGGGCAGATGTCCTGAGAACTCATGAGAGAGTTCATACTGGAGAGAAACCTTACCACTGCTCTATCTGTGGGGAGAGATTTGCTTATTTAGGAAGTTTTCAAACTCACCAGCGGAAACATGCTAAAGAACAAACAGCATTGGAATCATAATAACATTCTGTGGCTCAGTGGAAAAAACTCTTATTCTGGTTCTGTTCATTCAGAATTAGCCAAGTAAACTTCAAAATGGAAGTAAAAAAGGATGTGTTGAATGCATTGGATGTAGCTGAGTTTTTTAGGAGTAACAAGTCAACAGGTATTGCCTTTAAAAATTGTTAACTTTCTTCTTAAAATAAATCACTTTATTTTTCTGACTTTTGTAAGTCGCTTTGGATAAAAAGGGTATGCTAAATGCTTAAATGTATATGTACAGTATATATAATGATCAGTTTAATCTTGAATGTGACAATTTATACTAAAATTTGGATACATCAACAAAATTAAATGCTGTTCTGTAATATTATGTTAGAAATGTAATTTTGTGTTTGTTTTCGGTTCAATTTTGTGTTTTTGGTTTACAAAACAAATGTGCTGATCCGCCACAAAATTAACGTTTTTTTTATCTAGTAAATGTAATGTAAATGTTAGGTTATTTTAGGGTTAGGGTTAGAGGGCTTTTTATGGCCCTTTAAATTTAGCATATTGTACTGGCTTTGTCAGACTTTTCTGGCATCTAGCTATCCAGTAAGTTAAACAGTGATTTAAAAAACCTCGCTTGAGACAAGTCATTTATGAAGTTTATGGGTTAGGGTTAGGGATACAATCAGAAGATACAATCAATAAGTATGAAATCGAGAAAATGTTGATTGACAGTGAAAGATTAATCTAAGAAAATATACATCATAATATAATATCAAAATTAGCTTCTCAAAGTATCACACAATAATTTTAACACTGTGTACTTAGAAATTGCATCTAACAGATGCAAAGAATGATGTTTATGGATATCATAGAGCAGCTACCATATTTTGCTGAACTGCTGCAGTTCTACTGACACTTCCTGCTTCACACTTCCCGTCAACAAATAATGAATAAGAATGGGATGAACCAGCCACTTTAGATTACATAAAGCATATTATTATACAAGACAAAGAGTTTAATCATAATGTTTTCTAATCAAGCTCAAGCCCAGACTTGTCCACTCTGATTGGGGAGGATGAGCATTCAAATGTGTTTATGTTGACACTTCTAAAGGTTCATTTTTACAAGGTTTATAGTGTTTATGACTCCAATGCAGTTGCTGTGTCTAGAGGTTCATAGCATCATAGTTCAGACAGGAAATCTTTTTGGGTCAATTGTTTGAGTTCTTCCATAAAACTTATACTGGTTTTGGTTAAACTGGTACATAATCTTTATCAATGTTATTTCATCTAAACTGTTTTAATAAGTCCTTAGGTGTAAAATGTAGGTATTGCTATCATAATAATAGGTGTTCAAGTATTTTTAGTGGTCAAGCCCCTAAAGGCCAAAGAGCCTATTGTATCCATTAGTGTTGTTGTTGTTCTTCCACTTGAGTCTATGGCAGCCCATAGAACCATATGGTAAGAAGTTGTGAAATTTAACACAGATAGAGGACAGCCTGAAATGTTACCATAGCACATTTGAAGTCTCTACCTTAAACCCTCTAGAGTTATTACATTTTTTTAATTAAATGAGTAACGCATGAAGATTTTAGATGGCAAGATGCCAAAAACAGATCTCAGGTTGTGTCAAATTGTCATGTTTATGATCGTAACTTTTGATTAGTAAGTTCTAGAAACAAAATATTTTTCCTCCGATTCCTTGGCTTATGCCAATTCCAGCGCACCTTCTTATGTAAATTTCCATCATCAAAATGTTTGTGCCATTTTGAGTTTTTTGAAATACCTACTTTTTCAAACTCCTCCTAGGGTGTTTGTTTGATCTTCATGACAGTGGTATGCAGCACCCCTGACAAAAATGTATGGAAATCATGATGATATATCTTACTGTTCTCATACACTGTGTCTGATCTTTTTTTTGTGAGCATGAAATATGTGGTTAGTAGTAATAACAATTGACTACGTGTCAAACTGTCAATCAAAGCTCATTAATTTATTACCCTGTTTTGGGGAGGTGTTCGATTTTTAGTCTAGTTTTACATGTCAATCATGTATATGAGCAAAATTTACTCTAACCTCTGTCCACCACCATCCTGATGATCTGACCCCTCCCCACTTTGGCTCTGTCCATCAGTCTGATGATCTGCCCCACCTTTCTACAAATGTATTACCCTGTTTTGGGTTTGTCTGGTTTTTAGTCTAGGTTGTCCATGTCAGTAGTGTTTATGAACATAAGATTTACTCTAACTTCTGTTCACCACCATCCTGAGTATCTGACCCTCCCCACCTTTCTACAACAGCTGTTTTCTGACTTTATCTTAACACCGTTGTGAGCAAATAGGTTTGAATGTGTGAAAGTTTTGTATAGGGTAAATACATGTTTACGGGGTGTATGTGTTGACAGAGGTAAGAGATGTGTTACTTGAAAGTGAAATGATCTGATACTAGGGCTTCCAATTTATCTCAGTGTGTCTTCAGCTAGATTTCTGATTAAAGACCTTGCATCCCCAGCATGTGTATTCCAGACTTGTTTATTCCAGCCTGTGGGGTGTCGTTCAAAAGTATGTTTATCGTTACCTCCTAAGGTAATGGCTTTATAGAGCCTGTTAAAACAGAATAAATGTTTATAACAGAGCACATGGTCCCTATCCTGTCTGACCCCTTCTGACAGCTAGTTTTCTGATTAAAGGACATGCCCCAACCTGTTCTTCTGGTCTGTGATGATAACCCTGTGTTTACTTTCTAAAGAGTGCAGATATCCTTATTGATGTTAAACTCTGATGCTGTCTGCTTCTATTGGTTTGTAGAGGCTGTTAAAACAGAATAACATTTTTAACAAAGCACATGGCCCCTATCCTGTCTGACCCCTTCTGGCCTGGGAAGATACCTATCCAGAGTGAAGAATGCCCTTAATATGGTTGTTAATAATCTAATGCTTGCACTAGATGTCTAGATAATCAAGGAATTACATTTCTGACAATAAAAAAAAGCTTAATCTGGTTTAGGGTCAGTATTCTGTGTCTTCATCTAGTTTTCTGATTCTAGTTTTCTGATTAAAGACCAAGCCTCCAGCTTGTTCTTCCTAACTGGAAGGAATATCCTTAATGTGTGTACTGACACCCATAGACTCCCTCCACCAGATTCATGCCTAAGATAAAGAATCTGTCACAAATACACCTTATACTAATTTTGGTTAAATCTTCACATAAGAAAAAATGGTACATAATCTTTTATTTTAAAGCTTTTATTTCTAACCATTTAATATGTTTCGCTTTAAACAAGAAACTTGACTATCTTAAAGGCAACCTATTTTATATATACATATAAAAACAAAGATAATGCTATCATAATCCTGTTTTCTGTGTTAACAACTCTCACTGTATCTGTTTAGACAAAAAAACCTTTTAGGGTGCATCTATAAACTTTCATGAAAACATCTTATGTATTTTTTTTTTCAAATGGAAACCAGAAAACTTGTACACAATCTTAAATTTTTCTTTTTAAGCGTTTACTTTTAGAATATACATCTAGTGTCAGGAACACGACAGGGATCCAATTGCGGTTAACAGTTTTATTCAAAAACAGAGAGAGTCAAACAATGCAGGCAAGTCAACAGAAACAGATGCAGGGCAGCTCCGGCGCAGGCGGGGAGAGGGAGACAGCGGGGCAGCGGGAACCGGGAGGGTGACGGGCGAAGCAGTAGGGAGGCTGGGCGGTGGACAGGCGGTGAAGCGGGAGGAGGAGCGGGCGGTCGGGCGGGGAAGCAGGAGCGGCACTGCGTAATCCGGGGAGGAGAGAGAGAGGGAGATGGTGAGGTGGACCGGACAAATCTGCAAAAAAAAACCCAAGGCAAAGGGCAAATTTAAACACAAATACTAAAATACTTCGTGCAATATTTATGTGGAACATTTGTATAGTTTATATTTAATAGTTTATGTATAGGCAACTTTATATATAGTATATTTATAATCTAATTCTGTTAGTATTTGTGTTTAGATGTATACTGTTTCACGTCATTGTTGTATGTCTGTATTTATGTAGCACCGTGGTCCTGTGAGGCACGACATTTCGTTCCACTGTATGTCCCCACATATAGCGGAATGACAATAAAGCTCAACTTGACTTGACTTGACTAACAGAATTAGATTATAAATATACTATATATAAAGTTGCTTATACATAAACTAGAAAATAAAAACTATACAAATGTTTCACATAAATATTGCACATGAGGAAAAAGAAAGTCAAGCACTGTTCCTGGCTGGAGAACAGTACAAGATGATCTGTAGTGCATGGGCTTGTAAACATACATATGTTATGAGTCTTTTTTGTGGGATTATGTACCCTCGGTTGTAGAAAGTGTCTAGTGAACATAGAGGAGAATTGCACAAGGGAGAAAGAAAAAAAATTATATATATATATATATTATAAAAATTTATATAAAAATATATATATATATATATTTTTATATATATATATATATATATATATATATATATATATATATATATATATATTTAAGAGGTATGGGGTTTTTCAGATGGGGGCCGTGCTTGAGTTCAGGGCTCTCACAGCCTGGAGGAGAAAGCTGCTGAGCAGTCTGGCAGTGCGGGCTCTGATGCTCCAGTACCGTTTTCCTGACGGCAGGAGCTGGAAGAGACTGTGTGAGGGATGGGTGGGGTCCTTTACGATGCTGGTGGCTTTGTTGGAGCATCGTGAAAGGATAATGTCCAGGATGGAGGGGAGAGGGGCACCGATGATCTTTGCAGCTGTGTTCACTGTCCGCTGGAGGGTCTTGCGGTCTGCGGCGCTGCAGTTCCCATACCAGACAGTGATGCAGCTGGTCAGCACACTCTCAATGGTTCCCCTGTAGAACATGGTGAGGATTGGTGGAGGGAGACTTGCTCTTTAGTCTGTGTACTTCTACAATAAATGTTTCATCACTTTAGACAGTATCTTAGTTAAATCTGTATGTGTTTGTAAAGACTTTCATTTTAAAATATAAAAATAACGATACAACCATCATTTTAAAATTCTGTTTTAAAATATGGGTTGTTTTGCTTCATTTTAAACTGAAACAATGACACCCTTAATTTGAAAAACATTTAGCCAAACAATCTCACACGTCTTATTTAACATCGACTGTGTCACACTGGGTTGGGTATGTGTTTATGTTATCAGCTGTCTTTTGGTGTCAGAGTTTTTGTAATTAGCGAGTTTCTGGTTGTCCACCTGTCATGGAAACACCAGGCTCCACCCCCAATCACCTTCTGCACTATAAGAGCACGCACTTCCCTCAACTTTGTCTTGTCTGGACACCCAGAAACTCACTAATCACAAAAACTCTGACATCAAAAGACAGCTAATAACATAAACATACCCAACCCTGTGTGACACAGTTGATGTTAAATAAGGTGTGTGAGATTGTGAAGAAAATTGTTTCAGTTTAAAACCATGCAAAACAACCTATATTTTAAAACAAAATTATGATGTTTGTATTGTTATTTTTATATTTTAAAAAGAAATAGTCTTTGCAAACCTTTTATACAAATTTAACAAAGATTCTGTCTAAAGTGATGAAACATTTCCAACATTTCCTACTCAAGTCGGCAGCGCGACAGTAGTGTGCAGCGTCCACTCCGGATACAAAATGATGCTATTTTTGTCTTTAGCCAGATCTCAGCTTGCTGCGAGCACCAGGCCTCCAGCCCTCGACATCGCCTGGTGCCAGTGGCTGAGGGAGGGGACACCGCAAGCGGTGCGAGAGAAAGCAGAAGTGCAGCAATAGGGTGGGGGTCCGTGCTAGGCTAAAAACAAACCTTCCCGTCCATCCTACTCTCCAATGTCTGCTTCTTGGACAATAAATTGGATTACATCCGACTCCAGCAAGCTACGCGGTGTGAGTTTAAAGACTGCTGCATCTTCGTTTTCACAGAGACGTAGCTTATCGACAGAGTTCCGGATGCTGTCATTCAGCTAGACAGGCTAGCTTCATTTCGTGCCGACAGAAACACAACTCTGTGCGGCAAGACTCGCGGCGGTGGCTTGTGTTTACATCAATACGGTATGGTGCAAGAACTCAGTGCTAGTTTCTAGTTACAGCTCATCGCTGGTGGAGTTTGTGACCGTTAGATGCAGACAGGATGCTCAGTGCTCCACAGAGAGATCTGATCTCACAATTATCGAGTCTGTCTGCAATTACATTATGAACCAACAGAAAAAACTGAGACAGACTGAATCCAGAAGAACTGTGGCAGCGTCTCCAAGATGTTTGAAGAAACCTGCCTGTAAAACTTCAGTGCTATGAAAAATTTTAGCCACTTGTTTAAAAATGCTGTTAAGTGGGGATGCTTTCAAAAATAATGTCATAAATAGATTTTGTTTATCAATTAACTTCTAATAACTAAATCATACATATTTTGTGTAAACAGCCTTGGTTAAAATCTCTTTTGTCCTTAGTAAACATGCACATAGCTTTTTATTGCACACAGCATGCTAATGCTACCACAGTTCCAGAATACTAACTCTGTTGGTAGTGAACAGTGTGATAGTTTAGACAGTGTACAGATATAGTGAATAGTGCAAATATATCCTCATAAAGTACTGGAACCAGTGCAGGTGTAGATGTGACCACATAATTATGTTAAGTGTAATTAAGGTTGTATGGAGTTTGTCATTGTCACAGCCTCAAGCAAGAAGCTCATCCTGAGCCTACTAGGCAGGAGCATAGACTCCTGTAATGTCCGCCGGATGGGAGGAGGGTGAAAAGTCCATGGTTAGGGTGGGAGGCATCCTTGATGTTGTTCCTTGCCCTGCCTAGGCAGTATGCTGGGCAGTTTTCATCACCCGTTGAGTGCTTTGCAGTCTGACGCGGAGCAATTGCTGTATCAGACTGAGATGCAGTTTGCATTGTGAGTGTGCTCTCAATGGTACAGGAGTAGAAGTCCATGAGTTTCCTTGGGCACAGGTGAACTTCCTTGAGACTCCGTAACAAGTAAAGGTGCTACTGTGCCTTTTTGACCAGGGTGGTGGTGTTTAGGGACCAGGTATGGTCATCAGAGATGTGGATGTTAAGGAACTTGAAACTCAACACATGCTCCACTACAGCTCCACTGATGTAGATGGGGGTGTGTGCATGGTTCTTAGTCTGCCTGAAGTCCACACTGATCTTCTTGGTCTTCTGGGTGTTTATATCCAGATTGTTGGTGGCACACCACACAACCAGGTGCTGTACCTCATCCCTATAGGCTCACATATTGATCAGACCTACCACCGTGGTGTCATCTACAAACTTGATTATGGTGTTGGAGCCATAAACAGGAGCGCAGTCATGGGTGAGAAGGTAGTACAGAAGAGGGCTCAGCACGCAGCCTTGTGGCACGCCAGTGTTCAGGGTGATGATGGAGGAGGAGAGGATATCTAATTTAACAGACTTTTATGTTAGAAAGTCTATAGTCCAGTTGTAGAGGGATGTGCTGATTCCAAGATGGCTGAGCTTGGAGATCATCTTGGAGTGGATTACCGGGTTGGGACAGCATTCTGTGTTTTATGACTGTCCAGATGGGTAAAGGCAGAGTGGAGTGTCATAGGCACTGGAGTGTCATATCACCTATTGCGGTGATAGGAAAACTGGTGTGGGTCCAGAGTAGCAGGAAATAGGATTTGAGATAGGTGGGACAGAACCAGTCTCTCAAAGCACTTGGCAATGATAGGTGAGTGTGACAGGACAAAAGTCATTAAGGGCTGAGGCAGTGGGGTGGTTTGGTACTAGCATGATAGTGGAGGTCTTAAAAACAGTTTGGACAGCTGCCTGGGCCAGGGACAGACTGAAAATGTCTGTAAAGAGCTCCTAACCATGCTCAGAGTAGAGCAAACATCTGGTGGAGAGTGTAAGAGGCAGGTCATAAGGTGGAAGTTCCACTTTGGGGGAGACCTTGTTATTTCGGTCAAAGTGAGCATAGAAATTGAGCTCATCAGCGAGGATGGCAGAGCTGGAGAGAGGCACAGTGCTGGGTGGTTTGTAGTCTGTGATAGTCTGTATGCCTTGCCACTTGCAACACCCCGGGGGTCAGAGGAGTTGAAGTGTTCCTCAATCCTTTGCGGAACCCTGGCAGATACCCTTCCACAGATTGGCTCTGGCTAAGCTGTTAGCATCTCTGTTTCTAGACCTGAAGGCTGATTCCTCTTGCTCAAGTGGGTGTTCAGCAAAGATGAAAGGATAGTCCATAATTATGTTGGAGCACTGATTGTTGATGTCTAAAAATGACTGTTTGCTGTATGTGTAGTTTGCATAACTAAATTGAGCGAACATGCAGGAAATAACCAGATAAATTATCACTATTTTCCAAAATCCTTTAAGACGCTGAGCCTCGCGATGCATACTCACCGCCATCTTGGTCTAACCAGTAAGTTTGAAGCACTACTCATGAGTGTTGTCACTACATGGTAGTTATATTTATACGTATATACAGGTATATGCTAATAGAAAGTATACAATTTCCTTATAAAAAGTAAAGAATAATTTTGAAATGCACAATGAACATACATTGTATCTGGATTGAAATACGAAGTGTCATGAAAATGTGTACGCCAAAAGGTTTAAGAATATGGTGGTAGTTGTTCATGTAGCCTCTGAAAATGATTAAAATGGTTCTTTTTGGAATTGCTGTCCTGAGCAATTTCTACTTTGAATAACCTGCCATTATTTTTGTAGTTCTGAAGTCAACTCATTGTTTTTGTTGTTGCACAGAAGATAAAGGTTGATTTTTCTTTTTAAATAGAGGACCAATAGGTCAGTTGTTTTAAATGAGATGATGGATGAGCTGTGGCATCCTCAGATTACTATAAGAAACGCACAAACAAAAACAAATACAAATATTTAACTATTATACTATACAAAATAACAATGTAAAAAAATGAAAACGCATAAATACATAATTTAGAAACAAATACATACTCACCTTGTTTCAACAAGGATGATTTTTCATCTGCCATAAGGTCTGCTCATTTATTTTTGTCTACATAGTCTACAAACTACACACAGTGCCTTGCAAAAGTATTCATCCCCCTTCACCTTTTTCCTATTTTGTTGCATTATAACCTGGAATTTAAATTGATTTTGGTGCAGAATAATTTTTTTATTGTGAACAAACAAAAAATAAGATCAAAAAACAGAAAACTTGGGTGTGCATAACTATTCACCCCCTCAGAGTTAATACTTTGTAGAGCCACCTTTTGCAGAAATTACACCTGCAAGTCTCTTTGGGTATGTCTGTATGAAATTAGCACACCTAGCCACTGGGATTTTTGCCCATTCTTCCAGCCCCATTCTTTGCCCATTGTCCTGCTGGAAGGTAAACCTCCTTCCTAGTCTCATCTCTTGGGCAGTCTGAAACAGGTTTTCTTCAAGAATTGCCCCGTATTTAGCACCATCCATCACTTCTTCAATTCTGGCCCTGTCTTGGCAAGTTTACTGTGGTGACATATTCCTTCCACTTTGCTATGGTGGATTAGTGGTGCTTTTGTGGGATATTCAAAGTTTTGGATATTTTTTTGTAACCCAACCCTGATTTATACTTCTGCAAAAATTTGGCTCTGACCTGTTTGGAGAGTTCCTTGGTCTTTATTGTGCTGATTGCTTGATGCTGCCTTTTGCTCAGTGGTGTTGCAGACTCTGGGGTTTTTCAGAGCAGGTAAGCTGAGATGATGTGACACTTAGACTGCAGACAGGTGGACTTAATTTAACTAATTATGTGACTTCTTGAGTTAACTGGTAGCACCAGAACTTATTTAGGAGAGCTTCATAGCAAAACTGGTGAATACAAATGCACACACCAACTTTCAGTTTTTTATTTATTTATTTATTTTTAATGAGGTTATTTAATTTCACTTCAACAACTTATTTTGTGAGTATTTTGCGTAGATCCACTACATAAGCCAAATGAAAATCCTTTAAATTCCAGGTTGTAATGCAACAAAATAGGAAAAGGGGGTGAATACTTTTGCAAGGCACTGTCGCTGTAAAGAATATTTAGCCCCACAAAAACTTTAAGTAACTTAGGTTTATCATGACGTGTTGAACAATGCATTTAATTTTATAGGTTGATATAGATAAATATATTTTGAAATAGGTCAATGTATCTGATTTGTATATGCAGCTCTGGAAAAATTAAGAGACCACTCTAATCTCTGCATTTATAACAGCCATTCCATTCCAGGGTTTGTTGAATTCCAACACAGGCACATCTCATTCTGCTTAATGAAGTACTGATTAAGTGATCATCTGAACCAAATATTATTTAACGAGGAAAAGTATAGAAAACATGGTTGTGGTCATCACTATCCTTTTGCAATATGACCAGCTAGATGGCAAAAACAGTGCTAGTGAAATCAAATGATAACTGTTGACAATTCTAAAAAGTTGAGAATTTTTATGTGAGGAAAGAACTTCATAAATTTTAATCAATGAGAAGCAAAGAGCAGCCAGGCTGAGGTTTGCAAAAGACCATAAAGATTGGACTGTAGATGAGTGGAGTAAGGTCATCTTTGATGAGTCCATTTTTCAGCTTTTCCCAACACCTGGTCATCTAATGGTTAGAAATCTGTTGGAGGATCTGTGATGATCTGGGGGTGCTTCAACAATGCTGGAATTGGTCAAATTCATCTTTGTGAAGGGTGCATGAATCAAGCCATGTACAAGGTTGTCCTGTAAGAAAACTTGCTTCTTTCTGCTCTGACAATGTTCCCCAACTCCCCAAGAATTAGTTTTTCCAGCAGGACAAAGCTCCATGCCACACAGCCAGGTCAATCAAGGTTTGGATGGAGGATCCCCAGATCAACTTGCATGTAATAATTTGCTGCTGTTCATCTGGCCATTCGAGGCTCAGCTTTTCGACAGCAATAGAAATAACCGCAATTAGCTCTCAAATGTGGCTGAAAGAGGAAGCTGATCTGTCTCACCATTATCCGACACTGACAGCATAAGTGTCAGATATTGTTGTTTAATTCATTGTTGAATTCAGAAGAAACTGTAGAGAGGGATTCTAAACCAGCATGAGCTCGTCAGATTTGTCAGAAAGCGTGAGAGAAAAGGCCGGCCATCTCCATCTGCTCATCCACCAAATCAAGCTGCGATTCCTACGAATATGCCTCTGCAGAAGTGGGACCCAGCCCGCAGGGTGCAGCTGCCGGCTCCCATCAGGACTGAGGAAAGCCAGGTGGGAGTGGAGTGTCCCCAGTGGAAGCAACTTGCTCTGAAGACAGCCCTCAGTTTTGAATTTTTAGGTGGGTACGATTGCAGATTTAGCTGGAAAGGCTGATTTAGTTCATGTGTGTGATTGCAGTTGTTGCAATCACACACAGTCACACAGATGCACTCTGTGAACTGTGTGGTGCTATTAGCGAGCTTCAGAACTCAAACCCCGACAGACTGTTTATTGTTGCCAGAGATTTTAACCATGTTAAAAAAAATTTTCAAGTCAGTGCTTCCTAAATTCCATCAGCATGTGGACTTTGCAACGAGAGGGAAGAACGTGCTGGACCTTGTTTACACAAACATCCCTGGCATGTGCCGTGTGGAGCCCGCATGCATCAGTGACCAGCTATATTAGCAAGTGCATTGATGATGTCACCATCTCCAAGACCATCACCACACGCTCCAACCAGAAGCCATGGATGACTGTAGAGGTGTGTGAGCTACTGAGGCCCTGAGACTCCGCCTTCAGAGCAGGTGACAAGGCAGCCCTAAGAACAGCGAGGGCCAAACTGTCCCAGGCTATCAGAGAGGCAAAGCGCACACACACTCAGAGAATCCATAACAACTTTGAGGCCAGCAGAGACACACGGCGCATGTGGCAGGGCATCCAGGCCATCACCAACTACAGGACAACAACACTTGCCTGTGACAATTATGCCTCCCTACCAGATGCGCTGAACAACTTCTACGCTCGGTTTGAAGCACAGAATGACGTGACGACGAGGAAGACCACCCCTCCTCCTAATGACCAGGTGCTGTGTCTAACCACGGCCGATGTGAGGAAGACTCTACACAGAGTTAACCTGCGGAAGGCTGCTGGTCCAGACGACATTCCTGGCAGGATGCTCAGAGGATGTGCAGACCAGCTGGCAGATGTTTTCACAGACATCTTCAACAACTCCCTAAGCAGCACTGCTGTTCCGACGTGCTTCAAGACCACCACCATCATTCTCGTGCCAAAGAAGTCACCAGTGTCCTGCCTCAACGATTACCGTCCTGTTACATCCATTATCATGAAGTGCTTCGAGAGGCTCGTCTTGAGGCACATCAAGACCCTGTTGCCCCCCTCACTGGACCCCCTGCAATTCGCCTACCACCCCAACCGCTCAACAGATGACACCATCGCAACCACCCTCCATCTGGCCCTCACCCACCTGGACAATAAAGACACATATGTTCGAATGCTGTTCATAGACTTCAGTTCAGCGTTCAACACAATCATCCCTCAGCACCTGATTGGAAAACTGAACCTGCTGGGCCTGAACACCTCCCTCTGTAACTAAATCCTGTACTTCTTTGGATCGGGAACAGCACCTCCAACACCACCAAGTTTGCCAATGACACAACCATGGTGAACGACGAGTCAGCTTATAGAGAGGAAGTGCAGCGGCTAACAAACTGGTGCAGAGCCAACAACCTGTCTCTGAACGTGGACAAAACTAAAGAGATGGTTGTTGACTTTCAAAAGAGCCCAATGTCCACTCTCCACTAAACATCGGCGGCTGCTCCGTGGAGATTGTCAATAGCACCAAGTTTCTTGGTGTTCACCTGGCAGAGAACCTCACCTGGGCCCTCAACACAAGTTCGATAACAAAGAAAGCCCAGCAGTGCCTGTACTTTCTGAGAAAACTGAGGAAAGCAATCTCCCACCCCCCATCCTCACCATGTTCTACAGCATCCTGTGCAGCTGCATCACTGCCTGGGTTGCACTGCCTGGGCCGCCTCGGACCGCAAGACCCTCCATTGGATAGTGAGAACAGCAGAGAAGATCATCAGGGTCTCTCTTCCCTCCATCACAGACATCTACACTTCACGCTGCATCCGCAAAGCCACCAGCATTGTGGATGACCCCACACACCCCTCTCACACAATCTTTACACTCCTGCTGTCTGGTAAACGGAACCGAAGCATTCGGGCCCTCACGACCAGGCTATGCAATTGTTTCTTCCCTCATGCTATCAGACTCCTCAATACACAGAACTGGAGCTGAAAGGAACACACACACTCATACACACACAACTGTTTATCCTCCAGCCTGCATTATTTTGCACATATTAAATACTTTTTGCTGCTGTTAAATACTTTTGGCTGATGAAAAACTTATAATGCACATAGTCATTGTCTACACTTATGTTAACACATATATCTCTATTTCACCAGGATCACCCTGGAACAGGACTGTGTGCTGGTTGGCGCTGCACTGGGACATACCATGTCTATTGTCTGCCCCAGAAGTCATTGTCTTGTGCTGTCTGCACATGTTTGCACTTGTGCACTTTATGTATAAATTATGTAGCCTAGTAGTTCTGTGTTGTTCTGTGTTTTTATGTAGCACCTAGTTTCTGGAGAAACGTTGTTTCATTTCATTGTGTACTTGTATATGGTTGAAATGACAATAAACTCTCTTGACTTGCCTTGTTGTCAGTACAGTCACAGAGTATTAAGGAGGCTGATGGCCTAGGGGAATAAACTGTCATGTGGCAAGAGGGTGGGGAGGATATTGTGGATAAGCCCACACACCCCAATACCTGCTACTTTGCCTTGTTCTGTGTCTATGCAGATTGCACACATGCACTTTTTGTTATGTAGTGTTGTGTAGTGTGCATGAAATGCTCAGTTCTTATTTTAGTTTTTATTCAGCTTTCAATTTAATCTGCTTAATATAGATATGTATAGGTCAGTTCTGTGTCCTGGGCTGTAGTATTGTTTGCTGACAACAAAATACAATAAGCTAAAATATCATAGTGTGAGGTGTGTTATTTTGTTGAAAGTGTATAATGTATGTAGAGAAAACATTGCATTCATCAATGTCGCATTTCATGCTGTGTAGACATCAGTGAAATGCGTGCCTCTACTGTGGACTGCGTTCTAGTTGGTGCACAAGTCTCATTGACATTAAGCTATATCAGCCATGTCCAGCACATTTAAATTAATTTTTTTTTTTAAATAAATTATTAATTTTATTAAATTTATTAAATTATTTAATTATTTTACATTTTAAGTCCATATGATACTGTGTCTGTTTCACAAATCAATTTGCATAAACTGTGATTTTGACAGTACTGCCCACCTCTAAGTCATTCATTCCCCATTTGACCGGCACTACTCAAAGGCACGTCACACTGATCTCCTGCATGTAATTTTTCCAAACCACCAGTGTTTTGGGCTCAAAGCTTCGCCTATCATCTACATTCCTACCTCCAGCCTAGTTAGTTTCTATATTTTTGTTCCACTGTCTAGTCATAGCAGCGTGATGTTATAGCTGCAATTAGTAACAATATGCTTTTGTCGCCATCTCTGTTGGTAACATTTCACAGTGCTTGACATATTGTAAGATATAATCAATCTGGTCATCTAATGGTTAGAAATCTGTTGGAGGATCTGTGATAATCTGGGGGTGCTTTAGCAAAGCTGGAACTGGATGGAAGTATGTTATTATGCGACTGAAAATCAGGATTATGCCAAATTGGAGTGTATCCACATGGTGGTAATGGCTAAATCCATTACGATTTTAATATTTATTTTTAAACAATATACAGTACAATCTGTAGTTATAACAAAAGCCCTGGAGCTGTCAAAACTCTGCAGTTACTCTACTAAATATATTCTACTATGTAAAAAAAAAACTTTGCTGCCTTAAATTTTTAAGTAAAGGCTATACAATTATATCATTCCAACAGAATATTTTAAATCCTGACTAATATAACTTAGTAAGACTGGTATAACATAAATAGGTTAAGCAATTTTCAACTATTTCTTTTAAGTTACAGCAACTCCAGACCAGTCAGAATTACAAAGAGCAAGTTGAAATGACTTGTGCAGCTTAATTGATTAAACTTAAATTTTTTTTACAGTGTACTGAAACACAGAATTACCTGTTTTTGTCAAGGTTTGACACTTCTGTATCCTTCTGCTTTCCTATCTAAGATTATGATAAGTTAATTCACTTTGGAAATGTTTTTGCGCAATAGTCTTTGGCCTACTTGAGGTCTACTCTGAAATGGTCGGGGCTTCTATACTGTTAAGAAGATTTTACAGTTAGAATTTTTCTGTAATATGCCACTAAGTTTGTCTTTTGTATTACATATGAAATACAGATAGTAAAATTGTAACCCTAACCCTAACTTTATCTTTCACAGTTATGAACAAGCAAACAAGACAGTCTGGATAAAGAGAAATATAACGTAATGTGGTTACATGTAACAAATACAATTTTGATAACATATTTAATAAATGTTAACATGACTACTAAGCACATAGTATGACAAATACTTTTTCATTAATAAATAGATCTTTCATTAATAAATAGATAGATATATATTAATCACCATTTAGTGCCAAGACAACGACCCTATTATGAAGATGCATTAGGTCAATGAGAATTAAAAAAGGCAAATTCAGTATACACCTTAATAAAGCATACTATGCACGGGCAAGCAGAAGAAACCCAGAATATGATCGCAATGAGCAGTTTCACAACAAGCATTTACTCTGTGGGATGCTTGACAAGCACACACACAACGCTAGTGCACAATTCATGAGAAGCCGCGCTGTTCGCTATAATCCTTATAGTGAGAGAGGGTACAAACAATTATCTTTTTACTGGAAAAAGTAGTGTCTGGACAACTCCAGACATTTTTAGCAAAAAATAGCATATATGAGAAATTTCAATCAGGATTTAGGCCCAACCAAAGCACAGAAACAGCCTTTGTTTAGAGTTACAAACAACCTCCTTTTAGCATCTGACCGCGGTAAAACCTCCCTTCTTATATTACTGGACCTTAGTGCAGCTTTTGATACCATAGATCATAAAATTCTTCTTGATAGACTGCAAAACTGTGTTGGCATTAGTGGTCAAGCACTAGCCTGGTTTAAATCCTATTTAACTGACCGTTACCACTTTGCCTGTGTTAACGAGGAAAAGTTCTGTTACTCTCAGGTCAAATATGGCGTGCCACAGGGTTCAGTTCTTGGAATAACTAAAATATCGCATTAATTTTAAAATACTATTAATTACTTATAAAGCCCTACATGGTCTAGCGTCTTCATATATTCGTGAATTACTTTCAGATTACAATCCATTGCGGACACTGCGCTTGCAAAATAGTGGTCTGCTAATAATTCCAAGAATATCTAAAATGTCTAAAGGCAGATCTTTCTCCTACCTAGCACCTAAACTACAGAATGACCTCCTCAGCAATGTTTGGGACTCAGACACACTCGAGGAGTTCAAGTCTAAACTAAAGGCCTATCTCTTCAGACGAGCATTCACTTAACTCAACTACTGTCACACCTAGGCCGCAACAGCTAGGCATAACTGGAAACAAGCACACTTTTTACCCACTCTACTACATGGCTTCCACATTGTGTGAGAATGGCCACTACTCTAATATAAGCCTGTTTTGTTTCCCTCTCTCTATCTTCCTCTCTCCCTCCCTCTCCTCCGAGGGACTCTTGAGTGATACAGATTAAGTCCAGTTTGGTGAGACAACGCTCATAACAGCCTAACCAAGGAGGGGGTGACCACCATGGGAACTGTAAAAAATCAACCGCCACCATCACCTATTACATTAATGCAACTGTTAATCTATACTCATACTTTTAGCAAAATACATGATTCTGTCTATGCCAGCAGTTTGATGTTATAGCTGCTCTCAGTCTTATTTAACATTGGCATCCTAGCCAAAACATCCCTGATTGTATTATGTCAGCCATCAGGCTAACATAAAATGAATATAAAATCACCAGACCCAAATTAAAACTAGTTATTACTATAAATCAATACTGAAATCATAACAGCACTGATTATGATGCTGCAAATATATAAAACTTTAAATCAGAATACTGACTGTGACACTGTAAACCTATAAACCCTTAAACCAAAGTACTGTTTGCAGCTGTAATGCGTCAGAGGAGAAATGACCTTCCCGGTGAGCCTGGGTTCTCCCAAGGTTTTTTTCTCCACATTCATCATTGGAGTTTGGGTTTCTTGCCACTGTTGCCGTGTTGGAGTGCTCACTGGGAGACTGTGGATAATAGATATTTGATACTCCATAGTTAATATCTTACTCGATACTTAGTTATTGATAATTTATTGATAATTGACATACCGTTGTTACTGTATCATTGTCTATATTTCCTTGTTTTTTCTTTTTCCTCCCTGTAAAGCGGCTTTGAGACAATGCCACATTGTAAAAGCGCTATACAAATAAAGTTGAATTGAATTTTTAGTGGATACTAAGAGATCTTTGTTTAACAAACTAAAGTACGACAAGGAGATCCAACTGCAGGTACCAATAATTTATTGATTAACCACAGGAGAAACAGAAAATCAAACAGACAAAATAGCAGATGAGCAAACCGTTCCGACACGTTCAAGAAACAAGGAGGGGGATCTAACGAGGAAACAAGGAGTCGGGGTGGACAAAGACAGCAGAGCACATGGCGAGCTGTCAAAACAATAACCATGTGTTCTAGCAAAATAAAAACACGAAGACAAAGGACACCGACAACAAAACCTGAGGTGATCAGACAGAAGTCCTGACACAAACAAGTTAAGTGAATATTTATGCTTGTTACGGTGGAGGTTCCTACACACATAACAGTGTGTAGTATATACAATGACAAAATGGACAGAATACAAAATTACAAATTTACAATATACATTATATGCGCATGGACATGTTGTAGTATACTTAAAAATATGTACAAATATACATATGTAACAATTTATATTTGTACACAATATGTGCATTTACATATATATATATATATATATACACGCATACATATATACATGCATACATACATACATACATACACACAGTAAGTATATTATGTAAAGTGTACGTACAAGACCAATGAACATGGACTCATAATAAAAGCCTTGTTATGTGATGTGTGTGAAGTAGTTAAAATGCAGTGTATGGAGAAGGGTGGGGGTGGGTTGAGATTATGTCAGTTCGCATTAAGTAATCGGACAGCTTGAGGAAAGAAGCTGTCCTGTAGTCGGCTAGTGCGGGTCCGGATGCAGTGGTACCATCTACCTGAGGGCAGTAGGGAGAGCAGACTGTGACTTGGGTGGCTAGAGTCACTGATGATCCTCCGGGCCTTTCTTAGACACCGCCTGCTGTAGATATCCTGGCGGGAGGGAAGCTCACCTCCTGTGATGTGGTGGGTAGTTTGCACCACCACCAGCTGCACAGAGAGCTGTTCAGACCCAAAGCCCGTAGTTTCGCATCAGGCTTAGAGGGCACTATGGTGTTGAATGCTGAGCAGTAGTCCACGAACAGCATTCTCACATAGGTGTTCTTTTTTTGCAGGTGGGAGAGAGCAGTGTGTAGGGTAAGTGCAACGGCATCGTCTGTAGAGCGGTTGTCACGGTATGCAAACTGTAGTGGGTCCAGTGAGGCAGGCAGTACAGAGCAGATGTAGTCTCGGATCAGTCTTTCAAAGCACTTGCTGATGATGGGCGTCAGAGCAACAGGGTACCAGTCATTCAAGCATGAGATCTTTGATTGTTTTGGTATCGGCACAATGGTGGATGTTTTTAAACATGAGGGACCCATGGATAGAGAGAGTGAGAGGTTGAAAATCTCTGAAAAAACACCTGCTAGCTGGACTGCGCATGCTCTGAGTATGCGGCCCGGAATGCCTTCAGGACCCGCAGCCTTGCGAATATTCACCCGACAGAAGGACTGGGTGACATCCACTACAGAGACAGAGAGCGTACTCACATCTGTATCGGCGGTCGCGGGAGCTCTCTCCATGAGGGCGGGGTAATTAGTTTTGAAACAAGCGTAAAAAAAATTGAGCTCGTCCGGGAGAAAGGCAGCAGTGTTCATAGTGGGGTGTTTTTTTCTCTTTAAGTCTGTGATGTTATTGATTCCCTGCCACATGCTTCTTGTGCTGTTTGAGTTGAACTGACCTTCTACTTTCTCTCTGTACTGGTGTTTGGCAACTTTGATGGTTTTTCAGAGGTCATAGCTGGTGCGTTTGTACTCCTCCGCATCTCCAGAATTAAATGTAGATGTTCACGCTTTCAGGGCTGTTTGACCATTGTTGTTTATCCATGGTTTACTGTTGGGGTAGATACGGATAGTTTTGATTGGCGTGACGTCATCTATGAAACACGTAACTGTATCCAAGTAGACCTCGATGTCGCCATCGGAGGCAGACCGGAACATGTCCCAGTCCTGCTCGCTTATAGTGCCATACAGTTCTTTGAGTGCCTGGTCTGTGTTGGCTTGAGGCGGGATGTATATAGCTGTGATGATAACAGCCATGAACTCCCTCAGCAGCCAGTATGGTTGACACAAAAGCATGAGGTATTCCAGATCAGAGCAAAAAGACTTTATAGAGTGCACATTCCTTTGATCACACCAAGCGTTGTTGATCATAAAACATACACCCCCTCCTCTGCTCTTCCCCGAGAGGTCTTTTGCCCTGTGCACGGAGAATCCTGCAGGCTCGATTGCTGAGTCTGGAATCTCCGCAGACATCCAGGTTTCCGTAAGGCATATAATGCAGCAGTTCCTCGTTTCTCGCTGGTAGGAGATACGTACCCTCAGTTCGCAGAGTTTGTTGTCTAGTGACTACATTAGTCAGTAGAATGGTGGGGAGCGGGGGTTGGAAGGCACGGCGTCTCCGCCTGGCGAGAACACCGGCTCTTTCCTCTTTTCCGTTCATGACATCAAGACTTGATTATTGCAATGCCCTACTTGGTGGCTGCCTTGCCTCTACAAGGATTAATACAAAAACTCCAGCTTGTTCAAAAGGCAGCAGCCAGAGTTCTTACAAGAATGAAGAAGAAGTATGAACATGAGCCCAATTTTGTCAACACTGCACTGGCTGCCTATCAGGCATTTGTATAAACTTCAAAATTGTGCTGATTATGTATAAGGCCCTAAATAGTTTAGCTCCTCAATACCTGAGTGACCTCCTCTGTTGTTACAGTCCTTCACAGTCACTGTGATCTGAAAATTCTGACCAGTCGATAATAATCAAAAAGATACTGGAGTTATTTGTTTAATAATTTTGATTATTTTTTTTTACATTTTATTTTTTTTTACATTTATACTTTTTACAAAGTTATTTGTTTAAATTTTAAAGTTTTTAAAGTTTTAAAGTTTCTTGCATGGAAGTTTGAGGTGTAGATCTCTTGTGAATAGCCAGACCCATTGACCAGGTGTGTAGGCAGGACCTGGATGATGATTCTGATTGGCCTGGAGCGTCTGGTGTCTTACGGAATGTAGGAGATGTATGTGAGCCCGATTCCATACTTCCTCGCTGCGTTGGAGCCACTCGGTGACAGACGAGAGATTGGTAGGTTTGCCAGACCAGGCAAATAGAGGTGGTTGGTACCCTAGGATACACTTGAATGGAGTCATTCCTGTAGCAGACTTGACAAGCGAGTTCTGAGCATACTTGGCCCACATAAAAAAATGGCTCCAATCGCTTGATGTTGAAAACAGCAAGAGCGAAGGAATCGAATGATCTCTTGATTCAGATGTTCGGTCTGGCCATTAGACTGTGGGTAATATCCTGAACTAAGGCTTACATTAATATTGAGGCATTTGAAAAGCAGAGTCCAAACTTGGGATGTAAACTGGGGACCACAATCAGAGACAATATCCTCAGGTAGACAGTAGAATCTGAAGACATAATTAATGAATAATTCAGCTTTTTCGAAGGCAGAATGTAGTTGATGAACGTAGGGTAATGGTATGAGACAGCAAGCCTTGGAGAATTGGTCTACTATGGTGAAAATGGTAGTATTACCAAGGGAGTTGGGTAGATCAGTAATGAAGTTGATAGCGATATGTGACCAAGGGCGTTCTGGTGTGGGTAAGGGTTGAAGTAAACCTGCCGGGAATTTACTTGGTGTCTTAGATTTTTGGCAAATGGTGCAGTTGTTAACAAATGCTGTTGTATCAGATGGTAAAGTAGGCCACCAGAATCAATTCTGTAGGAGATGGATCGTGGCAACCCCTTCATGACTGATTATGTACCCTAAAAATGAGGTGCTGATACAATGAAATTCACATTTTTCCTTTTAAGTGTAGAGTTGGTTCTGAATTAAGCATTCTAGTACTGCTCTGACATGTCAAATGTGTTTTTCAAAGGTCTGAGAGTAAATCAGAATATTGTCAATGTAAATAATGACCCATTTATCCAGTGTGTCTCTGAAGACATCGTTCATAAATGACTGAAAAACTGAGGGACTGTTGGCTAGACCAAACAGCATTACTAGATACTCATGTCCACTGGTTGTAGAAAAAGCTGTCTTCCATTCATCTCCTTCTTGGATGTGTATGAGATTGTAAGCAGTTTGTAAACCTAGTTTTGTATAATATTTGACTCTGCGTAACTGTTCCAAGGTGGCTGGAACCAAGGGCAGTGGATAACGAAATTTGACCGTAATGTTGTTCAAACCTCGGTAGTCAATGAAGGGCCGTAAGCCACCATCTTTCTTCTTAACAAAAAAGACCCCGACTGCTACAGGGGAAATAGAAGGTCGAATGAAGCCTTTATCTAATTCTTCCCTTATGTAAGTCTTCATAGCCTCTGATTCAGGTTGTGATAGCAGGAAAACTCTTCTTTTGGGGAGAACTGCGCCAGGAACTAGATCTATAGCACAATCTGTAGCTCTATGCAGTGGAAGTTGGGAAGCCCCTTTTTTGCTTAACGCTACTTTTAGGTCAATGTATTTGGAGGGTAACATAGTGTAAGGCAGCTGGTTTAGAGATGAACATTTGGTTCGTTTACAGAAACATACCATAAAACAACAAAACACCAGTTGATACTTGTTCCCAGGCTATGGTTCCTTGCTTCCCCCCGTGGGACACTGATGACCCGAATTTCACCTCTGCTGTCCCTCTCATTTTAGACTCAGATCAATAGAGCTCATTGAACATATATGTGCAACATATAGTGTGATGTTATTGAGTTTTCATTCTCATGTTTGATATCATTTTAAAGGTCATGGTGTGATTCGGTAAAAAGGTGTAATTTCTATAATTATGGGATAAAGTATATTAGAGGGAGAAAACTTAATAGAAAACCTACACTTCTATTATGGGTGTGCTTCTCTCAAGACATCTGGGTACTGATTATCTCGACAGGGGTCTTTCAGGTCATGAGAAACTGACCAACCAAATACTGAACTGACCACAAAATTTATGACTCTGTGTCTTATCTGTGTATATAAGGTGGCTAGGCAAAAGATTCGGGGAAGCATTCTGTAATCAGAACTTCCCGCACAACTGCTGCTGTGTGTCTCATTTGCCAGGTATGATTTAGACTTTGTACCTCGTTTTATTCTGTTGATCATGTACTGTTTTTCTTTATATTCAAATTCATATGATGTCTTTTACTTCTCTAAATTGATGTTTTAACCTGCCTGGCAAATAAATAGTTTTTTCTTGATACATTGGAAGTTCTTAAGAAATTGTTATTACCGGTAGATTAGAAGGAGTCCAAGGTTACCGCAAAATTAGTGTCAGGATGTGTCATACTGAGGACTTGTTCAAAGAAGCTAGGAGCACATCAACCAAGATCTCCAGGTTTCTGTCTATCACCTGTCTTAACAAGTTGCATGACCGTGACTAAGACAACTGTTACTCCTCTACAAACGATCCACTACCTCGCCAGACAGCAGTAACCCAGTCGAGTAACCCAGTCGATTCTCCAGAGAGTAGGGAGCTGACAAAGGCTATTCGACTAGATTCTGTGGGATAGAGAGAGGGTTATTGGTTAATGAACAGTGAACACTGAAGAAGGAAACCTTTACACTTGGCAGGGTTGCCGTTGAATTTCTCTGGGAAGGCCAACCGGACTAATGGTAGCGAGGCAGTGGTTGTTGAAAGGTACATGCCATGGAGAGTCTTCACGAGCTCCTCCATTAGCGTGGTTAATCGATTCAGCTGTTGGTGTTGAGCAGCTAGCTGAGACGTTTGATTAGTTAGCTCCATAGTCAATCGGGAAACCACTGCTGGATCGTTGTATGGCAAAGTCTTCTGTAATGATGGGTCAGATGCACGAGGATCCATTTGCAGCTTTTATTTACAAAACAGACAGGCAGGGTCAAATACCAGTAGACAGGAATAGCAGAGACAAGGCAAAGACGTAAACAAGGGACAGGCAAGGGTTGTGGCAGGCAGCAAACAATCATAGAATCCAAAAACAGTACAACAATCGGTGAAGACAGCAAACAGGCAATGTTGTCTGACAATTGTCTGACAATGTGGTTCATCCCTGGTTAATTCAACATAATTAGTTGAATTATATAATCCGTTGGCACTGCGGAGATCTTGAAAGATCAGGTGCTTTCCAGACTCCTTTACATTTAATTCAATTCAACTTTATTTGTATAGAGCTTTTACAATGTGGCATTGTCTCAAAGCTGCTTTACAGGGAGGAGAAAAGGAACAATACACAGTAACAACGATATGTCAATATCTAAGTATCAATGTCAAAGTCAGATATCTACTATGGAGTATCAAATATCTCTTTTCCACAGTCTCCCAGTGAGCACTCCAACACGGCAATGGTGGCAAGGAACCGAGGATGCCGATGTTAAATTGACACTGAGAGCAGCTATAACATCAGACTGCTGGTATAGGCAGAGTAACGTATTTTACTAAGAATATGAATATAGATTAACATTAGCATTAGTGTAATAGGTGATAGTGGCGGTTGATTTTTTTACAGTTCCCATGGTGGTCACCCCCTCCTTTAGTCAGGCTGTTGTGAACGTTGTAACGTCAAACTGGAACTTAATCTGTATCGCTCAGAGTCCCTCGGAGGGAGAGAGAGGAGAGAGAGAAGAGAGGGAGAGGAGAGAGAGAGGGAAACAAAACAGGCTTATATTAGTGTAGGGGCCGTTCACATAGAATGTGAAAGCCATGTAATGAAATTGGTGAAAAGTGTGCTCGGTTCAGGTTAAGCCTAACTGTTGCGGCCTAGGTGTAATAGCAGTTGAATTATGTGAATACAAGTCTGAAGAGATGGGTCTTTAGTTTAGACTGAACTACTTGAGTGTGTCTGAGTCCTGAACATTGCTGGGAAGGTCATTCCAGAGTTTTGGTGCTAGGTAGGAGAAAGATCTGCCACCTTTAGACGTTTTTGATCTTCTTGGAATTATTAACAGACCACCATTTTGGAAGCACAGGGCCCATTGTATTCTGAAAGTAATTCATGAATATATGAAGGCATGAGACCATTTAGGGCTTTAATAGTATTATAATTATTTTAATTATATGTTAAAATGTATGCGATACTTTACAGGTAGCCAGTGCAGTGTTGCTAGAATTGGGCTTATGTGGTCATATTTTTTGATCTAGTGAGCATTCTTGCAGCTGCATTTTGAACCAGCTGAAACTTATTTATTTGTTTTGTGTGACACCTGCGAGTAACAAGACTTTTCCTCGTTAACATAAGCAAAGTGGTAATGGTCAGTTAAATAGAATTTAATAGGATATATAGGATATAAACCCTGAGCAATTCCTAAGTCACCTTAGATCCTCCCTGTGAACTCCACTTTCATTGAAAGCCCCACTGAACTACCATCAGTGGACATTCTTGCATGCCACCCCCATTAGCCCCCCCACCCCCCACCCCCTTTGTATTCTGCTCCAAGACAGCTTTTAAACTTCCACCTCACTGGCCATCGACCTCATTCTGGGTGAACCACTGCCCCATGGTAAAATCTATCCACTCTCCATCCCAGAACAAAAGGGCATGGAAGTGTATATCCAAGAAGCTCTATAACAATGCTGTTCACCCATCTAAATCCCCTGCTGCTTCTAGCTTCTTCTTTGTGGCCAAAATAATGAAGGCTTGGAGGAATTCCTCCATAAATTCATTTTGGTTGACATAAATTTGATGATATCCTAGTATACCCCTGGAGTTTTGCTGAACATTGCCACCACTCTGCGGAGATCCTCCAGCATCTCAGAGACTATAACCACTTCCTGAGGACCGAAAAATGCTCCGTTCATCAGTCCTTAGTCCAATGTTTAGGATACAATATCAGAAATGAGGCCATACAGATGGACGAGGGGAAAGTAGCAGCTATAAAGAAAAGAAAAGAATTGTAAAGAAAAGAACCGGCCCGGCCACAACTCAAGTAAAGAACTCCAACGCTGAAACCTTACCATCCACCTGTCTCTCTCTCCACAGAGCCTGGCCCAGCAGAGGAGCCTTCGCCTTTCACTTATCCTAGAGAATGAAACAGTCTACATCTTAAAGGAGATCCTGGGCTTCTGATAACAGGGTGGTCATTTAGAGTACCTGGTAGACTAGGAGGGCTATGGTCCAGAGGAACGTTCTTGGATCCCTAGAGATGAGATCCTAGACCCCACCCTGCTCACTGATGTTACATAGCTCTTGTCAGGTACACAGAGGAAGAGGTAGACCACCAAAACATCTGGGTCCTTAGACATCCTTGGCTCTTTAGTATTTAAAATAAATGTTAGATTTTATCTAACAGATAAAATTTAACAGAGATTTTATCAAGTGGTTAGGGTTAGGGTTTATCCAGGTTTTATCCAGTATCTCTGATAAGATTACGCCAGGGGAATCGTTCTATTGAGGATTATGGGAAGACCTTTGTGAACTGTGCCATTAGGTGGAATGCAATAACATTGTCATAAAAGACATTTGTGCAATGGACTTAAAGATTTTTTAAATATCTTATGCCGGAAAGTGGGTGGGGAGCCTAATGGAGTATTTTGATCTCGCCCTTTTGTTAAGTGGGTCCTCTTTTACTGTGGGACTTGCAAATGAAGAGCTCTGCAGTTCCACAGTATCTGCCACGCAGTGTGGCAGAGTGCTGCCACCGCCAACATCCCAACCCTGGACTTTGTATGGTGGTTTCTGTTGAGAATTCAGGGTTATGTCAGGGTTTCTTGTTGTCTTTTTTGTTATCATGCCATTTATTTTGAAGTTTTTATTGTTCTTGTCCTTGGTTCTTGTAGTTTTCTCATGTGTCTTGTTCCCTTGTCTTATATGGCACATTCTTTTTGGTTAATTGTCTTTATTGTCTCCAGGTGTTTCTCATTCCCCTTGATTGGCTTGTATATTTAAGCCCTCGTGCTTCCATTGTCATGTCTAGTTTGTCCATGTTGTCCTGCTGTTGAAGAGTTCCATGGTTTCAAGTCAAGTTTTTGTTCACATATGTATTTAATAAACTGCACTTGGGTTCTTAAACTTGCCTACAGTTGGATCTTTTTCATGACAATACGGTATTACTTTTGGTCCATATAGAAGGCAAAGGGACTCAAAATGTTAACTTGTGGACTCCAGTGGATTAATGTCTTCTTAAATAATTAATGCCTTAATGTCTAAGTAAAACGGTGTGTGTAAGAAAGTTTAGAATTTTAGTTAATTACTTTCATACACAAGACTAAATGAATTTAGTTTGTAACAGATTTGTTTACTGCCACACATTTGGTTTCAAATAAACATAATGTAAGGGGGCTGAGGCAGAAGCTGAAGCAGGATCCAGTTGCGGATGTTTATTGGGGTTATCCATAATCAAAGTCGAAAGTACAAGCAAAGGGTCGTAATAAACATAGACAGTCCAACCATGCAAGACAACAAAAGGGAGAGACATAAATCAGAGGTCGTAAATCCAGGCAGAGAATCAATATCTAAACAAACAGTCCGATCCAGGTGTCAAACAAAGGGGCTAGGCAAAAATCAGAAAACGAGAACCAAACAATAGGTAAAACACAGGAAAGCAGGAAGTAGAAGAGAATGCTTAGTAGTCAGGTGTAAAGCTGGCAATACTTCGCAACGTGGCAGCAAGGTTTATATAGATGCCAAACAGGAAGTAAGTTCAGAGTTCAAAATTCAGAGTTCAGCAGAGGAAGCATGAGCAGTCAGTATTCCGGTGAGGGCTCCCTCTGCTGGCGTGATGTTACACATAACAAGGTGCTGTTAGGTTAGGTTTATATTTATTTGTTATGATTCCCTGTGGAATTAAAAAAGCAATGCAGATTAAAAAAAAATGGTAATGAAGACTTGAAGACTGTTGTTGCTGTTTCCCCCTAATGGAAATATTGACTTTAAATTTTGAATTTAAATATAAGAAACAATAAAAATCAGAATATCCTTTTCCAGCCCTGTTGACAGCCTGGCTATCAATAAGATATTTTATTGCACTTTAGACATTTCTCTTCATCTGTGCAAATTCCTCCACAAGGATTTAATTTGAAAAGAGATTCCAGTGCTTCGATTGGATTAGAGGTACAATGGACCACATTAATAAGAGATAATCCTGGTAAATACAAGTCCTTTCATATGACTGCTATTTACTTGCAGGAAAATAAGCAGTGAACAGTCAGGGGCTCTACAAAGATAATCAAATGTCTGTAAGTACTAATTAGTTTTTATATATTTTTGCCTATTAAATAAAAAGTGGTCATAATCATGATTTATCTCCATTTCTGAACTAAATTTATTAAAACTAGCAATAGTAAACACAAATTCCTTTGTACAGTGTTATGTGTGTGTGTGTGTGTGTGTGTGTGTGTATATATATATATATATATATATATATATATATATATATATACACACACACTACCAGTCAAAAAGTTTGGAAACACTCGACTGAAATGTCAAATTAAAAATCTTTTAATCTGAAGACATTTGATTAAATGTTGAATACATTGAAAATGTAAAAATAAAAATATTATTTTACCAACATATTAATTTCTGTTCAATTTTTATTATTAGAAAACTAAAATGTTTTTGAAATGGATGATTTGGACCAAATGAAGAAAAAAGCAGCCAATAAGAGCACAGGATAGAGGGGAACTCCTTCAAAACTCTTTAAAAAATTTTCTAAGGATGATTCCTCAAGATATGTCATTAAAAATGTCAAGAAACTTTTTGTAAATTATAGACGCAGGATGACTTTTAAATTTGAATATGCCAGAATATATCCTATTTTAACTTATTTTTAAATTTCTTTAGTCACAACATAATTCCTAAAGTTACACACACATATATATATATACAGTACTTTGCAAAAGTTCTAGGCACATTAGTTATTTCATACCCAAAAATGGTTTTAAGCAAGTTATTTATATCTTTTCTTGTATTGTCATTAGAAATTATAAGATTACATTTCCAAACATTCTTTTTGCCATTAATTGCAATAATCCCGTGACACTTGAAGAAACCTGTATGTAACCATTTTGGGGTATATATTAATGGAAAATATTAATGTGCCTAAGACTTGCACAGCACTGTATATATATATATATATATATATATATATATATATATATATTTGTAGTTAGAGCTTTGGAGGTTAAATTTGGAGGTTAACAGCTTTTATAGTTATAAGATAACTCTACCAATAATGCCTCTGCCATTTAAGTGGTTTTAATGTGATTGTGAAATCTTAAAAACATATTTTATCATAATTTAACATAATTCTAACCCTAATTCTTTGACACAGTTTCCAAATGCATTCTCAAAAACAGCTTTTGTACAGTTTGTACAGAATGAACAATGTCAATTATATGTTATTAATTTGCTAAGGTATGTTTAATTTGTTTGATAAAACAATTACATTTACAGTTATAACAATTATACACTGAAGGACATTAATTTTACATTGAAGAAGCACTTGTATTTAAAGTGACAAAGTAATAATATAGCTGCAAGCAGTGATGACGAGCCCAAGCACTGCAGTGCCACAAGGGGTAGACCCAAGGCAATTTCACAACACCAACTATGCACCCTTTTACTTTTGTAACCCTTATTTTTCAGTCTCTCTCTCTCTGTGTCTCTCTTTTAGAATGCATTATATTATTATTATTATATTTACTGGTTACTATAGATACAGCAACAGAAGCACACTATGTTATCACTGACAAGTCGTTTTGAACACGTTAAAAGGGCCCAACAACACTTAAAAACATAAAAAGAAAAACAACAATAATCCAAAGGTAAAACAAAGTTGCATGCAACAAGCACCATCCCAAGCACTATGGCACTATCCCCAATAATTCAAATGCAAGCTTTTTATTGCAATTTATCACTATCTAGGTAATTTGTGGTGCAGTTTATAATACATATGGAAACATCTATGACCATATCTATCCATAATATATTGGGAATCATTATTGTGCCAGAAGTTTAAACATATTATGTTAACTTACATATAGCAGTGTCCAAATCTACAGTAAATTGGTGTAATAGATTTAGAAATACAGTACAGCTAATGATACTTTGTGGAATTAAATAATGATTAATTACTTACTGGGGGACAGAAGCTACCCCTGCATTGATCTATTTTACCTACCTACTTTGGATATCCCAAGATCCATTGTGTGCATATAACAGCTGAATCTTTTGAAGTAAAGATTCAATACTTTAGTTAAATGAAAATATGTTATTAGCAGTAAAAGGGTCTAGGTCAGTGTTTTACTATTTTTTAAGATATTGTTCAGTATTATTAATGCTTTATTGCTTTAAAGCCATGACCCTTTTTTATACCAAAAAACGGATATATTTGGATATATTAAAATAGCTTACCAGAAGGGAGTTGACAGGGTGTACTGGAGATAGCACAGACTGAGCATCCCTTGACATGCTGGGAGACATTGTGGGCAGTATTGGGCCACCAGTACCAATCTTGAAGGAGGAAGAGAGTTTGCTGGCTGTCTGGGTGTCCAGAGCCCAGAGAAGCGTACAGTAAGCACAGCCCCAGATTTAGATAGCGAAGATTTACGTTCCTGCTTCTCTTTGCCAAAACCTTCCCTTCTTGGCCCCCCACAGGGCCTAAAGAGCTTATTTCCTATGCTCTGACAGTGGTGCGGCATCTTTTTAAAGATGTCCTTCCACCCTATGGTACTGGATGTGGCCGATTTGTTGCTCCTCTAGATGGCCATAATTGGTGCATTGAGTGTCTCGGGCTCGAGCATTACCATGAAAACTTTGTGGTTATGGCTTGCCTGCTTCACTGAGAAGCGGGCATCCTCCCTGTCTGCTCCCTGGGTCTGCTACCAGGGGTGATATGGGGGATACACTTGCAGATAATCCACCGGGTCCGTCCCCACGGACCTCACAGCACCCGTTATGCTCATTCCAGCTCATAACTCCGGCAGAGTTCATGGGTGCAGCGGCACACTCCCAAGCAGGTGAGGTTGCTGTCTAATTCGTGACTCATGAGGATGATACAATGTCGGTCACAGCATCAGAGGGTGCACTGCTCCTCTCTGAGGATGACTCTTCTGAGGCTCTGCTCTGTCAAGGTGGGGCCCAGGAAGAGGTGGACACAGAACTAGCGGCGGTGCTATCTCGGGCGGCAACGAGCGTCGGATTGGAGTAGAAGCCTCCACCCTCTCCCGAGTGCTCGTGGCTTCACGACTGGTATCTGAGATTGGGATGTGGTGCTAAGCTGCACCCTGCCCCAGTACCTTTCTTCACTGAGGTGCACAATAAGCTCACAAAGTTGTGGAGTGCAATGTTTATGGTGCCAACATGCAGGCTCGTCCACCCTCTCTATCCTAGATGGCAGAGCGGCCAATGGCTATGTCGAGATTCCCCAGGTGGAATGTGTGACTGTGGTGCATCTGTGCCACATGGAGGAACTGACCTAGGCTCCTTTCCCACACCTGTAAGTTCTCCTCGTCTTCTGGTGCCAAGGGATTACATGGATGCAGGTCAGGCCGCCTCCACCCTCCATGGCATGGCAATCCTGCAGGTCCATCAGGCCAAAGCACTCTGAGGGATGCAGGAGCTGCACACGTTGACTGACCTCGTTGTGCAGGCGACTAAGGTCATGGTACCTGTAATTGAATCTGGCGAAGATGCGTGACACAGAGAGAGTTCAATTTCTCAATGCACCCATCTCCCAAGCGGGGTTGTTTGTTGATACTGTCGAGTACTTTGCACAGCAGTTCTCATGGTGTTGAAGCGATCAAGCACATAAACTCACTGAATGGTACATATTTAGGGAAGCGGCAACTGACGGCGACTTCACCAACTGAATATGCAACATCAGCAATCAGCTATATTAGCAAGTGCATTCATGACGTCACCATCTCCAAGACCATCAGATTGCCCTTCAGGATGCTCATGCAGAAGTACATCATTTCTGCAATTCAACAGCAGGATTGGTTTGCGTCCATACACCTGAAGGACACACACTTCCATGTGTCGATCCTCCCTCGACACAGGCCGATTCTTTGGTTTGCTTTCGAGGGACGAGCGTACCAGTACAAGGTCCTCCCCTTTGGTCTAGCTCTGTCGCCCTGCATCTTTACCAACGTCGCATAGGTGTTCCTTGCTCCCATTTGGGAACAGGGTGTTCACATTCTAAACTGTCTCGGCGACTGGCTCATTCTAGCTCACTCGCAAGATTTGTTGTGCGAGCACAGGGACCTAATGCTATGGCACCTAGACCATTTGGGGCTCCAGGTCAACTGGGAAAAGAGAAAGCTCTCCCTTGTGCAGAGCATCTCTTTTCTCTTTTTCAGAGGCTCCTGGGGCATATGGTATCCTCGACAGCGGAAGTCCCACTCGGGTTGATTATCACCTGGGCGGGGCACGCTCAGGCACCCCAGACCAGACCTCTGGAATATTCACGGCTGGTCTCTGGACACGACGCGGGGGACTTATCTGGTCTTTCACCTGCGGTGATTGACACTATCGCTCGGGCTAGTGTTCCCTCAACTAGGCAGCTCTATGCCTTGAACTGGTGATCCTCCCGTGGAAAGGACCCATAGAGGTGCCAGATCAGTGTTGTGCTATCTTTTCTCCAAGAGAGCCTGGAGAGACATTTGTCTCCCTCCACTCTTAAAGTCTATGTGGCAGCCATTTCTGCTCACCACAACACCGTTGGAGGTAGGCACGAACTGGTCATCAGGTTCCTCAGAGGTGCCAGAAGGTTAAATGCTCCTAGGCCTCGCCTCATCCCCTCTTGGGATCTCTCTGTGGTCCTGGAAGGGCTACAGAAGGCCCATTCGAGCCCCTGGAAGAGGCTGGTCTCAGTGTCCTCACCCTGAAGACAGCCCTTCCAGTGGCACTCACCTCTGTTAAGAGTGTCAGGGACCTACAGGCCTTCTCTGTGGCCAATGAGTGCCTGGAGTTTGGGCCAGATCTTCGCATGTGGCCGGCTACATGCCCAAGGTTCCCTCTACTCCTTTCCAGGACCAAGTGGTGAGTCTGCAAGCCTTAGACACTCTGAAAAGTTCTTTGTTTGCTTCGGAGAAGGGGAAGGCTGTCTCCAAACAGAGGTTGGCCCATTGGATTGTGGAGGTCCGCACAACTGTCCTCCTTAAAAGAAGAATATGATTTACTTTCACAATCAAAGGCGTTTATCTTGCATAGGACTAGGCAAAAATGTTATTTTGAATCAGAGAGCCCTAGCCACCTACTGGCCCTTAGGCTGAGAGAATGAGAGTCTAAAGCATTTATCAGCACAATAAAATCATCAGATGGTCAGGTCACCACAAACTCTACGATGATTAACAACATATTCAATGTTTTTTATATAAATTTGTATAAAGCTGAAAAAGATTCGGAGGAATCAGTTTGTAAGCAGTATCTAGATCAATTAGAATTATCTCTCAGATTAATAAAGAATCTTTGGAGGCCCCATTAAGCTTGGAGGAGCTTTATAAATCACTTAAAAGCCTACAAAAAGGCAAATTACCAGGTCTAGATGATATTCCCCCTAAATTATATTTAGAAATTTGGGATTTGGTAGGGACACCTACCAAATTAATTAATAATTAATTATTAATAATTATTAATTAATAATTAATTTGATCATTTTAGTAGTTTATCAGGATAAATTGGACCAAATCTACTTCTACTACAATTTAATTGCCAACAATGTTACAGTTAATTCTTCTGTTTCCCCATTTATTCCTATTAAGGATTCTATGTAAATTGATTATACTGTATGTCTGTTGTCTTTTTGTTTATCTTGAATGGATGTTATGATGCTATTTTTTATATGTAAAGGATAATTAAGTTGATCACAAAAAAAGAACTGGGGTGCTGGTCCACCAGCTTTGATGTTAGTTAAAAATGTGCCCTCTCAGTGTTATTTTCTATTCTTGAGGTGGAGCCCAAGTATGTCATTCGGCAACTTATTCACAAATCCTGTCGTATCTTTTCTTTCACTTCCTTCTGGTATCTGGCAAATCCTCATGTTGTTGCATCTCATGCTATTTTTAAGTTCATCACAATTTGCGCTAACATCTGTATCATGGTGAAGCAGGTACCTTAGCACCCTCTTGTGATTCCAGGTACCTCAGCACCTTCTTCCACCTTTTTGATTCTCACCTCATTCAAATAATCTTTTTTATATCCCAACTGTTTGCTCCCCTTTTTAGAAGAATATCTTAGTGTGATTGTCTTTAGGGGTTTCCTTAATTCCTTCAACACTTCTTGATCTCATTGCCCTTTATTACAAGCATTGCTCGTGCTAGTCCTAGCCACATCAGAATTTTGTAGACTTGGGGGTGGGCTCATATCGCTCGGCTTAGCAAGCAGCAACAAATGGTGACATTACAACTTCATAGTCACACCCTGGAAACCAGTTACAATAACCTAGTAACTGCCCCATAGACTTCCATTGGAAAAAATCCTATAGACGTAACATTGGGCAGATATTTGTGATGTCATAGCACCCCATCAGAATGTCGTAAAAGACTTGTGGATGGGCTCATATAACTCAGCTTAGTAAGCAGCAACAAATGGTGGCAATGGTGATTTTAACTTCAAAGCCACACCCTAGCAACTAGTTACAGTACCCTAGCAACTACCCTATTGACTTCCATTTAAAAAGATGAGAGGCATCAGAACATCAAAGAGACAAGTGGGTGGCCTCTTTTGACTCTAACTGGCAAGCAGTCTTTAATTATTACCATGGAAACTGTCCAGCAATGCCCTAGCAACCATTTAGAGTACCCTAGTAACCAACATGAATTACTAGCTGTATCTCAGCACCAGAACATTATAGAGACATGGCAGTTGGAACCAGTGTGAAACTACTACTTTTACTGGAAGTATCACTCCACAGGAGGATGAGACGGGTAAGTTATGGATTGCTAAAGAGTTGCTAAAAGAAAACTTGGTAACAAAAAAATTTGGTAACAAGTTCTAAAACTGCACCTTTGCCAGAAAAGCAGTCTGAGCAAAGATATTTTACAAAACATCTCAGGTACCTATATATAATCTCCATTCCCTGATGGAGGGAATGAGGCATTGTGTCAATGTAGTGACATTAGGGGTTCAACCTTGGAAGACTAATCACTCTGCTTTTATTATAAGAAAATGACAATGAAATTGGCCTTAAAATAAATTCCAAAAGGAATTGGTGAGTGGGATATTGCTTCTGGTGTAATTATCTAGTTACAGTCCTAAAACGTCTGTTTCGCTATTTGTTTGTCTCCTATTCTCTTTCATTGTGTAATGTTTAGGTATTTTATGGTATTATGCAGATCCGTTATACCACGGAAAATGTTATTTTCTTTCTATGGACCATCTCCATGTAAGCTTAAATGGCATATCCTGCTTAATATGAAACTTATCGCTTATCATGTTAATTGACTAAATCCACTGAGAGAAGTACAATCATTTGCATGTAATGACAGGTATTTCTAATGCATGTCCATTTATTCAAATGGTCTAAATGTGTGGTAGTTTTTCTTAGTTCAGTCAGCTCCAACTACAAAACTTGTACCACTTATTAGTTTTATTAATATAGATCTCATAATGAACAATAAAAAAATTCAATAATACTATGTATTCTGTTTTCTGCGTTGTGCATGTTTGATAATTTTTAGTTTTTCTTATTTATTTTCCATTATATGTAAAGCTGCTTCATTGTAAAAGTGCTATATACACAAAATTGAATTTAATTATTAAAGGGAGATGGCGTACACCACTCATTCAGGTTTGTGTTGAAGACCTGAGATGTACATGGCTGTCAACAGTCAATTCAGTGTTGTGGTAGATGGGACATAATGTCTTGTTTCCTCTGTCAGGGAATGGATGTTACATACGTAACATCCAAGACATTCCCTTTCTGTCACTCAATTGACCTTGTGTCGATGTGGTGACGCTAGGGGTTCCTATACATGGCACAACTTCTGAACCATAGTATGGACTTAAATGGTGCAGCTGTCGGTAAGCATAGCGTGTCCAAGCAAATCATCACAGAGTCTATTACCTTCCAATGCAATGAAACAGCAATAAGACATTGCAAAGACCACAGCCTACCTAGGAAGGGGCAGTTATAAGGGGAGGTTATATGTGGAAATACACTTCAAGGGAAGTTCCACATGAAATTACGCCTACAAGCAGGGGATTACTAGACGAGAACTATCCCAGATTATAGGTCATGATGGAGATAATTCTGTCTTATCCACAGTTTACCAACAGGTAAACTGCACTTTGGAAAGATACTCATATGGAATTGGATGCCAGAATATTCATGCCACAACACTGGACCCTCTGCTGACTTAGCCGATCCCTTCTGTCGGTTCCTCAGCACAACCCTGAATAAATAAATGCTCCCTTTTATACCCAGATGCCTGGAATAAAAATTTGGTGAATACAATTTGCATGCCATTCTCATTGGTCTTTTCTAAAAAGCTTTAAAAATAAATTTCTACAAAAAAAACAACCTAATACTGTACCATGCTGCGGGGTGACAGGGACACGGGAGAAGGAGCAGAGCGAGGAATGTCCAAAACAGGCTTTATTATAATCCACAGAAACATATGTCAACAGAAACAATAACCAACAGAGATACGGGGAAAATAGAGAACTTAAATAGAGACGCTGACAAGGGGCAAACAGGTGAATACAATGAACTAATGACTAAACAGGATGTTGACCAAATAAGGAAAAACAGGAACATAACAACACAAGAGTACGTAACCGTGACAAATACACACTTCAGTCAAATCAAGTTGCGCGTCTTGGCCCCGCCCCCTTGTTTCCTTGTTTAGTTAGCGCTCGTTTCACGCACCTGTTCCTCGTCTGCTTTCCGATTTAATGCCTGTGTGTTCTCTGTCTTGTGCCGGTTCATTGTATGATTATTGTACCTTGTCTGATTTTCGTGACTTTCGGATGTCTTGTTGTGATTTTCGTGCCTCGGATTAGTTTTTGTGTGCCTTGTCGGATTTCTGATTCTTGCCGTGCTTACGTGCCGTGTTTTTCTCCGTGTTTTCTTGTCCCCGGTATAGTTTCATTTTTACTCCGGTTTGTGGAAGTTATTTTTTAGTTCCTGTGTAAGCCTGTATTGCTTTTTATTTTGCCTCCTTGTGGGTTCTTGTTTTGTTTATTTTTATAAAGAAAGAATTTTTCTGTTCAAAGTGCTGTCTGCACTTTGTCTGGGTTTGTTCCCAGCGACCTTGACAGAATGAACCGACCTCCTCAAACCCAGCAGACAGCACTTTTTTTCTTTTCTCTCTTTTGTGTTTTTGCCTTTTCAGACACAGATATGGTCCTGACGGACGAGTGGTGGCTGTCCACGGAGGCTGACATGCGCAGCTACGTGGGGCCCTTTCCTCCCCAGGAGGGACAGACCCTCCTACAGTATGCCATGGAGGCCTCGAACACCCACCACCGCTACAGGAGTGAAATAGACTGGTCCTACTACCTTTCTGGATACTGGTATGGGAATTGCGCCATTGGGAGAAGAAGGAAGCTTCCCCACAACCCTTCTTCCCATTTTCCCACTGTCTAGTCGAGGTCTGGCTGCAGAGGGTTTGTCCTTGGGTTGTATCTCCCTTGGGACCCGGCTCTGGAGTGTCCAGTCACCCAAGGTCCTTTCCGAGCATGAGGGTCCCCAGGTCCAGGGGGAGAAGGACCTCTCAGGACTCCATCAAGTTGGTGGTGGAGACTGTCCTGGACTCAGCTGCACATGCAGCTGCCCCACTGGCTCCCCACTGGCACTGTACATGGTTGTAACCCGTTCCTGCAGGAAGAAGGGAAGGGGAAAGATCGTTTTGTCTCCTGTGCCCGCTCTGCCGCCCGAGCCTCCTGTGTCCATCCTGGCATCTGTGCCTTCTATGTCTGCTTCTTCTAGGAAGAGGAAGTGGAAGGTGAAGTCTGCTCTTCCACTAGGGCCTGCTTCCGTGTCTGTGCCCATGCCTCTGGAGTTGTCCGTGCCTGTGCCCATGCCTCTGGAGTTGTCTGTGCCTGTGCCCATGCCCCCAGAGATGTCTGTGCCTGAGCCCCGGGAGATGTCTGTGCCTGCTTCTGAGCCTCCGGGAAAATCAGTCTCTGTGCCTGTTTCACACCAAGTTGTGTCCACTCCTCCTGTCTGTGTCCCGGCGGCAGCAGTATCCACTCTTCCAGTCTCTGCACCAATTGCATTTCCAGTCTCTGTCCCAGGGTCGGTTCCAGTCTCTGTCCCAGGGTCAGCGGTTCGTCAAGGGCCTGTTACGGCAGTGGGTTGTCCAGGGTCTGCTCCTAGGCCGGGCCCTCCAGTGTCAAATCCAGCACCTTGTTTCGTTGGCCCACAACCTGTGGCAGCTGCTCTTTTTGGTGGTCGGCCTCATCCGTGGCTGGCTGCTCCGGGCTGGACTCAAGGGCCCTCACCACAACTAAACTCACTCAAATCTAAACTCATGCTCTGGGTCCTTGTTCCTTGTTCCTTTTTCCACGACCTTGACAGCTACATTAAAATACAACATTAAAATGTACTTGTTAGCATGTATTAAGATGCTAGCGCAATGTTACAACTGTGTCAAATTATGTTGCACTAAGTTACATGTTAACATGCATTCTAATCTCTTGATTTGGAGGTATTCAATCCATAATCAGCACCTCTTTCTTATTGGAATTCAGTGAAAGGAAATTACTAGCCAGTTAGTAGCATTTACTAGCCATGAACCATTTTCTCTCACTAACAGAGTTAAGATTACATTTATATTTTTGCCAGTGTGGTTTCTGTGCTGTAATCACAACTGGCCTTCATTGTTTAAAGGCTTTAAGTTATTAATTTGTGGAGTTTGGGATTGCAAATTCTTGAGATTTTGAGGTTTTAGTGTTGTATTGATTTTTTTTATGTAGCTCACCTTATTCACAGATGTATAATTTGTAATTTTATAAAGGTTTAACAATGCCATTTACTATTGCATGAAATACATTTTCTGTCCTTAGATAAATGTGCGTGTAACTACAATGGATGCTGAGCTGGAGTTTGCCATTCAGTCCAGTACAACTGGCAAACAGCTTTTTGACCAAGTATGTATGTCACATAGATAAAAAAGTGGAAATCTGATTTTAATTTGGAATACAGTAAATGCATTGAAGAATTTCTTGCATCTTACCTACAAACACTAAGAACCATTTATTGCTAGTACAAATAAGGAAGAGCAAAAAATGTACATTAGGTGTATACAGTTATTGATGCTTTATATGTGTATTTTATCTACACATCTACACTGCACTAGTCCTGAAGGTCTTGAACACTACATCATCATGTGAACAACTTGCGGGTTTGACAACTGTCTGAAGCGTTTACCAACAGGAAAACTGTATTGTGAAAAGATACTAATATGACATTACATGAATTACTACATATGACGATCTGAAAACTAGATAACCAATCGGGTACTACAGCAGGCATGAAAACCTATCGATTTCTTAAGGGGAAGACAGCATAGTGGAAGAAACTAAATCAATCCTGAGGTTATAAGACCCAGCAAAATCTAACCCAGGCCTTCTGAAATCCTGCGGTCCAGGTTGTTTTGTTTTGTAAAGCATGTACTGGACACAGCAGGGAGAGGGCTGGGTCTTCCTTTTACTATGGGAGGGCCTGCAGGCTCACTATTTGATCTCTGAAGGGAGTTGTGGCAACCTTGGGCATGTAGCTCAGATGAGGTCTCTCAGAATAATGTGAAAAAACCTGGTCCGGAGCACTTGTTGACAAAGACAGTACCTGTAGATCCCTTTCCCTCTTAAGCATCTCTGAGAAATCTGATTATAAGATCATGCCTACAAAGGGATTTCCTATACATTGTAACGTGATGTTCTGCAATAGCAGCCACGTACACCTTCAGGGTGCAAAGAGACAACTGTTTCTCCAACCTTTCTTGTAGAAAAGTCAGCACAGACCCAATGGGGCATGCCCGCAGGTCTTGTCCACAGGAAGAAGACCAATCCAGGAAAGGACAGCATATAAAGGTGTAGAGCTGCCTGGTGGAGGCAGCTCTAACCTGAGTGATGGCGTTTACCAGTGCTGGTGACAAATCATCTAGGTCTTCCATGCCCCATCCATAGGCCAGACATAGAGGGTTCAAAGGTCTGACCTAAGGTGCCATATCATGCTCTGTCAGGGAGGGCCAAGTCTGGTTGGGCAAAAGGGGAGCCACCATCAAGACTTGTTCCCCCTCCTTCCTGACCTTGCACAGTCTCTGTGCAAATAAGTTTGCTAGGAAAATGCATGCTTGTGTAAGTCCCAGGGCCAGCTTCACTCATTTAGTGACCTATTAGTAAACCTATAAAAAGGTAATGTGTTAGTTACATACAATCCTGGTAAAATGCATGTTTATAAGGCACTGACACCATAACTCTTTAGTATATGGCACTAAGTGGCATTAGCCAAAGAATTGCTGTGATGTCCTTTATAGGGATAATTACAACATCTGGGAGGTGATCCCATATTGTCAGCTAGTGGAGTATATTTTTCCCATTGTCAACAATACACAATGCATGCAAACTAATCTGTACAGCCAGCATTAACAATTACTTACCATGAACAATATCAATTAGCTTTTGTTATGATTCAATTCACATGCTCATAACTCTAAAAATGAATGCTTTAATACAAAGTAATACAAAGTTAATACAGAGTTTACAGCTGGTAATTATGACATTGTGTCTCTAATGTGCTTCATTTCGTAACACAAAAACTGACATAGGCAGGAGAAGACCATTTAGTGACATTACTGTAAACATTACCTGTACACATTTAGTGACATTACATTGCATTTGTCTTCTTGAAGGTTGTGAAAACCATTGGACTCAGAGAGATATGGTACTTTGGGCTGCAGTATCAGGACAGCAAAGGCTTCTCCACATGGCTGAAACTTAATAAGAGGGTTCATCTTGATTCAGTTATATTGGCAACATACACTATTATAATAACATGTCCAAATATCAAACGTTTATTTTTATTTTACAGGTGACTGCCCAAGATGTTAGGAAGGAAAATCCACTGCTGATTAAATTCCGTGCAAAGTTCTACCCAGAGGATGTAGTTGAAGAGTTGATCCAGGAAGCTACACAGCGACTGTTCTTTCTCCAGGTGAAAGAGGGAATCTTAAATGATGATATCTACTGCCCACCCGAAACAGCCGTTCTACTGGCCTCATATGCTGTGCAGATGAAATACGGTGACTACAATTCTGAATATCATGTTCCAGGATATCTGTGCAGAGAAAGATTGCTTCCACAAAGGTGTTTAGTGGTAACAAACATCTACAAAAGATTGCTTCATGGCGGTGTGCAATGAAATTTAGTATGCACACTTTTTTCTAGGGTTTTGGAACAACATAAATTAACAAAAGAGCAATGGGAAGAACGAATTCAGGTGTGGCACAAGCAACACAAGAATATGCTCAGGTACAATTTGAAATGCTGTTTTAAGATGTACATCACATAGAATTACAAAACTTGATAGTACAATTTTTAGTACATACTTAAAGAATTATTTCCACAGAGAGGATGCAATGATGGAGTACCTAAAGATAGCCCAGGATCTGGAAATGTATGGAGTCAACTATTTTAGCATCAAAAACAAAAAAGGATCAGAGTTATGGTTGGGTGTTGATGCTTTGGGACTTAACATATATGAACGTTCTGACAAGTATGGTTTTGTAATGTTCTGTCTCTTGGATCTGTTAGATTTGTTATAATTGCTGTGCTATAGCAGCCTTACAAATATATTCATGTTCAACAGGTTGACGCCCAAGATTGGATTTCCATGGAGTGAGATACGGAACATTTCTTTTAATGACAAAAAGTTTGTCATAAAGCCCATTGACAAAAAGTCACCGGTATAAAAATATAACATTTACCCATTTAATTTTTATTCATTTATTTATTTCTTTATAATTTTACATTGCATTATAATTATATTAAATGTTAAACATTTAACACATCTTTATGTGGTTTAGTTTATAGATGGTAAAGACAACAAATATGGATTTGTATAAAATATTACGACCTTTGCTCCAACCACAGGATTTTGTGTTTTACACACCTCGTCTACGCATTAACAAGCGCATTCTGGCTCTGTGCATGGGAAACCATGATCTCTACATGAGTCGTCGTAAGCCGGACACCATTGAGGTGCAACAGATGAAGGCACAGGCTAAAGAGGAAAAGAACAAGAGGCAAAAAGAGAGGTGATGACATTAAGTAAAAGATAAAGTACAAAGTACAAAGCTGCAAGCATTGTTGATCAGACCCTCACGTTTATATGTGCCAGATTTCATGCTACCAGCTGGTGGCGCTATGACTGTAACTGGCATGGAGATGCAGACGCAAATTTGTGGGATAATTGGAGTTGTTTTAATGCTTCTATCATGATGATAGCATGTTTAACACCCACAGGCATATTTAAGTACAGTGAATGCATCTTCTTGTTGCCAGTGGGTGGCACTATGATTTTAACTGAATATTAGGATATATAAGTGTTCAGGTCAGAATGCTTATCAAACGTGAAGTTTGGGGCAAATTTGACATTGTGTTTAAGTTATAACAACTTCCTGTTCCATGGCAAAACTTGAGGCCAAATGTTAAACATTTAACACATCTTTATGTGGTTTAGTTTATAGATGGTAAAGACAACAAATATGGATTTGTATAAAATACACACAGATACAACCTTTAGTGAAAAGTCAAGATCTTTTTTAATTTAACCTCACAAAAGCCTATAGATTTTACTGACCACATATGATGATGATTTGACTAAACCTCTAGGAGGAGTTTATTTAAGGACTGTACTTGCAAACTGCATGCAAAAGGCATACAAAAAATTACAGAGAACATGTTCAATGGTTTACTTCCTGTTTTCCTGTTAAAGTTTTGCTATAAGAAACTCTTTGTAGGTTTTGGGATGGTACATGTATTTACATTTTGCTGTACCTGAAAGAAAGGCAAGGGACATTTTTTATGTGACGCTGTCAGGCTGTTTTGCCACACTGATTACCAAAATCCCTAAGTTTTCAAACATGTTTAGGCTCTCAAAAATGTAATTCATTTGGAGAATAATAAAAATAAATTTAGCTGCAAGCAGCAATAACAGGCCCAAAAAACTACAGCATCATCACCACATGAAGCTTTACAGAAAACTATGCAAGCTCGACATGTACTTTTATTAAATAACAGAGGACTATTTCAAAGTCTTCCTGCTGCCAGTTGGTGGCACAATGACTGTGACTCACAACATCCACATTCATGTGATCAGCCCCCATGACTAAACAGTTCGAATTTTTATCTAAATCAATGCTTGCAGAAGATTTGATACACTTCCTAATCCCCATTTTTTTGTCAAAAATGCCATGGCAATAGATTAGATTAATTTTATTGTCACGTTACACATTAACAGGAATAAAGTAAACAAGTTAAATAGAAGCAACAATTGTGTCAGGGATCATGGGAACACGAACCCAGATGCAGACAGTGTTAAACTGAAAAAAATCTCTTTTATTAATAAATTAACAAAACAACAACCCACGAGGGGGAAAAACAAGAACAGGCAATACAACAAGAACTAAGGACCTCTTCAAAAACCGGAGCACAAAACGAAACTAAAACCGGAGCAGGAACACTGGATGCAGGAAACGAGATGCGGATAACAAGAACCAGGATGCAGGATATGAGAACGAACCGACACAAGACAGAAAACACAGGGGCATTAAATTGCACGAGGACAACGAGGAACAGGTGCGCGAAATCAGCGCAAACGAGACAAGAGAACAAGGGGGCGGGGCCAAGACACACGACCGGAGAGCACATGGTGAATGTAAACAAAACAGAAGCCACATGCTTCCACATGAGACAAGACCCAGAGCATGAGCTCAGATCCTGACTCCAAGAAACAAGAACCAAGACTAGAAGGAGTCAGGATCTAAACAACATGCTCTGACACAGAACACAAGGGATGTCAGGATCCTGGCGAGATAATCCAGAAAGACTCAAAACAGGAAGCCAGGACCCTGACAAATTCCTTTATAAGTTTTGTTACTACAGTGCAAATCTAACAGGTGTAGGAGGCAAAGTGGCATTATAACCTTCAAATATTACAAATGCTGATAAAAAGGCAATAAACAAACTTAACATAAATTAGGGTTAGGGTTTGGTAACAAGTTTAACATGTTTTAGTATGTTATACTAAATATCTAATACAATTTTTGCATGACACTAGCACATTTTACCCTAACACTAAAATGTTTTAACATGATGCTGAGTTTATAGCATGCTTGATAGGCAGCCAGTGCAGTGTGGACAAAACTGGGCTAATATGGTCATGCCTACGCGTTCTTGTGAGAACTCTGGCTGCTGCATTCTGAACCATCTTAAGTTTTTGTATTAATCCTGCAGGGCAGCCACCAAGTAGGACATTGCAATAATCAAGCCTTGATGTCATGAATGCATAAATTAATTTTTGGTGTCTGACTTGGAGAGTGTCATAGTTTTGATATATTTTTGAGATTAGGGTTAAGGTAAATTAGGGTATTTATTAGGGTAAATGCAGTTTAACAAATATTGGAAATGTGGTGATCAAAGGACAGATTGCTACCAAAAATAAAAAAGTGTTAAAAGGAGTTAGTCAGAAGCCAACTGTAAAATAAGATGCCGTTGTTTAGGTGTAGATTTATGTAACAGCTTCAGTAGCGGTAGATGCTTGCAAAGCCAGGCAGACATGACGATTAATCACATTCTTCTTTTTTTGGAAGATTGAGGATCGCAAAGCAACTCTGTTCTGAGGTGGTATTGTTCAGGAGTTTTTGCTTTATAGTCTATCATTAAATATCCAAAAGGCTGCCCAGTCGTATCATGATAACAACCCATGAAGTAGTTTACATTTCCAGAATACATTTGTTGTCCCAGAACACCGACCTGTTTGACATCTCAAGGGTTTTTAAACAAAATTAAATAACTGGTGTTCAAGCTAATGGTTCTGCTGGATTTTCCTTAAACAAATAAATTCTGGATGATATAAATTGCGCTGAGATTACAAGGGTGTAGGTGTAACAACGGGTCAGGGACACGAGGATCCATTTGCGGTGGTTTTAATCGAATAAACAGACAGGCAAGATCAACAACAGTAACTGGTATATCAGAGGCAAGGCAGAGACATAGTTGAGGGATAAACGAGGATCGAAGGCTGGCAGCTTGAATCATAAATCAAAACAGTCTGGGATCAGGGCAGGCCACAAACAAGTGATAAATCCAAAGACAGTCCGAGGTAAGGGTAGGCAGCAAACAATCATATAATTCAATTAGCAGTCCAGAATCAAAACGGGTATCCAACAGAATAATATAAATGCTCAGAATTGTTGCCAGGGCAAAACAAGACTTCGCAATGAGTACAACAAAGCATAGAGTTTATATACAACAGTAAATGAGGTTCAGGTGTCCAAACAGGAAGTACTCAGTCCCAGGAATGCAGCATGATGGGAAATGAAGTTCACACCGAGACTAGTATTCAGGCGACGGTTCCCTCTGGTTGCGCGGAGGAGGTGGAGCAGAGACCTCCTCCGTAACAGTATGTAATGCGTGAAAACCTTTCACGTAATGCTGATGAAAATGTTTTCACCTTTGAATGTGTTGCTCGTTTGGATATACCCTTTATTATGTGTCTAATGTCCGCCAATCAAGATAACAAGCTTTAAAGACGCCCATACAGCAACTAGTGAGCGTGGTAAAGTTAAACGTTTTGGTACACTCCATGAAAGCCTGGCAGCATTTAATACAAGCTTCGCATAATAATACATCATTCACCCCATAATTATGCAACTCTTTCCTGAAGTGGAACTCTTTACCCATCACTGTGCTGTACCAAGTGTCAAACTTTGCCTGGTTTTTGTCTGTTATGTTATCGTAGCCATAGAACTTTTTACCCCTGTCAGGGTAGGGGCAGACATAATACTCATTTTCCTGCCTATTGAAATAATGGGGAAGTACCCTTTTAGTTGTGGTCAAGTCTACTGCCACAGGCATCTTAGACAAGGTACTGAGACAGATCAGCATCCTCTTTCTGTCACATTTGAGCTGATTTATGTGATTTCTCATGCTAATCAAGAAACTGAGCCTCAAGTAGCCAGTTGAATGACAGCATGTATAAAGATCAGACAATAGATTTTTATTGTGTAACCAAGAACAACCTCCTCACTGTAACCACCTATTCTTTCCTGACCGTCAAACTAAGGTGTCAAAGTTGTGGAAGAATCCATATTCAGCACTTGTGTTTACTCCTTTATTGAGTAATTATTCCTCCATCATGGGGCTCCACGAGCATGTATATGGGGCAATGCCTAAAGTGGAAGAGGGCTTTCTCTCCCCTTCTACGGCATTGTCATGGAAGAAACCTCCCTTGTCCTCTAAACTGTGCAGAGATACATCTAGGTTGGTGGGTAAGGCCTATGCAGCAGCGGGTCAGGCTGGGGTGTCCCTGCACGCAGTGGCAGTTTTGGAGACATACCAAGCTGGCCTGCATAAAGACCTGGACCAGGGTGGGGGATAAAAACCAAACGCAGTTCAGGAGCTCTGCTGAGCCACAGACCTCGCCCTCTGTGCCGCCAAGGAGATGGCCCATGCCATTGGACATTCTTTGGCTGCTTTGGTAGCAATGGAGAGGCACCTATGGCCCTAACTTATCAGCCCCAACTTATCAGGCATCAAAAAAGTGATAAGGCCTTCCTATTGGATGTCCCCAATTGATCCTCATGGTCTATTCAGTGACAGTGTTAGTTCCAATGTCAACAAATACAGTAAGGCTAAGAAGCAATCAGAGGTATTCAAGGAGCTCCTCCCCCACCAAGGCCAGGTAGCTGTGGTATCAGGTGGTCCATCCACCTTTTCTTTTAAATCTTCTGCTTATATAGAACAACAAAAGGCCAGAATGGGAGCTCAAGCTTCCCTGCAAAGACCTAAGGGAGCTGGGCAGGCCTCACAGCCCAAGAGGAAGTTTGATCTCAAACCATGCTTTCCTCAAAGGATGCAAAGAACACCTGATGCCAGCAGCACTATACTGGGGGAGAGCCCCATGGGAGTGGGGGGATCTGTGCATGTCAACATCTCCTGCCAGACCCCTCTTGGAGCCCCCAGCAGCGTTTTTGCTATTCCCGCCACTATAGGTGTCTCAGGGGGTAGATAAACCTGGTGGTTCATCTGTCCCATCCTCTCTCTTTCCTGTCTAACCATCTCCTGCCAGTTTTCTGATTCAGGAGACTGAACAGGTAGAGAGATGAACTCTTTGATTTTCTGAAAACTTTTGCCCTGTTTATCTCCATTGCACGGTTGTTGAGTTTAGTAGAGACAGGGTACAGAGTTCAGTTTGCGTCTCATCTTCCTAACTTTAACAGCATTTTGCAGACTATGGTGTTAGAAGAACAGCACCTGGTGTTGGCCAAAGAACTTGAGTCTCCCTTGGTAAAGGGGGTTATAGAACCCCCTCATGCAAGAGATCTAGGCTTTTACACCCATTATTTTATAGTTCCCAAGAAGGATGGGGGCAGTGTCTGATTTTAGATCTGCGTGATTTGAATCAGGCTCTGAGGAGATTCAAGATGTTAATGCTCAAACATATCATGTGTTAAATACAGCCAGAGGACTGGTTTGTCATGCTAGATCTAAAGGAGGTCTATACCCTAAATAGCAAGGGTCCTAGTGAGGGTTTGCCAGGACCAAGTTTGTTTGCTCTTGGTAGAGTCAATCTGACCAACCCTAATCAGGTTCTCAGACTGAATATCTATCCTGGAGTCCATTTAGGAGCTTCCAGTCTGGAGGGATCTTTAGTCTCAGGCTTAGGGGTCAATCTTTCAGCCCTGGTTGGAAATTTGGAAACCGTAAATTGTATGCAATTTATACAATTGTAAATTGTATAAATTATAATAATTTATACAATTTACAATTAATTAACATTAACATTCTCCATAGCGGCAAGCCACAACACAGCATCAAGTTTCTACGAAAGAAAACGTCTAAGGTTACATAGGGAACTGGGTTACATAAGAGAGGGAACGAGACAATGCTCTGCTTTGCCACACTTTGGTCTTTCTTGCATGGTCTTCCTTCAGACTTAGAATCTGATGATGTATTTTGCATGTGCCTTTTAAAAGCTTTGTGGCATCAAACACTACATCACATGACCTTGATCTGCCTATAAATAGGTGTGATTTTACATGTTCAGACATGGGCTGAAGTGAGTTTTTTTTTAAAAAAAGTTTTGTTTTAGTTTTTGTTTTTGTGAGTTTTGTTTGAAAACCATACAAAAACTAAAAGTCCAATGGAGAATATAAAAATAAAACTCTTTGGGTAAAAACAGGACTGAAGTAATAGTGCCATTGTCAAAACCATCAGTATTATCAGATTATACCTTTTTGTTCTAGTTTGTTTTTTCAGTTTGTTTAAAGTATTTATTTTAAATTACAGGGCACTTCTGGAAAATGAGAAAAAAAGAAGAGAAAATGCAGAGAGAGAGACGGAAAAGATCACAAGAGAGACGATGGAGCTCATGGAAAGACTCAGACAAATAGAAGAGCAGACAAAGAAAGCTCAAGAGGGTTTGAACCTAGAATTAAAAGTTTTACCTTTTCTAGATCATAGCAAAGTGTGTAATTACTAACATCACCAAATGAAACAGCAAAAATAATGACTGTTTTCAATGCAGGCTTTCTAACACTACCCTACCTGCCATTGGTTGTGCATTATAGTGGCTGTCTGCTGTATCCCATCGTGACACTTTCGTGTCCCCCTGGTAGAAGGTGTATGAAAAACAGGTCGGAGAGCAGCGTGATGGGAAGAGAATGTTTTATTCACAACTTTCAAACAAACCGAAAACAAAAATCATCTTGTGGTGAAACGAAACCATGTTTCTCCAGGATCTAGGTGCTACACAAACACAGAACAACACAGAACTACAGGGCTACATAATTTATACATAAAGTGCACAAGTGCAAACAAGCAGACAGCACAAGACAGTACAATGACTTCTGGAGCAGACAATGGACGTAGTATGTAGTATGATCTTCTCAGCTGTTCTCACTATTCGCTGAAGGGTCTTGCGGTCCAAGGCAGTGCAATTCCCAAACCAGGCAGTGATGCAGGTGCACAGGATGCTCTCGATAGTCCCTCTGTAGAACGTGGTGAGGATTGGGGGTGGGAGATGTGCGTTCCTCAGTCTTCTCAAAGTATAGGCACTGCTGGGCTTTCTTAGTTATGGAACTGGTGTTGAGGGACCTGGTGAGGTTCTCCGCCAGGTCAGCCCCAAGAAACTTGGTGCTCTTGACGATCTCTATGGAGGAGCCGCTGATGTTTGGTGGAGAGTGGTCATTCTGTGGTCTTCTGAAGTCAACAACCATCTCTTTAGTTTTGTCCACGTTCAGAGTCAGGTTGTTGGCTCTGCACCAGTTCGTTAGCCAATGCACCTCCTCTCTGTATGCTGACTCGTCGTTCTTGCTGATGAGACCCACCACTGTTGTGTCATTGGTGAACTTTGATGATGTGATTCGAGCTGTGCATTGCTACACAGTCGTGAGTAAGCAGAGTGAACAGCAATGGACTGAGCACACTGCCCTGTGGGGCCCCAGTGCTCAGTGTGATGGTGCTGGAGGTGCTGTTCCCGATCTGGACTGACTGAGGTCTCCCAGTCAGGAAGTCCAGGATCCAGTTACAGAGGGAGGTGTTCAGGCCCAGCAGGTTCAGTTTTCCAATCAGGTGCTGAGGGATGATTGTGTTGAATGCTGAACTGAAGCCTATGAACAGCATTCGAACATATGTGTCCTTATTTTCCAGGTGGGTGAGGACCAGATGGAGGGGAGCCATCCGGCCCGCACCCACTTCCCCCCATTTCAAGAGAGGAAGGCAGCTACAGCCATCTGTGCCCCCGGCCTTTGGCCCACCTGAAATTTATAGGATTGTAACACTAAATACCAATGATAAATACCAATGAGTGATCTGGGTATTTGTATCTTTTATGCAGTGGAGCCATTGGAGCGGTGCGTGGTCTGAACAGAGGGTGAGGGTGACCCTGGGCCAGCCCAACAGGTAGTATCTAAGAGTGAGGACAACCCACTTGATGGCTAAACCCTCTTTTTCTATGGTGTTGTACTTAGTCTCTTTCATGGAGAGCTTACAACTAATATACAGCACCGGGTGCTCCTCACTCCCCACCATCTGGGACAGGACTGCTCCCAGCCCATGGTCTGATGCATGCATCTGCAGCAGGAAAGGGAGAGAAAAGTCAGGAGAGTGTAACAATGGCTCACCACACAATGCAACCTTAACCAGGGTAAAAGCCCGTTGGCATTGCTCCGTGCACTAGAATGGGTCTGGTGACATCCAAATATTTTGGAACAAACCGTCTGTAATAGCCAGCCAGCCCCAGGAACTGTCTCACCTTCTTTTTGGTCTTAGGACACGGGCAGGTTGCAATAGTTGCGGTTTTATTAGTTTGGGGCTGCACCTGTCCATGTTGTAAGTGGAAGTCCAGATACCGTACCCCTACCTGTCCAATCGCACACTTCTTCCCTGAGCCCCACCATGTGCAGAGACCTCAGGACTGGCCAACAGATGTTGCATATGCCGCCGCCAGTCATTACTGTATATAATGATGTTGTCCATCATCAACCTTTATATTTGAAATGCATAACATTTTGCTGGTGAGCCAAAGATACATTTTCACCATGGAGAATAAAGATAAACAATACAATGCATACAATTTCAGACAAAACTAAATAAACAAAAAATAAATTAAAATGAAATTAAAAGGTTAAGATGAAAGCTAAAGGGCATCATAAATATATTTTACATTTATTTAACAAAGACAGTTTTTTTAATAAACTTAACACAATCAAAATAAACTTTAAGGGTTATTTGAAAATTAATAAAATAAGGCTTAGAATCACAAATATTTAGACAAATATAAAATGTACTTAATAACATAAACAAATAATAAATCTTTATTTTTTAAATGTTTTTGTTTCGCATAATCACTTTGACTATATGTCTATAACTATATGACTATATGTCTATATAACTATAACAACACGTGTTCAGCTGCATCTGCTCTGGTTTCTACTAAAGTCAGTTAGCGCCCTGACACACTTTTTTCTGTTTCCTGACTCATCATTCTGATTATACAAATTTGCAAATTACAAAACACACTCTTATCATCAGTGCAATCTGACTTAGGGTTAGGTCACAACCAGTCTTTTCCGATCAACTTGGGTATTACTTAAAATATTAAACAGACCCGGGACCCAATGTAATAGAATGAGACCAGACCCAACTTTATCTGAAGACCAAATTAAAGTACAGGTAGGAGTGGGTCATAATAGATAGATAAACAGCAGCAACAAAGGCAAGGCAATAACTGTGGTCATAACTAGCTGGCAGTTAGGACAGGGATCTAGCAGACAGAGACAATAATCCAAACAAAGTGTGCAAAAGATAGAAAGCAGGCAGCAATGGTTGATAGAAACAATAATCCAAACAAGGTTGAAACAGGCAGGACAGAATAAATGCTCAAAATTGTGAGCCATGACAATACAAGGACTTTATTAGTTTTAAATGTGAGTGATAAATGAAACACTGGAAAAATAACTTTCCATGGACATGTTTTAACTGTCCAGCACAACTGAGAGTTGTCAGGGACACACCCCCACTGCCAACCATGCCTCCACGCTCTCAGTTGCTCAAGTACTGATCATACACATCTACCAGCATATATAAAGCCACACGCACTCATCACTCTTTTGTCTGGCCTCACAGCTTACTTGTTGTGACTTACCTGACTCTTCCTCATCTTATACTCACCTTAACTCCCTCCAGCACATTTCCTTGAACCCCAGTGTTTCTATTGGATCCTCCAAAATACAAAGAGGAGTCTGTTTACATTCCAGCTAAGTCTACTATAAGCTTACTTACCTGTATCCAGTCTTCATTATTAATACAATCTATCTGTTCTACATATGCAAGTATGTCTGCTCAGGGGTTGGTCTGATTTGTCTGATGATTATCTACAATCAGGATTATACTCATGTTTGGATGCTAAAGCTAATAAAGCCTTTGTATTTATACTTACCTGCTTGTTACCTATGTGTATGCTGACGAGTATTTTACAATCTAGTCAAAATTTTATTTATAGCACTTTTTACAATGTTGCATTCCTTCAAAGCAGCATTACATATAATGAGAAATAAAACACAGAAAACAAAAAAATTATCAAACATGTACAACACAGAAAACAGAATATACATTGTATTATTATCATTCCTTCATAAATGATGTGGCTATGGATGAGAGAAAGGTCCAAGCAGTAACCAAATGGCCACATCCTTATACCATTAAAGAGCTACAGCGTTTTCTAGGCTTCGCTAACTTCTATCGAAGGTTTATCAGAGGTTTCAGCTCTGTGGCCGCACCATTGACGGCACTCACCAAGTGTAAAAGGGCTCGCCTATCCTTGTCTCCTGAAGCACAATCCGCCTTCATGGAACTGAAGACCCACTTCACTACTGCGCCCATCCTCCGACATCCTGACCCTGATCAACCGTTTATAGTGGAAGCAGACGCTTTGAACACTGGAGTAGGGGCTATTCTCTCTCAAGTCAAGGTACTCCTCCAAAAATGTTTCCTTGTGCCTTTTATTCTCGGAAACTTTCTGCAGCTGAGCAAAATTACGATGTGGGCAACAGAGAGTTACTGACCATGAAGCCAGAGGGCGCAAAACACCCCTTTACTGTTCTGACTGACCACAAGAACTTGGAATATCTCCAAACGGCCAAGCGGCTAAACCCCAGATAGGCTAGGTGGGCTTTGTTTTTCACTTGCTTTAATTTCACTGTCACTGACTGATGAGATCTCTACTCCCACCAGTTCAGAGAACATACTCCCCGAAAATCTCCTCCTTGCTCCAGTCCAATGGGATATCATCACCGAGATCAATCAAATCAATGCCGAAACTCCTCCACCAAACGATTGCCCCAGTGACCTGACCTATGTTCCAGAAGTTCTTCTTAATCACTTGATCACACAAGTTCATGCATCCCCTAGCTCAGGTCACCCTGGAATAACTGCCACAATACACCTACTACAGAACCGGTTCTGGTGGCCTACGTTACCAGCTGATACTATCACTAACATAAAGAACTGTACAATCTGCCAGACTTCCAAGACAGCTCGACAGCTACAAGCCGGACTCCTGCAACCTTTACCCACTATACACCATCCCTGGTCACACATTTCAATAGACTTTATCACTGATCTCCCTAACTCGTCTGGGAATACAACTATCCTATGGCATGTAATGTCAGTCCCAGAAACCCCAACAGAGCGCATTGTGCAATTTGTTATTGGTCCTTCATATGTGTTACCAGAAATGGATGAGCAAGTAGCCTCCCGTGTCTACAAGAAATATGTATTCTACACCATTTATCGTTAAATTGATGATTGGGAGTTCATTTAAATGGTTTCTGAAGGAGAAACAAATCATAGGATGTGTTTGTGGACTGATATCACTCTGTGGGCACCCCATTCACTTTTATGTTCCCAGTTAGTCTGATACTGCTGCTGTGGTGGATACCTGTATGCATCATTCTGTGTCTGCCTGTTGCCTGGCTGACTATCTATTGTATTGTTCATCTCTTTCTCTCTTTCTGCACTCTCTAGCTCAGTGTCCATAACGCCCACAGTAGTTACATACGTCGCCTGTCTTATCTCTTTTTAGTTGGTGCCTCCCACCCTGCTGTTTTCGGGTGGTGTTTTGTACAGGCAGTGGTCTCATTTGTGTGTGGGGCACCGTAAACATAACTTCCTGTTTTATTTTGGGCATTAAAGAAGTGAAACCACCAGATTCATCTAATTCATGAATACGTTTGGAAAAATCGTCAATAGATTGTTGTAACAAACACCAATTGAACTTTGTCTGGATTCATGTTGTTCAAACATGTATTAATGAACAGCTCATTCATTTCATTAGTTGTGGGCAACTTTGCATCATTGACCCAAGCACACTTAAAACAATTAACAAAAGCAGCTGGGCTCTCCCCTTTGTTCTGTTTAATGTTTGTGGCATGAGTCAGATCACAGCAAACATGTGCACAGGCATTCAGGAATGTTTTAACCTGAGAGAAAAAAAATCGCTGACATTATCATGATCTTCCCACCACAAAAGATGTCTACTAGTTGCCATTCCATCCCCTTCCTCAATATCATTTTCAAAATTCAGAGCTGGAACTTGTTCAATCAGAACATCCTCCTTTACATCATCACCCAATACTCTGTGTAAAATAGTTCTGTGATCGGCATCTATTAGTTGAGCATATCTAGTGTGTGAGCGGAGAAGATCCACAAATGTATTAGCATTAGACATATTAGGCAAACTTTTATTGCTTCAACATCCGTAATTGTTGCTGGGCATATATGTATTCGGTTATGTTCTCTCACAAAAGCCATCAGAGTCAATCTTCAGAGTGGCGGCTGTGCCCGCTGGTTTTATCGGGCACATAAATTCAGTGAGCGACGGATATAACTGTTCCATTGGCACAGGCAATGGTGAGACTGGCACAACATAATTCACAATGTTTCGAGTGGCTGTATCATACAAAGGCGGTGATTTAGAATCCCAATCGGGATCTCCCCATCCCTCTTTGACCATGGATTTCATTAATTCTATGTCATTATTTTTAAGAGAACCTTGCCTGGGGTACAAGTCCATCTGAGGACCTGCAGCTTCTGACCAACTAGATAAATTATCAACAAAAGGTTGTGTCCAATAACCCATATTATTCCTGAATGTAAAAGCAATGGGTGTTTCCCCCAGAAATGGTCTAGATTTCTGTTGACCCATCCTCAAGATTTACAAATTCACAGTACACTCAGCAATTGTATCTCACAAAATCCAACCACAATTAATTTCTTTGTCTACTTATATCTGCATGTGCTGTGTGCCCCACATATTTATTGGTGTAACCTGTGCCTCAGTTATCACCACAGAGTGCCACACAAATCATCAGAGAGGCAAATTCATCTACCGACAAATTGATCTCTCTTCGACAATATCAACACAGGAAAGGCATATAAAATCAGCTCTTACCTGTGTTATATTGCTGGAACCTGCAGCAGCTTCTGCACGGTCTTCAGATACAGATAATTCTCCCCAAATTGCTTGAAAATATCCAGGGGGTATACAGGAGATGTCCCCCTTTATGGATGAGCCCCCAATTGTAATTGTAAGAAATATTACAATCTTGTATCTGGGTTTCTTTTCTATAAGTTAATAAAATCTTGTGGCTGTGGATGATATGAGAAAATAACACTAGAATACTGGATCCAGGGAGCAAAAGGAAGAGACAGACACAGTGTTGTGTTCTATTCTAGCTCAAGCTCATTTATTCTTTGTTAGCACTTTACATTTACATTACATTTACATGTATGCATTTGGCAGACGCTTTTATCCAAAGCTACTTACAGTGCATTGAAGTTATACATTTTCTTAGTACATGTACTCCCTGGGAATCGAACCCACAACCTCTTGCGCTGCTAACACAATGCTCTACCACTGAGCTACAGGAAAGCAATTCATCAAGTGTTAACAAACAATACCCCTAATATGGCCATTTGCCTAGTAGGTATTCATCTTGCAAGTCATACATATTAATACCTATTCTTTGGAATATTTTGCGTATGTGATGACCTTCAGATACCTTAGATCCCAAGAACTACCAAACACGAAGACATAACAGTAAATAACAGACATACATAGATTGACCCTGAGAGAGGGCCACAATTGTGGAGAGGGCCTCAACAATCAGCAATGCAAGATGTGAGTGAGACACTTTTAATCCAAGTCCTTCCTGTTTCTTTAAAAGTTGAGTTTCCTTTACAAAAAAAGATTGCATAATGCTGGGTTTTTTGTTTAGTTTTGGTTTAATTTTAGTTCAGCAGATTTGTTCCATCTTTCTTATTCTGCTCAACATTAGCATCTTTCACCTAGGAGTGTATTTTAAATTATGTGCGCTTCTCTCCTTTCCATGCCATAGCAATTGTTATGAACAGCTCTGTTCAGTCAAACCCTAAGCCTAACTCAGTAACAAATAACTAAGGTATAAGATGTGTGTAATGATGAGAACGCGTCACAGGGATCCATTTGCAGCTTTTAATAATTGTAGTCAACAGACAGGGGTCAATAACAACAAACAGGGCAAACATAGGTAATACAGAGATGTAATCAGTAAACAGGCAGAGTTCGTAGACAGGCAGCAAACGGGTAATCAAACAGGGTAATCCAAAATGCTCAGTAATGTCAGCCAGGTCAAAACAAGACTTTGCAGCGCTACATAGTGTGACTGAGGCTTATATACACAAGCTAATAGGCTACAGGTGAACAAGAAGCTAATCAGAACAACAGGTATGGTATGATTATGGGAAACAGTTCATAAGGTAGTCAATATTCTGGAGATGGTTCCCTCTGGTGGCGTGGAGGAGGTGGAGCAGGAACCTTCACCATAACAATGTGAAACAGCGATAAAGTCATTGATCCAAAAATTGGACACTAATTATCACACAATTATCATTGTCATATCAGAATAATGTAATACAATTATAAATTATAAAATAAAATTAGAAGAGAAAAAGCCAGAAAACCACGTCTGCTCCCATCGTAAACTTGGCTAAGCCAGTAGCTTTCTTATAGTACCTTGGACCTTCTCTTTTTAATTCACACACATACCAAGATACTCATACAACCCTTAACTTCCTGACCCAAAACTCTGAAATATAAATAACTAACATAATGACCATAGTGTATAAGTGTAAACCAAGATCAAAGTGAAGACACTTGAATTAATTTTTTTCTGTATTTGTTTCATATTCATTTATTAAAAAAAATCTTACATAGTGTACCTTTTAACATTAGGAAATTACACATTAACTTTACATTTTTATAACATTTCACACATATTTTATATTTATTTATGTGAGATGCAGTATAGTTGTGTTGTACAGAGCTGGAAGAACAGACCAAGCGAGCACTGGACTTAGAGAGGGAAAGGAAGATTGCTCAAGAAGAGGCTGAAAGGCTAGAGAAAGACCGCAGGGTTGCAGAAGAGGTGAAGACAGAACTACTTCAGCAATCTGAGAATCAGATCAAGAGCCAGGAAAGTCTGGTATGAGGAAATAACTCCTTAAGTAAAAAAATCAAATCTTAATCTCAAATTTCCTAAAAATATTACAATTCTGTCATGTCTCTCAAAACCTGTATTTTCATGCACTACAAAAAGATATAAAATACGGAGCATGCTTACTTTCATCAATACATTGGTGGTTTAGGTTTGGATTGATACTGTCAAGTAACAAAAAGGAGTTTTTAGTTGTATGTTTGTGTACAGTTTGGTGTGGCACAAATGATAATTTAATGAAAGATAACCCTTAATTCTCAACCCTTAATTGATATTTATCCATTTGAATGTGGTGCATTAAGATACATTATGCTAGGATTGATGTCAATTATGGAGCATCTTATACATGTCCATCATAACACACCACACATAATAAAAACATTTTTGTCCTTTTCTGGAGCTTGGCAGCCCCTGGTTACTGTGTGCTGTCATTGTATGTAGAAAATTCTGCATTAAAAAAAGGAAGATTTGTGTTCCATAGCAGTAGGAAACTCTTACCCTTTAAAATGACACGAGGATTAATGACAATTTGTTTTTGTTTTTGGGCTGAACTATTATTTGAAAATGTCTCTAAAGGCAACAGAGTTGGCTGACCTGACATCTAAAATCACTCTTTTGGAAGATGCCAAGAAGAAGAAAGAGGATGAAGCCAGGAAATGGCAGAAAAAAGTAAGATTTTTTGTAGCATTGCATCTGTTAATTACTGCAATCCTCAGCATATCACAAATAATAACCATGATAGTTTACCAAGCTTTCTTTGTATGAGTATCTTGGCAGGCAGTCATGGTTGAGGTAGACTTGGAGCGGACTAAAGAGGAGTTGAAAAGTAAGCTAATTGGGGTCCACATCCAGACAATGTCTCAGACAGAAAATGACCATGACGAGAATGATGAGAGTAGTGCTGAGGCCAGTGCTGAGCTTTCACCCACTGAAGTGTATCAAGACCGCAGTGAAGAGCAGCGAATAACAGAAACTACGAAGAATGAACGTCTGCAGAAGCACCTACAAGTGAGTATAAAAATTGGATGTTGTAAATCAGATAATACAAAAACAAATATATATAAATATATAAATAAATATATAGCTGCAAACAGTGACGATGGGCCCAAACACTGGCACCATCGCCACATTATGTTTCTCAGAAAACAGTGCACAGTGGGAACATGAATTTAACCCTGTAAACATCAGTGGTCTATTTTAAATTATGCTGTAGATGATACATTTTCTGTTGTCAGTTAGTAGCACCGTCTGTGACCTACAAAACGACTAATCACTATGATGTGTGTGCCAAATTTCATAACATTTTAAGCATGCTAAGACCCTCAAATAAACTTGAATATAGTAAAAATGTTTGATATATTACCATGGCAGCATTATTTAAGATATCACAAATCATTTCACAGTTTTGCATTAGCCATACCTCTATGTTATTTTATACAGTTTTATTTATATTTTAAAGTCTGTTGCAAGGGACATATTTCCTGTTACTAGCTGATGGCACTCTAAATGTGATTCACAATACACCAAACAATTAGCAAACTTGCTTTGCCAACAAATCGCTCAATGTATGATATGCAGATATCAGAGATGTCCTGTTTTCCATATTTTGCCATAATTTTACCACCTCACCATGGCAACACTGTTCGAGATCAAAAATCCCTTCACAAATGTGCAACTTCAATGTCTTAGAATGATGCTTTTTGTGCCCCGTACCAAGGGGCACTACCAAGGGGCATGAATTATGTTTACATTTATGCATTTGACAGACGCTTTTATCCAAAGTGACTTAAAGGATGAGAGAACTAAACATTTTGTCTTAAGAACCAACAAGCCAAGTCTACAAAGCTGCAAGTGGAAATCGCATTCTGATGCTAGATACAGGATGAACAGAAGAAGGGTGTCTTTATCAGAGCATTAAGGATTAGACAGGTATCTGCGAAACGGTTGTGTTTTGAGTTGTTTTTTGAAGGTTGTGATGGTCTCAATGGATCAGGTGGAAGCTGGGAGTTCTTTCCACCAGGAAGGAACAGAATAGATGAACGCCTTAGACAGCAATTTCATACCTCGTTGTGGGGGAACAATCAGACATTGCTCATTTACAAACCGTCTATGGTGGGAGGGGACATATGTCTGAAGGAGTGAGTAGAGGTAGTAGGGTGGCTACAGGTAGCTAGTGAAGTGAGATCAGGAGGGGTGTGACATGGGTTCTCTTTGGTTGATTGAAAACCAGACGTGCTGCAGCATTCTGGATCATTTGCAAGGATTTGGTTTTGTTGGCTGGAAGGCCTAAAACATTGGTACACTACTGTTTTTGAGACATTCAAGCATTTGTACATTACTCATACATTGTCTCAGGTTTCAGACAATTTCACACAAGTTCCAAAACAAATGTAGTAGCATAAGATGTAGTAGCATGAGTTGGAATGTGAACAATGGTTTTTTTTTTATGTTTCTGAAATAGAACAGTGAAAGTGCATTTAAATGTGTTCAAAGTTTCAGACAATTTGCCGAAAATTATTTACACTAATGGGACAAAGTCAGTTATAAATGATGGCAACCTAAAAAAGGGTCAAAGGCTTTCCAGATTCTGCAAAATTATTTTAGCTTTTCTCTTTAACTTTTTAATTTGATGGGTGCGACAGTATCAAGAGTACTGGTGAAGATAGAGTCCATGCTGAATGTCATTTTATCTAGATCTTTAGCATTTATGGGTGTGCTGAGTAGGTTAGATAGTACAAGACATTTGTGAATCATGAATTGTGAATGTTTTTGGTGGTTGGGGTAATGGTTATGCCCATTCATGCTATGGAGCAATAAGGCTAACATCAACATTTGTATTATCCATGAAATAAGATGATGATCAGTGATCTCACCACTTTATGGTGTGATATCTGTATCTATAGGGTCCAGTCCATGTTATATAATTAGATCTAAAGTGTGATTAAAGCAATGAGTCTAGAGTACTAAAGTCTAGTAATGTCTTGCATGACTCCAAAAGAGTCAGCAGGTCCTGTAATGCAGTTCCCGTCACATCATTGCCATCATCTACACGAATATTACAATCTACAACAATCATAGCTTTGTCAACAATCACCAACAGGTCAGTGAGAAAATCTGAAAATTCCTTCAGAAACTCAATGTAGGGCTATACACAGTAGCCAGTGCAAAGGAGAGCATAGATTGTTTCCTTATGGTTGGTAGAGTAACACTGAGCACCAGCAATTCAAAAGTGTAGTTTAGACTGAGAACCCTTTAGTATGTCTCTACAACACCTCAACCAACCAGACGGAGCTCCTGCTTATAACAATAGCCTGGTGGGGAAGATTCATTGAGACTAATGTAGTCATCTGGCTTGAGCCAAGTTTCAGTTAGACAACCTTTATCTGAGATTATTTTGTTTACAATAACCAACTTTGGTGTGAGTGATCTTACATTTAGGAGCCAAGCTTTAAGAGGTGTTTTTGTTCTTGTGCTGTAATTTTCTGAGAACACGAGCACCAGGAAAACAGTGTGTGAGCACCTTACCTTTAGTAGAGGTAGTGTGATCATGCCAGACAATAGAGTCTCAGATGACCATGGCATTGCATTTCGTCTTGCGGATGGGGGTGAAGTGGTTGTGTGTAGCAATCTCAAAAACTGATGGTGGCGTAGGGGTCCTGGCTCACGACTTATGCCATTGGTATGGGTTAGTTGCGTACTGGCTCTGCACATAGACAGGCAGCATAGAAGTGGCTGCAATGTTAACTTTAAGAAACGGACTTACCACTGGTCTGGGTGCTAGCAGGATTTGGCTAGTAGCGGGAATAACGGAAGCCAGAAAGGACTAGTTATATTAAAGCAGTCTGAATATGTATAATGTTATAATACTGTTGAATCGATATGGAAACCAATATTATTAAGTAAAAATTGAGTTAGGGTTAGGTGGAACAGCGGTTAGATGGAACAGAATTTTTTAGAGAGCTTTTAAGACAACTTGATGGAGTGCTAACTCTGCAGTTAGAGCTCCACACTGATCACACTGCAGTAACAAACCAGAAACCAGGTTATTACTGATGGCTGGTGATTTGTCTCTAGAGCTGAGCATCAGTGTAAATGGCCACAGTTAAATGTCAACAGTCTCCCAGGAAGCACGCCAACTGTCACGGAAACACCAGGCTCCGCCCCAGTCAGCAAACTCATTCACCAGAATACTAATCACACTCACCTGTTCATCATTTACAAATCACCTTCTGCACTATAAGAGCACACACTTCCGTCAAGTACTTTGTCTGGTCTCCAGTTGGAAAAGGATTCATTCCCATGCTAACTACTTACCTGATATCGATCTCCCTCATCTCCATTGTTTTCCCTGTGTTCTCCAGTGTCTGTGTATGCTCCATTGTTTCCCAAGTCCGCTCTATTACAAGCCCTGGAAGCATCTTTATCCCCTCCATCCACCACGATCTGGTAAAAGACATCAGCTATGTTACAGATCTGTCTCCATTTACTCAAGGCCTATTACACTATTGATACTGACCTGTTTTATTCACCTATGTTTGCATCTCAATAAACCGCCTGTTTGGTACTTACCCAAGGAACAGTGCCAAGGAACCACAACTAATCATATAAATGCTGTATAAATGGAGAACAAACCTTGGGAGAAACCAGGCTCAACCGGGAGGGCGATATAGGAATATTACAAACAGAGATGGTGACAGAAGCATAATGTTAGTAATTGCAAATATAACATCACACTGTTGTGACTAGGCAGGGAAATAAAATGTAAAATCTGAGCTGGAGGTAGGTAAGTAGTTTAATAAAGAAGTCCATCATATTCCCACTGATTTAGGATGATCCAGGTTATGGATGTTATCTTAAAATGGCATAAGGATAATCAACTAGCTGACTCAGAAATGGTACCAGTGTCAAGTTGAACTGGAGCTGGGTCGATTTGTCTCAGGGGTCATTCTGTCCCATCTCCCCACCATCTGGTCTGAATAAAGTCTGGATCATGCTGACTACAGGACGTCGGGGAAACATTGTGGTTTACCTAATTAATACATCCTAACAATCCCTTAAGGGATTTGAGTAATAAATGCATAGGACTATGTGTAGACATGCTAGATTAAAGAGGTCTTTAATCTAAATTAAACTGACATTGTGTATCTGCCTCCCGGTCAACACTGGGATGACTGCTCCAGAGTTTGGGTTCCAAATATGAAAAGAATGTACCACCTGCGCTTGGTTTAGGAATTCTGGGTATTATCAACTGCCCAGAATTTTTAAATTGCAGTGAATGTGAAGGACTGTAATAAGAAAGGGTTTGCTCAGGTATTGAGGAGCTAAACCATTCAGGGTCTTGTAAGTAATTAGCATAAATTTGGTTTATGAAAGAAGAAAGTTTATACAATGCTTTATAGACTTTAAAGGGAATGCTTTATATAGCAAGTGAAGTGCTGACAGAGGGTAACATTCCCATATGGCCAGTGATCATGGCTTTCAGAGGTAAAAAAATACCAGTCACATCCAGAAATACACAAGTGAAAAGTTGTCTTTAAAGAAAAAAAAAAGAAAAGCAAGGCTGCAGAAGTGGAGTTCTAGCAAGGCTGCATAAGCAGCCACACAAACCACCACTTTCAAGCTTTTTTCTCACCAATGAATATTCATCATAAATAAAATGGATGAACTGAGGCTACAGGCTGCAACAAACATCACTGTAAGGGACAGTTGCATTCTACTTGTTACTGTGAAACTTATTCTTGTCTACAGCCTACATGGTACAGCATCATGATAGCAGTCTAGGGGGACTGTGTGTGTATGTCCATCTAACAACTAGTACACTAACATAATGACTGTTGCCTGTCACTGCTCCCCAGATCTGGAGTGTGTGACTGTTAAACGCAGGCCTTTTTACCTTCCAAGGGAGTTTACTGTGGTCATAATAACAACTGTGTACATTCAACATGATACTAATGCTAACTTGGCTATTGGATACTTGCATAGTAACATTAGCCTATAGCAGAGCATGTATCCCAACGCTGTGTACATAATAGCCGGAACTTTAATCATGTGGCTTTAAAAGCAGTTTTTCCGTAGATTTCACCATGTAAAGTGTGCTACAAGAGGAACTAACTTACTGCACAAGGTGTTTACTAACATAAAATTGGGCTATAGGGCTAGGCGATTACCACACCTGGCCAGTGTGACCACATATCCCTGCTCTTGATCTCGGAATACACCCCCTTAGGAAAACTGCTCTTACCACCATTAGGACTATTACAATCTGGTTGGATGGAGCCTCTCTGCAGCTGCAGGACTGCTTCAACAGAACCAACTGTCAAAGGATATTTTTGAATAACAGAACCTGGCAGTGTTTACAGACATTGTCTTGAACTACAAAAAGAACTGCACAGACGTTGTCATAGTGGATTCTAGTTGAAAGCCCTGGATGACCAGGAAGGTCCAGCAGCTGCTAAAAGAGGGGACCACTGTCTTCAGATCTTGCGACAGGACTTTCTACAGTACGGCCTAAGCCAACCTGAAGAGGCATTAAAAGAGCCAAGGTTGACTACAGGAGAAGGATCAATAGCCATTTGGACAGCAACAACAGCAGGCAGGTATGGCAGGCAGTCCAGGATCTCACCAACTTCAGTTCTGGCCGAGGAGCTGGACCTTTTCTTTGCCTGCTTTGAAGTAGAATCATACGACACAGCCCTGCTACACCCAACAGCCTACAACAACTTGGAGGAGCATGAGGTGAGGTGCACACTAAGAGCCATTAACCAAAGAAAGGCTGTGGGCCTTGATGCTGTCTCCAGCTGTCTCCAGCCTTAATTATTACCAACCATTAGCATTCATCCCTGTGATGATGAAGTACTTCAAAAACCTGGAACAGAGACACATCCTGTCATTCCTACCCCCACCTTTGACCCACATCAGCTTGTCTACAGGGCTAATAGGTCTACGGGGGACGCTGTAGCTACAGTTTGTCACACTGTGCTGACCCACCTGGAGCAGCAGGGGAACTATTATTGGCTCCTCTTTTTGGACTACAGCTCCAATAGACTAGTGTGTAAACTGCTGGACCTGGGTCTGTCTGACTCCACGTCTTTGGATCAAAGGCCTTCTGACAGGATGCACACAGAGGGTCAGAGCATGCCCCTGCATCTCCACACCTCTTAGACTCAGCACCTGCTCCCCCCAGGGCTGTGTTAAGCCCCCGTCCTATATCCTCTATACATATGACTGCATATTTCTTGAATATTCCTGTACATATTTGCTTACATTTGCACTCACCCTACTCTGCACATTCTGTATATTTCCATCTACATTGCATTTTACTGTATGTATTTGTTACTGTTACTTTAATATTTTTGTATATATGCACTTGAATGAGGGACTAAATTTCATTGCACAACTATGCAATGACAATAAAGGTATTCTATTCTATCTTGAAGCTGTACTCAGGGTTTCAACTGGCCTCCATCAGGGCAAATGTGGTTCAGCTGCATGAGCAGAAACAATGCCAGGTGTCTGGCAAAAAACGATAATCTATATCGATAATTTATTATCGATAAACGATAATAAAAAATGGTATTCCGCAATTGCATTTGTTAGTTCAGTGCACAATTTACTACAATAAAAATGTCTTAAAACTATTGTTGATCAATAGTGAAGTCAAGTGGTAACAAACTACTGCTGACCAACAGAAAAGACAAGTGGTAACATTCACCAATCAAATAACATTTAGTGAGTGACTACATGCTGAGTCAATATATCTGTGTTCCTATATTAAAACTGTAATCAACATACAAAGCAAAATAAAAGTTCATTGTATACCAGTGTATAACTGTAAGGGGGCTGAGGCAGAAGCTGAAGCAGGATCCAGTTGCAGATGTTTATTGGGGTTATCCATAATCAAAGTCGAAAGTACAGGCAAAGGGTCGTAATAAACATAGACAGTCCAACCATGCAACACAACAAAAGGGAGAGACGTAAATCAGAGGTCGTAAATCCAGGCAGAGAATCAATATCTAAACAAACAGTCCGATCCAGGTGTCAAACAAAGGGGCTAGGCAACAATCAGAAAACGAGAACCAAACAATAGGTAAAACGCAGGAAAGCAGGAAGTAGAAGAGAATGCTTAGTAGTCAGGTGTAAAGCTGGCAATACTTCGCAACGTGGCCATGTGGCAGCAAGGTTTATATAGATGCCAAACAGGAAGTAAGTTCAGAGTTCAAAGTTCAGAGTTCAGCAGAGGGAGCATGAGCAGTCAGTATTCCGGTGAGGGCTCCCTCTGCTGGCGTGATGTTACAATAACAGAGAAAAAAATGAAGAGAAAATGTGTATTCTTTATTTTATTTTAATATACACATGCAAACATACATCATCAAGAATATACACATAATAACTATAAATTTGAGCACTTTTGATTTTTTACATAAAAAGGAGTTTTAAATGTATTAGAAACCTACATAAAATCTTTATTAAAACTCCTTATAAAAAATGTTTATAAGCACTCTTATGAAACCTGTGTAAAGAACAAAAACCTTTGATACCCTTCCAATACCTTTGAAAAATTCCCAGTCAAGGTCACATGAAAAAATAGAACTTTCTATTACTAAAAATGCTCATTCCACTGCATACTCACTGTATCTAGCAGCTCACTTTGTGACGAGAAATGTTGCCTGTGTGAGAGTGTGACCAGTTTTGTAGATATTAGTCGGAGGGTGGGAAAAGGAAAATAACTAAAAGGGATGAAGAATTTCAGAAAACACTGAAAGTATCACTGGACACATTTGTCATACCACAGGCTGTAAAGCTGCTAATATTGAGACAATTAGCACCACCCACACTATTGCTGTGGCTAAGAAGTAAATTCATTAAAATGCTCATAGGGGGGCTTACTTTTATAAATTAGTAAATAATAAATCATAGAATTCGTATTTAACAGTGATTAATTCAAGAAATTGGTGATTTATGTGGGTGAGTTATCAGATTTCCGAAAGGGACAAATTGTGGGAGCCTGGTTAGTGGGAGCATCTGTAACCTTTACAGCCCAACTCTGGTGTTTCAAGAACAACAATCAGTGTGATTATGACTGTGTATACAAAACATGACAAGGTTTGGGAGTTTGGCCATCAGCAGTGGGCAAAAATTAAAACTGAATGATGGTAACTATCAAACACTAAGGATTGTGTGACAAATAACTCAATATTTACCCTATAGACCCTGTTTCCACAATAAAAAAGAGACACTCCTCGCTGCAGACTGTAGCATGGTGACATCACACACTTAAAGTGACAAGTTTTAATCTACAATCTATAAAACGCATTTGCATTACCGTGGTGATAGTGCATGCATGTGTAATTTGCATTGCATGGTGACATTAGGTGTTTTCACATCATGTGATGTAACACGTCATTAAAACATGCCCATACTTAACAGAATACTCTAATAAAATGTAAAAGTATTAAAAACGCTAAGTATTAAAACTGTAAAATGTATTACAGCACATATCCATGATTTAAACCATGTCTAATCTGAGGTAAAATTATACGAAATTACAGAGTGTTACGAAGGAGGTCCCTCTGCCTCCTCCGCACCACCAGCAGGAGCCGTCTCCTGAGTATTAATGATAGTACGGACTACATTTCCCATAATGCCCCATACCTGGGTTTGATCACTTCCTTGTTCCTGATTGCACTCTCACCTGTTCCCCATTAGCTCTGTGTATATAAACCCCTAGTTCTGTGTAACCCGTTGCGAAGTCTTGTTTTGCCCCAGCGACATTGCTGAGCGTTTATTATACATACATTGGATTAGCTGTTACTGTTTGGATTGTTTATCTGGTTTCTTTGATTGTTTGCTGCCTGCCCTGATTACAGGATTGTTACCCATTTCTGATTGTTTGCTGCCTGCCTCGACCCACGCCTGTATCACGTTTGCTCTTCTGCCTACCTCTGTTGTTCCTGTTTGCTGTTGCCCGTCCTTGCCTGTCTTTTTTTCTTGAATAAAAAGCACAGCAGCAACAGCTAAGTCACTTGACTGCCCTTACCGAAGAGCTAGTGAAGTCTCTCCATAGTTTGCGCTCCATTCCAAGTCACGCAAGTCCCAAGCCAGCGCCTGCTCTCAGCAACACACAATCCACACCTTCTGCCTCGATCAGTCCACTAATGGCTTTCCCTGAGAAGTATGACGGAAGTCCCGCTAGATGTAAGAGGTTTCTCCTCCAGTGTTCGATCTTCTTGTCAAAACAACCCACTCTCTACCCCATGGATACAAGTCGGATAGCTTTTGTCAGCTCCTTGCTCACCGGGAAAGCTCTGGACTGGGTAACCGCAGTATGGAGGGTGGATGGCATTGTGTTTCCTACCTTTGAAGCATTCCTTCAACATTTACTAGAGGTATTCGATCACCCTGCTGAGGGAAGGAGTCTGGAAGAACAACTACTCAGCCTATCACAGGGAAATCAGTCGGCGGGGGCACATAATGCGACACATAATGAAATAATCAGTTTCTATGTCATTTCCTCACCTAAGAACCCCTTGATCCTGGGACTACCCTGGCTACAGATCCATAACCCAGTAATCTCCTGAAAGGAGGGACAAATACTCAAATACCCTACTGCTTCACTCACTGTCTAACCAAGATCCTATGCCAAGTTTCTCTTCCCAAACCTCTTGAGGAATGCCCCAAGTTTGAGTCCAGTCTTCCTTCAGAGTATACCGATATGAGAGAGGCTTTCAGTAAAAGGGGTGCATCGCAACTTCCTCCACACCGGACTACTGACTGTGCTATTGATCTCATACCAGGAGCCGAATTACCCAAAGGTAAAATCTTTCCATTATCACAACCAGAGTCTGAAGCAATTAAGGAATGCATCAAAGAGGAGATGAGCAAGGGTTTTTCATCCTTCCAGTTCTCCAGTCGCAGCAGGGTTCTTATTTGTCAAGAAAAAGGACAGTGGACTTTGACCATGCATAGATTACCAAGGGTTAAATAATGTGACTGTTAAATTGTTATCCTCTTCCCCTAGTTCCTGCCGCTCTTGAGCAGCTGTGCAAGGCAAGGTACTACACAAAGTTGGATCAGTGCCTACAATTTGATTCGAATACGAGAAGGAGATGAGTGGAAGACTGCATTCTCAATGACCAGTGGACACTACGAATACCTGGTAATGCCTTTCGGCCTAGCTATCAGTCCATCTATATTCCAGTCCTTTATGAATTACGTGTTCAGAGATATGCTTGACAGATGATAATTTACATTAACGACATCCTCATCTACTCTGATATGTTCAAGGAACATGTGGAACATGTGAGGGCTGTTCTGAAGCGTCTCATCCAGAACCAACTGTATGCCAAGGAGGAGAAATGACGAGTGAGGCTATGGATGAGAGGAGGGTTCAGGCAGTTACTGAATGGCCACAAATGCATACCATAAAGGAATTATGATGGTTCTTGGGCTTCGCAAATTTCTATCGAAGATTTATAAGAGGATTTAGCTCTGTTGCGGCACCTTTGATGGCCCTCACTAAAGGCAAGAGATCTTGTTTACCCTGGTCCCCCAAAGCCCAGTCCTTATTTGATGAACTCAAGCCCCGTTTCACTACAGCACCTATTCTGCGACATGCAGATCCCAACCAACCATTCATAGTGGAGGTAGATGCTTCAAACACAGGAGTTGGGGCTGTCCTCTCTCAGCGTCAGGGTACTCTCCCCAAGATGTTTCCTTGTGCTTTCTTCTCACGTAAACTTACTGCAGCTGAATGGAATTACGACGTGGGCAATAGAGAACTTCTTGCTATGAAGCTAGCTCTGGAGGAGTGACGACACTGGTTGGAGGGTGCTACACACCCCTTTACTGTCCTGACGGACCATAAGAATCTTGAATACCTTCGCACAGCTAAACGGCTCGGAGCCCATCTGGCCTGTCGGGGAATGTTTTTCACTTGCTTTGATTACACTGTCACTTACCGACTAGGCACCAGAAATACTAAAGCTGATGCTTTGTCTCAGCAGACCGACGAGATCCCCACAACTGTCTCTCCTGAGAACATTCTCCCTGAGAATCTCCTGTTAGCCCCAGTACAGTGGGACATTATCACCGTGATTCACCAAGTTAATGCAGAGTTCCCATCTCCTGTTGATTTCCCCAATCATCTTACTTTTGTCCCGAAGCTCTACATAAACGTCTAATCACCCTAGTTCATGAGTCCCCTAGTTCCAGTCATCCTGGAATTACTGCAACAATTCACCTGCTTCAGAACTGGTTTTGGTGGCCCACCTTACCCTCTGACACTACCACTTTTATAAAGAACTGCATTATCTGTCAGACCTCCAAGACTCCCAGGCAACTCCAAGCTGGTGTCATGCAACCTTTACCCACTCCTCGACATCCCTGGTCACATCTCTATAGACTTCATTACTGATCTTCCTAATTCATCCGGTAAGACCACCATCTTCACTATGATTGTCAGATTCTCTAAGGCATGTTGCCTCGTCCCCCTGCCCAAACTCCCCTCTGCATTCGAGACTGCTGAATTACTTTAGTAAATCAAGTCTTCAGATTCTATGGTCTGCCTGAGGACATTGTCTCAGATCGTGGTCCCCAGTTCACGTCCTGAGTGTGGTCACTTTTGTTCAGGGGACTCGGCGTCAATGTGAGTCTAACCTCAGGCTATGACTCTCAATCAAACAGACAAACAGAGCGTCTCAACCAAGAAATAATCTGGAAATAATTCTTACGTTCCTACTGTCACCAGAACCAGAATGATTGGAGTAGATTTTTGATATGGGCCGAATATGCTCAACTCTATGGTCAAACCAGCCACAGGTATGACACTTTTCAAGTGTGTCCTGGGGTACCAGCCTCCACTTTTCGCTTGGTCCAGTGAGCCCACAGACCTCTCTTCTGTCACAGACTGGTTGCAGCGGAGTGAGGAAGTCTGGGACCGGGCTCATACCCATCTCTTGCATGCCGTATGACAGACCCGGCAAGCCAATCAACATTGATGCCCCGGTCCTGCCTACTTCCGAACAATGGGTCTGGCTGTCTACCAGGGACCTGCGCCTTAAACTGTCCTGCAAGAAGCTCGACCCCAGGTATGTCGGCCCATTCAAAATTCTTAAAGGAAACCCCAGTTTCGTTTTGTATAGAACTCCCTAACACTTATCGTATCTCTCCCACTTTTCATGTTTCTCTCTTAACCTGCGGGTGGCCTGATTGGAGAGTCGGAGGGGGGAACCGTTGAGCAGACACCCCCCCCCATATGGATAGACGGTGAGGAGGCCTATAGAGTCCATGAACTGCTCAATAATGCCCCATACCTGGGTTTGATCACTTCCTGGTTCCTGATTGCACTCTCACCTGTTCCCCATTAGCTCTGTGTATATAAACCCCTAGTTCTGTTTAACCCGTTGCAAAGACTTCTTTTGCCCCGGCGACATTACTGAGCGTTTATCATACATACTTTGGATTACCAGATAAACAATCCAAACAGTAGCAGGTTTCTTTGTTTGTTTGCTGCCTGCCCTGATTACTGGATTGTTACCCATTTCTGATTGTTTGCTGTCTGCCTTGACCCACGCCTGTATCACGTTTGCTCTTTTGCCTACCTCTGTTCCTGTTTGCTGTTGCCCGACCTTGCCTGTCTGTTTGTCAAATAAAAAGCTGCAAATTGATCCCTCTGTGCCATGCTCGTCATTACACGAGATTATTATTATTTATAATTTATTAACATTCTGTTGCACTTACCTCACTGTGTATAAAGTGCATAGTAATATTACAATAATGGCACCTTATACATTTCTTATTTTAATATTTCCTCTGTCATGGTTCTTGTTTGTGTGTTTATTTTAGTATAATTTTGGGCGTGTTTCTGTTGCTTTGGCAATTCTGCATTGGAAATATTTAAGCCAGTAAAGTTGTTTTAAGTTAAACTGACTGCATACAGTATATTTTCAGTGTCTGCATCCCATTTTATGTATGGTGCCTCAAAAAAGACAAACTGATCTTTTTTATTTCAAAGAAAACAGAAAATATAATTGTATATCCATATGTAGATTAAGACTATAGTCTAAACATGACACATGACTAAAGAAAAAAATTCAATACAGTCTATCAGAAAAATAAAAAACAAACAAAAAAGCAGACAGACAGATGAGAGGAGACAGACAGGAAGACAGACACTTAAACACTTTTTACAGTACTCACTACAGGTTAAGAAGTTAAAGAACATACTGTCTAGCAACATGAAGTGGGCCTCTTCTCTGAATTTTGTCTCACTGACAATGTCCCTTAAAAGCTTGCCTGTGAGAGAAAGTCTCGTAAAGGACATCTGCCAGAGGATCTTCAGTGGCATCTCCAGTGGTCATCCAAAATGACCAACAGTCAGTCTAAAATATTATTGTAGATAAGACATATTAAATTGAAACTAACAGATTGACAGGATTTTATACTGTGCTCACCTTGGTCAAGTAAGTGAGGGGCAGTTGTGGCCTACTGGTGAGTCGGGCTTGTAATCAGAAGGTTGCTGGTTCAATTCCTGTGCTGGCAGCAACTGAAGTGTCCCTGAGCAAGGCACCTTACCCCCAATTGCTCTCTGGGCACAGTAGTGTTCTTCCCACTGCTCCGGGTGTGTGTGTGTGTTCAACACTTATTAATTGTTGTTAATTGTTTTAACTAAAGTTATTGTACAACACATATGGTGGCGCATTGCTGCCGCAAACATTTTTTCCACTCAGTTATGTCATAAAAACAACATATTTTCTTATAATAACCATCACGCTGTCTATGTGGAAGAAACTAAGCAAGGCGATGGAGGCAAAGATAATCCACAGGAATCTCTTTTAATTAAAATCCAAACTACACAGGAGAAGCAACACAGCATAACAAACGTGACTTAAAAATACATGCGGGTAACATAGCATATACACAATAACTGACTGTTAACTGAATGGGAAGGAGAACTTAAACAGGGCAGATGACATGGGGCATACAAGTGATGGAAATTAACAAGGGAATGAACCAAACTATGGCAAACAGAAAAAGGAAGACATAAAAACTAAAGTTAAAGGGGAAAAACACAAAATCAAAGTTCATGATGCTGACATTACTCCCCAGAAGCTGCATCCTTGCACCATAAATGAACCAACTGTGGACAAAGGAGGAGGACAAGAGGCAGAAGGGCAGATAGGCGACTAGGGTGGTGCTGATGAAAAGAGGAGTCAAGGAGGAGACTTGTGGGATCAGGGTGGTGATGACGGAGGGAGGAGCTAAGACAGAGACAGGAGGGAGCTGGAGCAGGAGGAGCCAGGTGGGACCCAGATCACAGCCATGATGGCGACCCACGGTGGAGCCGACGGAGAGAGGAGCCATGGCGGAGAGGTTAATGACCCCACGGGGCCAACCAAAGGTGGCGGAGCAGGTGGTGGTAGAGCCTAGAATGGAGACGGTGAGCTGACGAATCAGGGTGATGCAGAGGATCCAGAGGGCTCAAATGGAGCCAACAGTTCTGGCGACTGACTGAGGAGCAGGGAGGAGCTGGAGGGAGGAGTCCACAGGAGCTGGAGGGATGGAGTAATGAGGCGTAGCCGGAGGAGTAGAGTCCGGAAAGATGAGGGGGCCCGGTGGAGCTGGTGGATAGATGGGCGACGGTGGAGATGAGGGAGCTAGGAGCTAAGGTGGAGCCGCTGGGTCGATGAGCCGTGGTGGAGTCCAGGACTCAGAGGCTGGAGGCGGAGACAAGGGATCCTCCAGTCCTAGCATTGATGGAGACTGGCAGACCCACGGTGAGCCCACACAACAGATGGTGGGCTGAGGGTGAGCTGAGAAGCTTGAGGGATGTATCGGCGTTCATGATGCAGTTGATAGAGGAGGTGGGAGAGGGAGGCTGGGTGGGAGTTTGGGCTCACTAAGGGGGTTCTGGGGTGGTATGCACTGCCCACACACACCAGATGGTGACTCCCAGAAATGAGATCTCCAGGAACAGGGGAACCACCTTCACAGAGGTGGCCTGGCATCCAGATATCCTCCATTTTTAAACAGTCAATCTGTGCCAGTTTAAGATCACCCTCAGGAGTGGTATAGTGGGCAGGGCTTTCCTCTGAGTACTCGCACTCCACTGCATCATCCACCATTGTGTGCGATGTAGCTGGTTCTCACACCAGGTCAGACATAATTTGAGGCTCTGGCTCCAGGGAAATCCGCTGCTTATGGTGGGCTCAGGCAGACGCTCTGCATCATGGGGTGATGGTTGGCTGGGTTCCAGGTTGGCGGCACCCACATGTGACGACCCTGGGCTGGACTCTGCTTCGCCAATGGTGAACGGTGACTGTGGTAACCAGAGCACAAAGTTGGTGTTGCTTTCCAGAATCCACACCAGGTTAGCTTGGTGCATGATGAAGCGATTGTGGTCGTCCAGCCCGCACCAGAATCCCTCCATTAAGGGTAGGTCATTGCATGTGGTGGGATGGCACGTGTCCAAAAACTCCCGAATGTAGTCCTCTATGTTTTTGCCATTCTGGGGTCAAAAAATTAGTGACCCCAGAGGGGGAATTGAAGCCAGTTCAATATTCCATTTTTTTTGTAAGTCGGTTAATTAATGTCACGCTGTCTATGCGGAAGGAACTAAGGAAGGAGATGGAGGCAAAGATAACCCACAGAAATCCCTTTTAATTAGGATCCAAACTATACAGGAGAAGTAATACAGCATAACACAAGCTTAAATATATGACTTAAATATACATGCAGGTAACAGTATACACACAATAACCAACTGTTAACTGAATGGGATGGAGAACTTAAATAGGGCAGATGTCCCTGGTCATAGTGGTGATGGAAATCAACTAATAATGAATTAACAAAGAAATGAACCAAACAATGGCAGACAGGAACAGGAAGAAATGGGGAATGTAATACTACATTCCCATTTCTTCACACATTGTGCATACATAATATATGATCAAGAGTACTTTTCAATAAGGGTAAAAATATATAATTAGTTGCTGCATCTCACTGTTGCTTCTACATTATGAAGGATGGATTTCCTTACTTTAGGACACCTAGTGGGGACTGTAGTTTCAACAGACATCAAAAATAATTGTCTTAGTTTTGGGACTAAGTCGACTCTTCTGAGGCCTTCTTTCGAGTCTTTTGTATTATACTTGTGAAAGCAGTCATACAGACCATAATGCTCTGAAGAACCACTTAGAGAATGGCAAGTGGGATCCTTTTCCAGCTGTTTAACTTTTAAACAAGTCAAATTCATGGTCAACTTGCTTTCTTTAGCCAGCTGAATATTTTCAGGTGTTGGCTACGCAAGTCTGCCTTCAACATTGGCATGTGTTGCTAGTCTTCTGGCAAAATCATATATTGACACATTTGGGAAGTGCTTCCAAAGACACAAGCAAATCAGCAAAGTCTCTTGGAGACTCTTCTGTAATGTTAAATTTAATTGAGTACACTTCTCCACAGAGACAAGTAATTACTGCCTATCCACCAAACAAAAAAGAAATAATTAGTAGAATGTACAATTAAGTGTTAGGTAGTCTAGGAACATTGCTTTAACTTTTAGAAATATAACTGTAAGGGTCCTGGCTTCCTGTTCTGAGTATTTCTAGATTATCTTGCCAGGATCCTGACATCCCCGTGTTCTGTGTCAGAGCATGTTGTTTACATCCTGACTCCTTCCAGTCTTGGTTCTTGTTTTTCTTGGTGGAGTCGGGATCTGAACTCACGCTCTGGGCCCTTGTCTCGTGTGGAAACACATGGCCTCTGTTTTGTTTACATTTGCCATGTGCTCTCCGGTCGTGCGTCTTGGCCCTGTCCCCTTGTTCTCTTGTCTCATTTGCGCTGATTTCACGCACCTGTTAGTCGTTGTCCTCGTGTTATTTAATGCCCCCGTATTTTGTGTCTTGTGTCGGTTCGTTCTCGTATCTCGTATCCCGTATCTGGTTTCTTGCACAGTGTTCCATGCGTCTTGTTTCCTGGTTCTTGTCACAGTGAGTCTTGTCGCGTTCTTGTCTAGTCGTGTTTTTTGGTCCTGTGTTTGCGTACCGTCTTTTCCAGTTTTAAGTTTAGTTTTTGCTCCGTTTTTTGGAGCTCCTTAGTTCTAGTTATATTGCCGTCTCTGTTCCCGTTTTAACCCTCTCACAGGTTGTTGTTTTGTCTGCTTATAACAGACAAAGTTTTTTCAGTTTAACGCTGTCTGCGTGTGGGTTCGTTTCCCGTGATTCCTGACAATAACTACAGTTGCTATCAAGTATAATGAAACAATATAAAATAATTCTTATATTATAATCAAGTTCGAGGAGAGTAGAAAGAAATCTTACCAGAAGCACCACAGATCTGTTGGAACACTTTATCATACAAGGAGTGGTTTTGCATATCCTGTCTTAACTGTAAAACAAGGTCCAGGTTTCCTTGTGTTGACACCAATCCACAGAGCCCAAATATCATAACTCTGGGAAACTATGAAGGGGTTATTTTTGCCACCTTGCATTAACAAGCACATTGTAAAGCACACAAGTTAACAATAACAGTACTATTACTATTAATAACAAAAACAATTAAACTACCACTGTAGTAGTAGTAGTAATAATAATAAATAACAACAAGTAAAATCCCCAACCAACCATCTCTTGTTCCCAGAAGGATACAATGTTGGTGTATCTCTCAAAGTCATCAGGGGTAGTTTTTATTTCACTGGCTAAAACAAATTAAATTCATATAAAAAAAACAGGCATAAACTTTTCAATTTTAGCTACTGTTTAGTGAAGTACTGTACAAGGCTGTCAGGAACACAACAGAGATCCAGTACTAGTTCACAGTCTTTATTTAGACAGAGAATATCACAGTCAGAATGCAAAGAGAAACAGATGCAGGGTGGCTCCGGCGCAGGTGGAGGGGAGAGAGCGGGGCAGTGGGAACCAGGAGTGTGAGGGGCTGAGCAGGAGGGCGACTGAGTGGCGAACGGGCGAAAAACTGGAGCGTAGATCTGCAAAAGAAGGAAAGGGCAACAAACAGAGAGAAGACACAAACAAGGCTTGAGTCTTCAACAGGAAAAGTCAAGACTAAGGGGTCAGGTAGCAGTAACCATCAAAATGATCTGACAACGGATGTAACACAAGAGTGGTAAATAAAGGGGAAGCAATTAACAAGGACAGTTGCAGAAAATAATAGCAAAACGAGGAAACAAGGAGGGCGGGGAGATGCGGATGCTGAAGCACGTGACGAGCTGTGAAACAATGCTGTGTGCTCTGACAGAAAATAACAACACAGACACGAGGACCAAACCAAACTGGGACGATCACACCTGACAAAGGCACAGTAAAATCCATAGCTTTTAACTAACCCGTAACTTTTTTGAGGAGGTCCATGATTACTACTTTAGGGTAATAACCACAATTTATGCAGGAGTACATGTAATCATGATTTGTCAGTCCTTCAAAGTGAATGTATGCATGAAGCACATTGTGTCATGGCTGGGAAATTTTGTATTTTTAGTGGCTTCAAGCAGGCTGAGGACTCTGCTCACTGGGGGACACTGCTATATTAGTCATCTTTAAGCAGCAATACTGGGTACTAAAATGGGAAACATACCTGGATAGCATTGGGAAGAATCATGCATAAATTCAGACAAATCAGCAGATGGTCAGTAAAATTATGGATCCCATCTGTATACTCTTGATAGTGGAACAGAATTCTGCAGGTGCTGCAGATTTTGTAGTAGGTGGAAATCCCTTAAAAGAGAGTGTTTTGTTTTTTTAAAATGCAGTCATTCAACATTTCTGAATATTGTTGCATTTAAAAAAAAACAGATTTTATTTACCTTCAATAACTCCTGTGAAGGTGAAAATCTTTGCTGTTGATGTTATGAGGATCGGCTCACTTAGCATATGATTTTCCTTGCATTGTGAGCAGAAAGTCTCTTCTGAAATTAGGCTGCGTGGGAATTCACACTTCGGCCGAAGGCCTTTGACCAGTTCCTTTGGCAGGTCTGCAAGAAATCTTTTCCCCTCCACTGAGAGTGACACATACAATACCTGTTTTACAGAGGAGGTCCCTGCTCCACCTCCTGGCGAGAGAACCGTCGCCAGAATACTGATCTCTGTTTTGGACTACATTACCCATACGGCTGCATACTGGGGATTGATTATTTCCTGTTCACCTGTTCCTCATTTCCCCGCTAGTATATAAGCTGTATACAAACAAACACTCACGTGTTGCAAAGTCTTGTTTTGCCCCAGCAACAATTCTGAGCGATTTCATTATCTTCTGAGAAATAATACATTGCAATACATGCAACAATCAATAGCATTATTACTTCATTTACTTTATTAATTATTATTACTTTATTATTACTTTTTAAGTCTTTCTGCTCTATTTTAAGACATCTTTAAAAGATCATTTTGTTTAAAGGTGAAGACTTGCAGAATCCCTTTCACTTTGAATACTCACAAATATCATAAAATATGTCATTAAAACATATTTTGAAATTGTACACAATGACAAAGCCTATGATTATGACCAATCCAATCCTTACAATTAAAAGCCGTATGTGTGGTAAACACATATGTAACATAGGTTGCCGTGCTACAGTCTGCAGTGAGGACTATTCAAAGAAACAGTTGGCTGAGTTACTGGCTGAGTTACTGCCAACAAGTATTTTGAAATTCTAGGTGATCAGGTGCAACCCAATGTAGAGGTACCACCAATTTCCCCAGTATTCACATTATTTTGTCCACCCTCTTTTTGTCAAATGGAGTGATGCTAATGCTAATGCTCATCCTTACTGATACTGTATTTTTGGAATTGTGTTTGCAGGCTTTACGCTTGGAGCTGGCAGATGCTCGGAACGAAAACAAGACAGAGAATGATTTGATCCATGCTGAGAATGTGAAGTTAGGGAGGGACAAATATAAGACCTTAAGGCAAATTCGACAGGGAAACACCAAACAGCGCATTGATGAGTTTGAGTCCATGTGATTTCCCCGTTTCACAGATTATGCAGATATATCTTTGTTAGTCAGTGTCTTTATGGGATACTTTAGTAAGTGCACAAGTAGCTTTGGGCTGTAGTTGGTCTAATTCACCAGCAAATACACATGCTTAAAATGCTGATGAACTGAAATTACATTAGACGGGGGAACTATAAATGCAGAAGCTACAATAGTGTTAAAAAATGTTACAATTTTCTTCACCAGATAATGAATATAATTTACTCTGTTATGATCACTTGCTTTTAGTTGATGCATGATAACTAATAAAAAAAACTGCAAACTCTTATTCAGTTTCTTTAATGCTGTCATAGAAGTATACAAGATTAAGTTATAAATATCATCCACAATTATCAAAATTATTGTGATAAATTTAAAACACTCACTTTGACCCTTTGAGTGACCCTTTCTGTCCCTCACTCATGTAGTGGGTAGGTTTTGTGAGAATACAACAGCTTCCCCCATGACAGTGTTTGCAGACTGCACGGTTTGAAGTAGGAAGACTGAGGTACCACAGCTTCAGAAAAGACTGGACGTGGGCACGGGCCGGCACATGTATGTGAATGTTGATAAACTCCTAAATGCTTTGGTTCCATTTCAATTTGTATAAATAACAGCCATACAAAGGGGCCTTCCCATATTTTTGTAAACCAAGATCCTAAACTTTCTCCCTTTGAGCTTCCCCACGGTTAATGTTTATTTTTACACTATTTGTGAGTGTTCTGCTCCCCCAATTTCATCTGAGGGAAATCATCAGTAGTAGTATGCCCCAAGATCCTCGGGTGTTTCGGCCTTAAACTGCTGGACACCCTCACTTGGGATGGTCCGCCATAGGGGGATCAGTCCTAGGCGTGTGTCCCATAGCCAATTTAAATCTCGCTCAGGGCCCACAATGCCTATGACTGAGGTCCCAGTTTGTTGCTAGGTGTTGACCTTTGATGAAACAATGCCATAAAATCTTACTCTTTTAACCTGAATTCAGAAATCCCCCTCGGGGGCATGTGTTAAACTAAACTACTGTGTGAGTGATGCTAGCCATCAGAATAAGATTGGGCTCCAATTAAGGCCCTTTAGCCCAAGGCCACCTTCTCTGTATGCTGTCCAAGTCGACCCAGAGAGGCTGGATACATACCGTCCACGACTCTTCCCAAAGCAACCCTTTGTTAACCCTGCAAGGTAACCAAGTTGCTCTGAGCGAAAACAAACAAACAAAGAAACAAATAAATAAACAAATAAATAAATCCATGAACACATCTTACTCACCAAACTACCACTGATGGCCTGTCAACTCCTACCTACTAAGCTTCACAACTTCATTTGCATCTTTCAGCTCTGCCTTTCACATTTGTGGTGACTACCCATAGTTTTATTTATCTGTTTTTGACTGCATTGTCATGAAAATAGAAAAAAAAACTTAGCACTTTGGCTAATATTGTTTTGTTAGTATTTTTGTTTCTATGAATTCCAATCCCACAAAAACTTGGTTTTGTTACCATTTTACTGACTCCCATCGTCATTTTATTACTCCCCTGTTGTTTCAAAACAAAATTTTACTCACCATCATGTCAAAGCATAGTTCCTAACCTGAACCTTTCTCTCTCTGCCATGGCCTCCTGTTTCTCATGGTAATCCTGTGTAAGATTCTAATGGCCCTTTTGTGTGGTTGCTCTTGATTCATTTCTTGATCAAAACCACCAATATTCAGAGCTCTCTCTTTTTTTGGGAGGTCTGGGCGGGGCTATAATCCCCAGTATAAAATAACTACTCCCTTTAGGGTATACATTCTCCCCCTTGTGGGCTAACACAGACTTTTGGGTTTGTGGGCAAAGGTTAGGAGAAGGGAATGCCCACACCCCAGAGAAACTCCAGCAATGGGTTGTGCCCTGTCCATCACCCACCAGTGGGCAACCCACACAGCCCATTTGCTCCTCCTTACTTTGTTGTGTTTTTGTTTTGGAGGAGTTCTAGTTATAAGGGTTAGAACACTTAGGTTTAGGTGTAAGTTTAAGTTGAGGGATATCTTTTGGACTTACTTTAGGATTAGGTTTTGTCTTTGATTTTTTTGGTAGAAGAGGGGGTTTTGGTTTAACGTTAGGGAATGAAATTCCAAACCCCAGGCTCCTAAGAGTCTGAGGCGAGGTTGTGCTCTGTCCTTCCCTCACCCAGGACAAACCACCACTAGAGACCAACCAGGGATAAGGTTATTCACCTTAGGGGTAAAATTAAAAGAAGCATTCTGGGTCGTACATTTTTAAATTTTGGTCATGGGGTTTCAAATTTTAATGTTAAAATGAAGTCAAATTAAATATTAAATTTAGGTTTTAATTGAGTAGGGCTTATCAAATTAGGGGGTTGCCTTAAGGGGTTCCTAACTTAGGTATGTAAATCCAGAGCCCAGTCCCCAAAGGGGCCGGGCCCGGTTATGCACGGGCCTTCTCACCACTGGCCGCCCCGCACCCAAACGAGGCCCAAGCGCAGAGCCCCAGAAGCCCCCGAAGCCCCCCCACCATCCCGGCCAATCCAGAAAACCCGAAGTAGGTAGCTGGTTTGGAGGTACAGGGTGAACCGTGATTGGGGTAAAAACATGTAGGTTTAGTTTATTATGATTTAAGTGTGTGAGGTTTAGGATTAGTTCTGGTTGGGGTTGAGTTGTTTAGGTTTAGTTAATTTAGGAGAAGGAAAAGCCCACGCCCCAGAGAAACTCCAGGGATGGTTTGTGCCCTGTCCATCACCCACCCATGGGCAACCCACACAGCCCAATTTGCTCCTCCTATTTATTTTTTTTGTTGTGTTTTTGGTTCCAAGGGGGTTCCCGTTATAAGGGTTAAGTATAAATTAAGGGATATCTTTTGGGTTTACTTTGCGTTTAGGTTTTGTCTTTGATTTTTTTATATGTGGACGAGGGTTTTTTTTTGTTTTAAGGGGTTTAAAGTATAAGGGTTACCAATATTAGGGTTAGGCATAGGGTTAGGGTTAGGGTTAGGGTTAGGGTTAGGTATAGAGGAAAAAACGAGTTTCACCCTCATTATATCCACCCTCATTTGCATACGGAATGCGATTGGCTGGCATTTACCCGGCCGTATCCGGCGAAGCGTAGGTCCGATCCGGACGTAACAGGCGTGGGCGGACTCGGGAAGGTGAGGCGTAGAGGTTAAAAGGAGTTTCACCCTCGTGACGCCCACCCTCCTCATTTGCATACGGAACGCGATTGGCTGGGGCGTAGGTCCTCGCTGTCACGTGTCAAAAAGTAATAAAGACAAGTGGAGAAAAACACTTGGCAATAATAAAGAGAAGAAGAGAAAAACACTTGGCAGTAACAATAAAAGCGAGAGCAAACTACTCGATAAGAAGTGGCACGGGTGTGATTTTCTGCTAAAGCCGGGCCACTTTTAGCAGGTTCTCACAGACGGCGATTCGCAATTCATCCACACGAGGGCGCCCTAACACCACAAATAATTACTAACTAGGCCTCTCTCTGTTTGGTGAATCACGTTTGAAAGCGATCTTTAAAAGTCTTCTCTCTGCTTCGTGAATAATGTTTGAAAAATATGTTTGAAAAATATGTTTGAAAAATATGTTTAAAAGGCCTCTCACTGTTTTGTGAATCACTTTTGAAAGTGATCTTTAAAAGCCCACTCTCTGCTTTGTGAATAACGTTTAAAAATGATGTTTAAAAGTCCACTCTCTGCTTTGCGAACAACGTTTGAAAACATTGTTTAAAAGTCCACTCTCTGCTTAGTGAATAACGTTTGAAAACGTTGTTTAAAAGTCCTCTCTCTGCTTTGTGAATAACTTTTGAAAACAATCTTTAAAAGTCCACTCTCTGTTTTGTGAGTAACGTTTGAAAACGATGTTATAAAGGCCTCTCTCTGCTTTGTGAATAACTTTTGAAAACGATGTTTAAAAGGCCTCTCTCTGTTTGGTGAATCACGTTTGAAAACGATGTTATAAAGGCCTCTCTCTGCTTTGTGAATAACGTTTGAAAGTGATCTTTAAAAGTCTTCTCTCTGCTTCGTGAATAATGTTTGAAAAGGATGTTTAAAACTCCTCTCTCTGTTTGGTGAATGACTTTTGGCGAATGACCATTAGAAAACGGCTACTCTGTCATCACGTGCGGTGGCCGTGAGGCTGGAGATGTGAAATGCCGATTCCGTTTAATTGGCTTGTTTAATATCTATTGGAAATGATCTTTAAAAGTCTCCTCTCTGTTTTGTGAATCACTTTTGAAAATGATCTTTAAAAGGCCTCTCTCTGTTTGGTGAATCACTTTGGATAAATGACCATCGGAAAACGGCTACTCTGTCATCGCGTGCGGCGGACGTGATCACCGGAGATGCGGTTAGAGGGGGTTATGGGGTCAGTGGTTGTGGTTAGATGGGTTACGGGGTCAGGGGTTGTGGTTAGATGGGTTACGGGGTCAGGGGATAAGTTGGGGTCAGTCAGTGTTGCGGTGAGATGGGTTGTGGGGTGAGTGGTTGTGGTTAGATGGGTTACGGGGTCAGGGGCTAAGTTGGGGTCAGTGTTATATGGGTTACGGGGTCAGGCGTTAAGGTTAGGGGCTAAGTGGGAGTTCTGCAGCTATGTATAGAGGAAAAAACGAGTTTCACCCTCATTATATCCACCCTCATTTGCATACGGAATGCGATTGGCTGGCATTTACCCGGCCGTATCCGGCGAAGCGTAGGTCCGATCCGGACGTAACAGGCGTGGGCGGACTCGGGAAGGTGAGGCGTAGAGGTTAAAAGGAGTTTCACCCTCGTGACGCCCACCCTCCTCATTTGCATACGGAACGCGATTGGCTGGGGCGTAGGTCCTCGCTGTCACGTGTCAAAAAGTAATAAAGACAAGTGGAGAAAAACACTTGGCAATAATCAAGAGAAGAAGAGAAAAACACTTGGCAGTAACAATAAAAGCGAGAGCAAACTACTCGATAAGAAGTGGCACGGGTGTGATTTTCTGCTAAAGCCGGGCCACTTTTAGCAGGTTCTCACAGACGGCGATTCGCAATTCATCCACACGAGGGCGCCCTAACACCACAAATAATTACTAACTAGGCCTCTCTCTGTTTGGTGAATCACGTTTGAAAACGATGTTATAAAGGCCTCTCTCTGCTTTGTGAATAACGTTTGAAAAATATGTTTGAAAAATATGTTTGAAAAATATGTTTAAAAGGCCTCTCACTGTTTTGTGAATCACTTTTGAAAGTGATCTTTAAAAGCCCACTCTCTGCTTTGTGAATAACGTTTAAAAATGATGTTTAAAAGCCACTCTTGCTTTGTGAAAACGTTTGAAAACATTGTTTAAAAGTCCACTCTCTGCTTTGCGAATAACGTTTGAAAACGTTGTTTAAAAGGCCTCTCTCTGTTTTGTGAATAACTTTTGAAAACAATCTTTAAAAGTCCACTCTCTGTTTTGTGAGTAACGTTTGAAAACGATGTTATAAAGGCCTCTCTCTGCTTTGTGAATAACGTTTGAAAACGATGTTTAAAAGGCCTCTCTCTGTTTTGTGAGTAACGTTTGAAAACGATGTTATAAAGGCCTCTCTCTGCTTTGTGAATAACGTTTGAAAGTGATCTTTAAAAGTCTTCTCTCTGCTTCGTGAATAACGTTTGAAAAGGATGTTTAAAACTCCTCTCTCTGTTTGGTGAATGACTTTTGGCGAATGACCATTAGAAAACGGCTACTCTGTCATCACGTGCGGTGGCCGTGAGGCTGGAGATGTGAAATGCCGATTCCGTTTAATTGGCTTGTTTAATATCTATTGGAAATGATCTTTAAAAGTCTCCTCTCTGTTTTGTGAATCACTTTTGAAAATGATCTTTAAAAGGCCTCTCTCTGTTTGGTGAATCACTTTGGATAAATGACCATCGGAAAACGGCTACTCTGTCATCGCGTGCGGCGGACGTGATCACCGGAGATGCGGTTAGAGGGGGTTATGGGGTCAGTGGTTGTGGTTAGATGGGTTAGTCAGGGGTTTGGTTAGATGGGTTACGGGGTCAGGGGTTGTGGTTAGATGGGTTACGGGGTCAGGGGATAAGTTGGGGTCAGTGTTGCGGTGAGATGGGTTGTGGGGTGAGTGGTTGTGGTTAGATGGGTTACGGGGTCAGGGGATAAGTTGGGGTCAGTGTTGTGGTTAGATGGGTTACGGGGTCAGGCGTTAAGGTTAGGGGCTAAGTGGGAGTTCTGCAGCTATGTATAGAGGTAAAAACGAGTTTCACCCTCATTATATCCACCCTCATTTGCATACGGAATGCGATTGGCTGGCATTTACCCGGCCGTATCCGGCGAAGCGTAGGTCCGATCCGGACGTAACAGGCGTGGGCGGACTCGGGAAGGTGAGGCGTAGAGGTTAAAAGGAGTTTCACCCTCGTGACGCCCACCCTCCTCATTTGCATACGGAACGCGATTGGCTGGGGCGTAGGTCCTCGCTGTCACGTGTCAAAAAGTAATAAAGACAAGTGGAGAAAAACACTTGGCAATAATAAAGAGAAGAAGAGAAAAACACTTGGCAGTAACAATAAAAGCGAGAGCAAACTACTCGATAAGAAGTGGCACGGGTGTGATTTTCTGCTAAAGCCGGGCCACTTTTAGCAGGTTCTCACAGACGGCGATTCGCAATTCATCCACACGAGGGCGCCCTAACACCACAAATAATTACTAACTAGGCCTCTCTCTGTTTGGTGAATCACGTTTGAAAGCGATCTTTAAAAGTCTTCTTGCTGAATAATGTTTGAAAAATATGTTTGAAAATATGTTTGAAAAATATGTTTAAAAGGCCTCTCACTGTTTTGTGAATCACTTTTGAAAGTGATCTTTAAAAGCCCACTCTTGCTTTGTGAATAACGTTTAAAAATGATGTTTAAAAGTATTCTGTTTTGTGAACAACGTTTGAAAAATTGTTTAAAAGTCCATTTGCTTAGTGAATAACGTTTGAAAACGTTGTTTAAAAGTCTCTCTCTGCTTTGTGAATAACTTTTGAAAACAATCTTTAAAAGTCCACTCTCTGTTTTGTGAGTAACGTTTGAAAACGATGTTATAAAGGCCCTCTCTGCTTTGTGAATAACTTTTGAAAACGATGTTTAAAAGCCTCTCTCTGTTTGGTGAATAACGTTTGAAAACGATGTTATAAAGGCTCTCTCTGCTTTGTGAATAACGTTTGAAAGTGATCTTTAAAAGTCTTCTCTCTGCTTCGTGAATAATGTTTGAAAAGGATGTTTAAAACTCCTCTCTCTGTTTGGTGAATGACTTTTGGCGAATGACCATTAGAAAACGGCTACTCTGTCATCACGTGCGGTGGCCGTGAGGCTGGAGATGTGAAATGCCGATTCCGTTTAATTGGCTTGTTTAATATCTATTGGAAATGATCTTTAAAAGTCTCCTCTCTGTTTTGTGAATCACTTTTGAAAATGATCTTTAAAAGGCCTCTCTCTGTTTGGTGAATCACTTTGGATAAATGACCATCGGAAAACGGCTACTCTGTCATCGCGTGCGGCGGACGTGATCACCGGAGATGCGGTTAGAGGGGGTTATGGGGTCAGTGGTTGTGGTTAGATGGGTTACGGGGTCAGGGGTTGTGGTTAGATGGGTTACGGGGTCAGGGGATAAGTTGGGGTCAGTGTTGCGGTGAGATGGGTTGTGGGGTGAGTGGTTGTGGTTAGATGGGTTACGGGGTCAGGGGATAAGTTGGGGTCAGTGTTGTGGTTAGATGGGTTACGGGGTCAGGCGTTAAGGTTAGGGGCTAAGTGGGAGTTCTGCAGCTATGTATAGAGGTAAAAACGAGTTTCACCCTCATTATATCCACCCTCATTTGCATACGGAATGCGATTGGCTGGCATTTACCCGGCCGTATCCGGCGAAGCGTAGGTCCGATCCGGACGTAACAGGCGTGGGCGGACTCGGGAAGGTGAGGCGTAGAGGTTAAAAGGAGTTTCACCCTCGTGACGCCCACCCTCCTCATTTGCATACGGAACGCGATTGGCTGGGGCGTAGGTCCTCGCTGTCACGTGTCAAAAAGTAATAAAGACAAGTGGAGAAAAACACTTGGCAATAATAAAGAGAAGAAGAGAAAAACACTTGGCAGTAACAATAAAAGCGAGAGCAAACTACTCGATAAGAAGTGGCACGGGTGTGATTTTCTGCTAAAGCCGGGCCACTTTTAGCAGGTTCTCACAGACGGCGATTCGCAATTCATCCACACGAGGGCGCCCTAACACCACAAATAATTACTAACTAGGCCTCTCTCTGTTTGGTGAATCACGTTTGAAAGCGATCTTTAAAAGTCTTCTCTCTGCTTCGTGAATAATGTTTGAAAAATATGTTTGACAAATATGTTTGAAAAATATGTTTAAAAGGCCTCTCACTGTTTTGTGAATCACTTTTGAAAGTGATCTTTAAAAGCCCATTCTGCTTTGTGAATAACGTTTAAAAATGATGTTTAAAAGTCATCTCTGTTTTGTGAATAACGTTTAAAACATTGTTTAAAAGTCCACTCTCTGTTTTGTGAATAACGTTTGAAAACGTTGTTTAAAAGTCCTCTCTCTGTTTGGTGAATAACTTTTGAAAACAATCTTTAAAAGTCCACTCTCTGTTTTGTGAGTAACGTTTGAAAACGATGTTATAAAGGCCTCTCTCTGCTTTGTGAATAACGTTTGAAAACGTTGTTTAAAAGGCCTCTCTCTGTTTGGTGAATCACGTTTGAAAACGATGTTATAAAGGCCTCTCTCTGCTTTGTGAATAACGTTTGAAAGTGATCTTTAAAAGTCTTCTCTCTGCTTCGTGAATAATGTTTGAAAAGGATGTTTAAAACTCCTCTCTCTGTTTGGTGAATGACTTTTGGCGAATGACCATTAGAAAACGGCTACTCTGTCATCACGTGCGGTGGCCGTGAGGCTGGAGATGTGAAATGCCGATTCCGTTTAATTGGCTTGTTTAATATCTATTGGAAATGATCTTTAAAAGTCTCCTCTCTGTTTTGTGAATCACTTTTGAAAATGATCTTTAAAAGGCCTCTCTCTGTTTGGTGAATCACTTTGGATAAATGACCATCGGAAAACGGCTACTCTGTCATCGCGTGCGCGGACGTGATCACCGGAGATGGGGTTAGAGGGGGTTATGGGGTCAGTGGTTGTGGTTAGATGGGTTACGGGGTCAGGGGTTGTGGTTAGATGGGTTACGGGGTCAGGGGATAAGTTGGGGTCAGTGTTGCGGTGAGATGGGTTGTGGGGTGAGTGGTTGTGGTTAGATGGGTTACGGGGTCAGGGGATAAGTTGGGGTCAGTGTTGTGGTTAGATGGGTTACGGGGTCAGGCGTTAAGGTTAGGGGCTAAGTGGGAGTTCTGCAGCTATGTATAGAGGAAAAAACGAGTTTCACCCTCATTATATCCACCCTCATTTGCATACGGAATGCGATTGGCTGGCATTTACCCGGCCGTATCCGGCGAAGCGTAGGTCCGATCCGGACGTAACAGGCGTGGGCGGACTCGGGAAGGTGAGGCGTAGAGGTTAAAAGGAGTTTCACCCTCGTGACGCCCACCCTCCTCATTTGCATACGGAACGCGATTGGCTGGGGCGTAGGTCCTCGCTGTCACGTGTCAAAAAGTAATAAAGACAAGTGGAGAAAAACACTTGGCAATAATAAAGAGAAGAAGAGAAAAACACTTGGCAGTAACAATAAAAGCGAGAGCAAACTACTCGATAAGAAGTGGCACGGGTGTGATTTTCTGCTAAAGCCGGGCCACTTTTAGCAGGTTCTCACAGACGGCGATTCGCAATTCATCCACACGAGGGCGCCCTAACACCACAAATAATTACTAACTAGGCCTCTCTCTGTTTGGTGAATCACGTTTGAAAGCGATCTTTAAAAGTCTTCTCTCTGCTTCGTGAATAATGTTTGAAAAATATGTTTGAAAAATATGTTTGAAAAATATGTTTAAAAGGCCTCTCACTGTTTTGTGAATCACTTTTGAAAGTGATCTTTAAAAGCCCATCTCTGCTTTGTGAATAACGTTTAAAAATGATGTTTAAAAGTCACTCTCTGTTTTGTGAATAACGTTTGAAAACATTGTTTAAAAGTCACTTTGCTTTGTGAATAACGTTTGAAAACGTTGTTTAAAAGGCCTCTCACTGTTTTGTGAATCACTTTTGAAAACGATGTTTAAAAGTCCACTCTCTGTTTTGTGAGTAACGTTTGAAAACGATGTTATAAAGGCCTCTCTCTGCTTTGTGAATAACGTTTGAAAACGATGTTTAAAAGGCCTCTCTCTGTTTGGTGAATCACGTTTGAAAACGATGTTATAAAGGCCTCTCTCTGCTTTGTGAATAACGTTTGAAAGTGATCTTTAAAAGTCTTTCTCTGCTTCGTGAATAATGTTTGAAAAGGATGTTTAAAACTCCTCTCTCTGTTTGGTGAATGACTTTTGGCGAATGACCATTAGAAAACGGCTACTCTGTCATCACGTGCGGTGGCCGTGAGGCTGGAGATGTGAAATGCCGATTCCGTTTAATTGGCTTGTTTAATATCTATTGGAAATGATCTTTAAAAGTCTCCTCTCTGTTTTGTGAATCACTTTTGAAAATGATCTTTAAAAGGCCTCTCTCTGTTTGGTGAATCACTTTGGATAAATGACCATCGGAAAACGGCTACTCTGTCATCGCGTGCGGCGGACGTGATCACCGGAGATGCGGTTAGAGGGGGTTATGGGGTCAGTGGTTGTGGTTAGATGGGTTACGGGGTCAGGGGTTGTGGTTAGATGGGTTACGGGTATTGTGGGTCAGGGGATAAGTTGGGGTCAGTGTTGCGGTGAGATGGGTTGTGGGGTGAGTGGTTGTGGTTAGATGGGTTACGGGGTCAGGGGATAAGTTGGGGTCAGTGTTGTGGTTAGATGGGTTACGGGGTCAGGCGTTAAGGTTAGGGGCTAAGTGGGAGTTCTGCAGCTATGTATAGAGGAAAAAACGAGTTTCACCCTCATTATATCCACCCTCATTTGCATACGGAATGCGATTGGCTGGCATTTACCCGGCCGTATCCGGCGAAGCGTAGGTCCGATCCGGACGTAACAGGCGTGGGCGGACTCGGGAAGGTGAGGCGTAGAGGTTAAAAGGAGTTTCACCCTCGTGACGCCCACCCTCCTCATTTGCATACGGAACGCGATTGGCTGGGGCGTAGGTCCTCGCTGTCACGTGTCAAAAAGTAATAAAGACAAGTGGAGAAAAACACTTGGCAATAATAAAGAGAAGAAGAGAAAAACACTTGGCAGTAACAATAAAAGCGAGAGCAAACTACTCGATAAGAAGTGGCACGGGTGTGATTTTCTGCTAAAGCCGGGCCACTTTTAGCAGGTTCTCACAGACGGCGATTCGCAATTCATCCACACGAGGGCGCCCTAACACCACAAATAATTACTAACTAGGCCTCTCTCTGTTTGGTGAATCACGTTTGAAAGCGATCTTTAAAAGTCTTCTCTCTGCTTCGTGAATAATGTTTGAAAAATATGTTTGACAAATATGTTTGAAAAATATGTTTAAAAGGCCTCTCACTGTTTTGTGAATCACTTTTGAAAGTGATCTTTAAAAGCCCACTCTCTGCTTTGTGAATAACGTTTAAAAATGATGTTTAAAAGTCATTTGTTTTTAAGTGAAAAGTTTGAAAAATTGTTTAAAAGTCCACTCTTGTTTGTGAATAACGTTTGAAAACGTTGTTTAAAAGTCCTCTCTCTGCTTTGTGAATAACTTTTGAAAACAATGTTTAAAAGTCCACTCTCTGTTTTGTGAGTAACGTTTGAAAACGATGTTATAAAGGCCTCTCTCTGCTTTGTGAATAACTTTTGAAAACGATGTTTAAAAGGCCTCTCTCTGTTTGGTGAATCACGTTTGAAAACGATGTTATAAAGGCCTCTCTCTGCTTTGTGAATAACGTTTGAAAGTGATCTTTAAAAGTCTTCTCTCTGCTTCGTGAATAATGTTTGAAAAGGATGTTTAAAACTCCTCTCTCTGTTTGGTGAATGACTTTTGGCGAATGACCATTAGAAAACGGCTACTCTGTCATCACGTGCGGTGGCCGTGAGGCTGGAGATGTGAAATGCCGATTCCGTTTAATTGGCTTGTTTAATATCTATTGGAAATGATCTTTAAAAGTCTCCTCTCTGTTTTGTGAATCACTTTTGAAAATGATCTTTAAAAGGCCTCTCTCTGTTTGGTGAATCACTTTGGATAAATGACCATCGGAAAACGGCTACTCTGTCATCGCGTGCGGCGGACGTGATCACCGGAGATGCGGTTAGAGGGGGTTATGGGGTCAGTGGTTGTGGTTAGATGGGTTACGGGGTCAGGGGTTGTGGTTAGATGGGTTCGGATTGGGGTCAGGGGATAAGTTGGGGTCAGTGTTGCGGTGAGATGGGTTGTGGGGTGAGTGGTTGTGGTTAGATGGGTTACGGGGTCAGGGGATAAGTTGGGGTCAGTGTTGTGGTTAGATGGGTTACGGGGTCAGGCGTTAAGGTTAGGGGCTAAGTGGGAGTTCTGCAGCTATGTATAGAGGTAAAAACGAGTTTCACCCTCATTATATCCACCCTCATTTGCATACGGAATGCGATTGGCTGGCATTTACCCGGCCGTATCCGGCGAAGCGTAGGTCCGATCCGGACGTAACAGGCGTGGGCGGACTCGGGAAGGTGAGGCGTAGAGGTTAAAAGGAGTTTCACCCTCGTGACGCCCACCCTCCTCATTTGCATACGGAACGCGATTGGCTGGGGCGTAGGTCCTCGCTGTCACGTGTCAAAAAGTAATAAAGACAAGTGGAGAAAAACACTTGGCAATAATAAAGAGAAGAAGAGAAAAACACTTGGCAGTAACAATAAAAGCGAGAGCAAACTACTCGATAAGAAGTGGCACGGGTGTGATTTTCTGCTAAAGCCGGGCCACTTTTAGCAGGTTCTCACAGACGGCGATTCGCAATTCATCCACACGAGGGCGCCCTAACACCACAAATAATTACTAACTAGGCCTCTCTCTGTTTGGTGAATCACGTTTGAAAGCGATCTTTAAAAGTCTTTCTCTGCTTCGTGAATAATGTTTGAAAAATATGTTTGAAAAATATGTTTGAAAAATATTTTTTTAAAAGGCCTCTCACTGTTTTGTGAATCACTTTTGAAAGTGATCTTTAAAAGCCCACTCTCTGCTTTGTGAATAACGTTTAAAAATGATGTTTAAAAGTATTTGTTTTGTAATAACGTTTGAAAAATTGTTTAAAAGTCATCTCTGTTTAGTGAATAAGCGTTTGAAAACGTTGTTTAAAAGTCCTCTCTCTGTTTTGTGAATAACTTTTGAAAACGATCTTTAAAAGTCCACTCTCTGTTTTGTGAGTAACGTTTGAAAACGATGTTATAAAGGCCTCTCTCTGCTTTGTGAATAACTTTTGAAAACGATGTTTAAAAGGCCTCTCTCTGTTTGGTGAATCACGTTTGAAAACGATGTTATAAAGGCCTCTCTCTGCTTTGTGAATAACGTTTGAAAGTGATCTTTAAAAGTCTTCTCTGCTTCGTGAATAATGTTTGAAAAGGATGTTTAAAACTCCTCTCTCTGTTTGGTGAATGACTTTTGGCGAATGACCATTAGAAAACGGCTACTCTGTCATCACGTGCGGTGGCCGTGAGGCTGGAGATGTGAAATGCCGATTCCGTTTAATTGGCTTGTTTAATATCTATTGGAAATGATCTTTAAAAGTCTCCTCTCTGTTTTGTGAATCACTTTTGAAAATGATCTTTAAAAGGCCTCTCTCTGTTTGGTGAATCACTTTGGATAAATGACCATCGGAAAACGGCTACTCTGTCATCGCGTGCGGCGGACGTGATCACCGGAGATGCGGTTAGAGGGGGTTATGGGGTCAGTGGTTGTGGTTAGATGGGTTACGGGGTCAGGGGTTGTGGTTAGATGGGTTACGGGGTCAGGGGATAAGTTGGGGTCAGTGTTGCGGTGAGATGGGTTGTGGGGTGAGTGGTTGTGGTTAGATGGGTTACGGGGTCAGGGGATAAGTTGGGGTCAGTGTTGTGGTTAGATGGGTTACGGGGTCAGGCGTTAAGGTTAGGGGCTAAGTGGGAGTTCTGCAGCTATGTATAGAGGAAAAAACGAGTTTCACCCTCATTATATCCACCCTCATTTGCATACGGAATGCGATTGGCTGGCATTTACCCGGCCGTATCCGGCGAAGCGTAGGTCCGATCCGGACGTAACAGGCGTGGGCGGACTCGGGAAGGTGAGGCGTAGAGGTTAAAAGGAGTTTCACCCTCGTGACGCCCACCCTCCTCATTTGCATACGGAACGCGATTGGCTGGGGCGTAGGTCCTCGCTGTCACGTGTCAAAAAGTAATAAAGACAAGTGGAGAAAAACACTTGGCAATAATAAAGAGAAGAAGAGAAAAACACTTGGCAGTAACAATAAAAGCGAGAGCAAACTACTCGATAAGAAGTGGCACGGGTGTGATTTTCTGCTAAAGCCGGGCCACTTTTAGCAGGTTCTCACAGACGGCGATTCGCAATTCATCCACACGAGGGCGCCCTAACACCACAAATAATTACTAACTAGGCCTCTCTCTGTTTGGTGAATCACGTTTGAAAGCGATCTTTAAAAGTCTTCTCTCTGCTTCGTGAATAATGTTTGAAAAATATGTTTGAAAAATATGTTTGAAAAATATGTTTAAAAGGCCTCTCACTGTTTTGTGAATCACTTTTGAAAGTGATCTTTAAAAGCCCACTCTCTGCTTTGTGAATAACGTTTAAAAATGATGTTTAAAAGTCTCTCTGTTTTGTGAATAACGTTTGAAAACATTGTTTAAAAGTCCACTCTCTGCTTAGTGAATAACGTTTGAAAACGTTGTTTAAAAGTCCTCTCTCTGCTTTGTGAATAACTTTTGAAAACAATCTTTAAAAGTCCACTCTCTGTTTTGTGAGTAACGTTTGAAAACGATGTTATAAAGGCCTCTCTCTGCTTTGTGAATAACTTTTGAAAACGATGTTTAAAAGGCCTCTCTCTGTTTGGTGAATCACGTTTGAAAACGATGTTATAAAGGCCTCTCTCTGCTTTGTGAATAACGTTTGAAAGTGATCTTTAAAAGTCTTCTCTCTGCTTCGTGAATAATGTTTGAAAAGGATGTTTAAAACTCCTCTCTCTGTTTGGTGAATGACTTTTGGCGAATGACCATTAGAAAACGGCTACTCTGTCATCACGTGCGGTGGCCGTGAGGCTGGAGATGTGAAATGCCGATTCCGTTTAATTGGCTTGTTTAATATCTATTGGAAATGCTCTTTAAAAGTCTCCTCTCTGTTTTGTGAATCACTTTTGAAAATGATCTTTAAAAGGCCTCTCTCTGTTTGGCGAATCACTTTGGATAAATGACCATCGGAAAACGGCTACTCTGTCATCGCGTGCGGCGGACGTGATCACCGGAGATGCGGTTAGAGGGGGTTATGGGGTCAGTGGTTGTGGTTAGATGGGTTACGGGGTCAGGGGTTGTGGTTAGATGGGTTACGGGGTCAGGGGATAAGTTGGGGTCAGTGTTGCGGTGAGATGGGTTGTGGGGTGAGTGGTTGTGGTTAGATGGGTTACGGGGTCAGGGGATAAGTTGGGGTCAGTGTTGTGGTTAGATGGGTTACGGGGTCAGGCGTTAAGGTTAGGGGCTAAGTGGGAGTTCTGCAGCTATGTATAGAGGTAAAAACGAGTTTCACCCTCATTATATCCACCCTCATTTGCATACGGAATGCGATTGGCTGGCATTTACCCGGCCGTATCCGGCGAAGCGTAGGTCCGATCCGGACGTAACAGGCGTGGGCGGACTCGGGAAGGTGAGGCGTAGAGGTTAAAAGGAGTTTCACCCTCGTGACGCCCACCCTCCTCATTTGCATACGGAACGCGATTGGCTGGGGCGTAGGTCCTCGCTGTCACGTGTCAAAAAGTAATAAAGACAAGTGGAGAAAAACACTTGGCAATAATAAAGAGAAGAAGAGAAAAACACTTGGCAGTAACAATAAAAGCGAGAGCAAACTACTCGATAAGAAGTGGCACGGGTGTGATTTTCTGCTAAAGCCGGGCCACTTTTAGCAGGTTCTCACAGACGGCGATTCGCAATTCATCCACACGAGGGCGCCCTAACACCACAAATAATTACTAACTAGGCCTCTCTCTGTTTGGTGAATCACGTTTGAAAGCGATCTTTAAAAGTCTTCTCTCTGCTTCGTGAATAATGTTTGAAAAATATGTTTGACAAATATGTTTGAAAAATATGTTTAAAAGGCCTCTCACTGTTTTGTGAATCACTTTTGAAAGTGATCTTTAAAAGCCCACTCTCTGCTTTGTGAATAACGTTTAAAAATGATGTTTAAAAGTCCACTCTCTGCTTTGCGAACAACGTTTGAAAACATTGTTTAAAAGTCCACTCTCTGCTTAGTGAATAACGTTTGAAAACGTTGTTTAAAAGTCCTCTCTCTGCTTTGTGAATAACTTTTGAAAACAATCTTTAAAAGTCCACTCTCTGTTTTGTGAGTAACGTTTGAAAACGATGTTATAAAGGCCTCTCTCTGCTTTGTGAATAACTTTTGAAAACGATGTTTAAAAGGCCTCTCTCTGTTTGGTGAATCACGTTTGAAAACGATGTTATAAAGGCCTCTCTCTGCTTTGTGAATAACGTTTGAAAGTGATCTTTAAAAGTCTTTCTCTGCTTCGTGAATAATGTTTGAAAAGGATGTTTAAAACTCCTCTCTCTGTTTGGTGAATGACTTTTGGCGAATGACCATTAGAAAACGGCTACTCTGTCATCACGTGCGGTGGCCGTGAGGCTGGAGATGTGAAATGCCGATTCCGTTTAATTGGCTTGTTTAATATCTATTGGAAATGCTCTTTAAAAGTCTCCTCTCTGTTTTGTGAATCACTTTTGAAAATGATCTTTAAAAGGCCTCTCTCTGTTTGGCGAATCACTTTGGATAAATGACCATCGGAAAACGGCTACTCTGTCATCGCGTGCGGCGGACGTGATCACCGGAGATGCGGTTAGAGGGGGTTATGGGGTCAGTGGTTGTGGTTAGATGGGTTACGGGGTCAGGGGTTGTGGTTAGATGGGTTACGGGGTCAGGGGATAAGTTGGGGTCAGGGGTTGTGGTTAGATGGGTTACGGGGTCAGGGGTTGTGGTTAGATGGGTTACGGGGTCAGGGGATAAGTTGGGGTCAGTGTTGTGGTTAGATGGGTTACGGGGTCAGGCGTTAAGGTTAGGGGCTAAGTGGGAGTTCTGCAGCTATGTATAGAGGAAAAAACGAGTTTCACCCTCATTATATCCACCCTCATTTGCATACGGAATGCGATTGGCTGGCATTTACCCGGCCGTATCCGGCGAAGCGTAGGTCCGATCCGGACGTAACAGGCGTGGGCGGACTCGGGAAGGTGAGGCGTAGAGGTTAAAAGGAGTTTCACCCTCATGACGCCCACCCTCCTCATTTGCATACGGAACGCGATTGGCTGGGGCGTAGGTCCTCGCTGTCACGTGTCAAAAAGTAATAAAGACAAGTGGAGAAAAACACTTGGCAATAATAAAGAGAAGAAGAGAAAAACACTTGGCAGTAACAATAAAAGCGAGAGCAAACTACTCGATAAGAAGTGGCACGGGTGTGATTTTCTGCTAAAGCCGGGCCACTTTTAGCAGGTTCTCACAGACGGCGATTCGCAATTCATCCACACGAGGGCGCCCTAACACCACAAATAATTACTAACTAGGCCTCTCTCTGTTTGGTGAATCACGTTTGAAAGCGATCTTTAAAAGTCTTCTCTCTGCTTCGTGAATAATGTTTGAAAAATATGTTTGACAAATATGTTTGAAAAATATGTTTAAAAGGCCTCTCACTGTTTTGTGAATCACTTTTGAAAGTGATCTTTAAAAGCCCACTCTCTGCTTTGTGAATAACGTTTAAAAATGATGTTTAAAAGTCCACTCTCTGCTTTGCTAACAACGTTTGAAAACATTGTTTAAAAGTCCACTCTCTGCTTAGTGAATAACGTTTGAAAACGTTGTTTAAAAGTCCTCTCTCTGCTTTGTGAATAACTTTTGAAAACAATCTTTAAAAGTCCACTCTCTGTTTTGTGAGTAACGTTTGAAAACGATGTTATAAAGGCCTCTCTCTGCTTTGTGAATAACTTTTGAAAACGATGTTTAAAAGGCCTCTCTCTGTTTGGTGAATCACGTTTGAAAACGATGTTATAAAGGCCTCTCTCTGCTTTGTGAATAACGTTTGAAAGTGATCTTTAAAAGTCTTCTCTCTGCTTCGTGAATAATGTTTGAAAAGGATGTTTAAAACTCCTCTCTCTGTTTGGTGAATGACTTTTGGCGAATGACCATTAGAAAACGGCTACTCTGTCATCACGTGCGGTGGCCGTGAGGCTGGAGATGTGAAATGCCGATTCCGTTTAATTGGCTTGTTTAATATCTATTGGAAATGATCTTTAAAAGTCTCCTCTCTGTTTTGTGAATCACTTTTGAAAATGATCTTTAAAAGGCCTCTCTCTGTTTGGTGAATCACTTTGGATAAATGACCATCGGAAAACGGCTACTCTGTCATCGCGTGCGGCGGACGTGATCACCGGAGATGCGGTTAGAGGGGGTTATGGGGTCAGTGGTTGTGGTTAGATGGGTTACGGGGTCAGGGGTTGTGGTTAGATGGGTTACGGGGTCAGGGGATAAGTTGGGGTCAGTGTTGCGGTGAGATGGGTTGTGGGGTGAGTGGTTGTGGTTAGATGGGTTACGGGGTCAGGGGATAAGTTGGGGTCAGTGTTGTGGTTAGATGGGTTACGGGGTCAGGCGTTAAGGTTAGGGGCTAAGTGGGAGTTCTGCAGCTATGTATAGAGGAAAAACGAGTTTCACCCTCATTATATCCACCCTCATTTGCATACGGAATGCGATTGGCTGGCATTTACCCGGCCGTATCCGGCGAAGCGTAGGTCCGATCCGGACGTAACAGGCGTGGGCGGACTCGGGAAGGTGAGGCGTAGAGGTTAAAAGGAGTTTCACCCTCGTGACGCCCACCCTCCTCATTTGCATACGGAACGCGATTGGCTGGGGCGTAGGTCCTCGCTGTCACGTGTCAAAAAGTAATAAAGACAAGTGGAGAAAAACACTTGGCAATAATAAAGAGAAGAAGAGAAAAACACTTGGCAGTAACAATAAAAGCGAGAGCAAACTACTCGATAAGAAGTGGCACGGGTGTGATTTTCTGCTAAAGCCGGGCCACTTTTAGCAGGTTCTCACAGACGGCGATTCGCAATTCATCCACACGAGGGCGCCCTAACACCACAAATAATTACTAACTAGGCCTCTCTCTGTTTGGTGAATCACGTTTGAAAGCGATCTTTAAAAGTCTTCTCTCTGCTTCGTGAATAATGTTTGAAAAATATGTTTGAAAAATATGTTTAAAAGGCCTCTCACTGTTTTGTGAATCACTTTTGAAAGTGATCTTTAAAAGCCCACTCTCTGCTTTGTGAATAACGTTTAAAAATGATGTTTAAAAGGCCTCTCTCTGTTTTGCGATACTTTTGAAAACAATGTTTAAAAGTCCACTCTCTGCTTAGTGAATAACGTTTGAAAACGTTGTTTAAAAGTCCTCTCTCTGCTTTGTGAATAACTTTTGAAAACGATCTTTAAAAGTCCTCTCTCTGTTTTGTGAGTAACGTTTGAAAACGATGTTTAAAAGGCCTTTTCTTTTAAATAACTTTTGAAAGATGTTTAAAAGTCCTCTCTCTGTTTTGTGAATAACGTTTGAAAACGATGTTAAAAAGGCCTCTCTCTGTTTTGTGAATAACGTTTGAAAAGGATCTTTAAAAGTCTCTCTCTGTTTTGATAGTGAACGTTTGAAAAGGATGTTTAAAATTCTCTCTGTTTTGTGAATAACGTTTGAAAACGTTCTTTAAAAGTCCACTCTCTGTTTGGTGAATAACTTTTGAAAACGATGTTTAAAAGTCCACTCTCTGTTTTGTGAGTAACGTTTGAAAACGATGTTATAAAGGCCTCTCTCTGCTTTGTGAATAACGTTTGAAAACGTTGTTTAAAAGGCCTCTCTCTGCTTTGTGAATAACGTTTAAAAATGATGTTTAAAAGTCCTCTCTCTGTTTGGTGAATAACTTTTGAAAACGATGTTTAAAAGTCCACTCTCTGTTTTGTGAGTAACGTTTGAAAACGATGTTATAAAGGCCTCTCTCTGCTTTGTGAATAACGTTTGAAAGTGATCTTTAAAAGTCTTCTCTCTGCTTCGTGAATAATGTTTGAAAAGGATGTTTAAAAGGCCTCTCTCTGTTTGGTGAATGAC